>WAAD01003119.1:194934-371391 GCA_013389945.1 Fregata magnificens
CGGGCAGGCGGCCGCTGGTGCCCAGCCGCCCTGCGGGGAGGCTTCCGTGAGGAACGGGTCGCAGCGGCCGCACCTGAGCGCCGGCATCGCTGCCCGCGCCCGCCACGAAACTTGAGAGGAGAGAGCCGGGAGAGTTTGTGTGGGGAGCGGTTCCCCGAGCCCCCGGCCCGGCTGCCGCTGGGTCGGCGCTGAAGCGGTCGGCTCACCCGGCACAAAGAGCCCCTTGGAAAACCGTCTTTGCCCGATCAAAGTCGTTAGTTGTGTCTGCGGCCGTTCCGAGAGGTTTCATTCTTACTTTTTTGTTTCTGAGTGTGTGCAGCTGCCTTTTGTGCGGAAGCGGGTTGGCTTCGTCGTGGTACCGGGAGTGAACCGGCGGTGGTAAACCGCCCGGATCGTCGGGTGGTTAGGGATGGAACGGGAAGTGTGAGGAGCACCGAACTGGGGACCTGGCTGTCCGCCTGACCGCTCGGGCAGGGGCTCCTCCGCGGGTGTGTGTGCAGGCTGGCACTTCCACTTGGAAAAATTCAGTTATGTAAACCTAAAAGTTGGGGTTTGGGTTTTTCTTTTTTCTTCTTAAAGTAATGCTTCTTCAAAAGAAGAAGTATTTTAAGTATCAATTAAATAAAACTTCCTAGAGGAACAATTAGTAATCGCACCCGCTTTGACATAAATGCCACCTCCTCTTCCCCACGCTGTTGGCTGAACTTCCCTATGTACGTATGTCTGAAGACTGAGTAGTTTCAGTTAAGAGCCCACACCTTTACAATTTATTATTTCCCTGTTTGTTTTGTTTCAAGAAAGTCCATCTGTGGCAACCTTCAGGTTGAGTTTATAAATTCATTTGCCTGTAGTGTTTCCTGAGTGGTGGTGTATTTAAAAATAGGAGGGAGTAGTGGGTTGTTCTCACTTGAAGTAAGAAAAAGTTGAAGTTTTGACACTTAAGTGCTCCTAAAATGATGATTGATGACATACCTAATTAAAACAAAAAAGACTGGCTGTGTCTTATCTGAAGGGTGCTGGCGCAGGTTTTCTGCCTTGTTGTTAGTCTTCACTATACTTTGTTTTCAACATGTAATCTGTGTCCTGGGCTTTTTGTTTGGTTTTTGTAGAGAGGGGTGATGTTGGGTTATAGGTATACAATACTATATTTGATGCTACTTTAACTGTTTTATGCTAGAGTCAGGCTTAAAATAAGAAAACTGGTCTCACCATTTCCTATAGGAAGTAGGTGCAGTATGTCATAACACATAGTATCTTGGCTTCATTTGGGTAATTTAACTTTGCAAATCAAATCCCTTGGGACTTTATTGGTTTGAAATAAGTTCTGCAGGATTGCCAAAGTTGAATGTAGAGTGCAGTTGTTTTGTTTTGTTGTGTGGTTTTTTTTTTTAAATCCCCCACAGTAAGTACACTGCAGCTAACTGCACAATAACTTCCCTTGTGTTTCCCCTCTAGCAGTCTGCTCTGGAGGAAACACCTTTCAGAAGCAATATGGAATTCCTTTAGCTTGCCCTTTAAGGCTGAGAAAAAAGACGCAACAGTAATTTGTATTGTTTGGACACTTGCTTGTTAGAGCTTGTGAGCAAATATTTTTTCCAAAGTTACGAAACAGTGGTTATGCTTATGATGAAAGCATCAGTGCTAGGGTAGGCTCAATTAAAACGGAGGTCTGAAGATGATAGGCCATGTGCTATGTTGTCAGAAGAAATCTAGGTCTTAATCTATTGTGTGAACTTGTGCAAATGACACTAGTTTTGCAGCAGAACATTGTTCATGCCCAGCATTAGCTTTCTCTGATAATTCAAGATAGTTCTCCTGTGATACTCTCTCTTCTAACTCCTCAAAGCTTGCAGGCTGTTGTTTTGTTTTACACGAGCAAATGTTCGGATACCTGAGCTGGCATGGAAGCACTGTTTTATGAGGCACTATATAAATAAGTGATAAGCAACAGTTTCTATCTGAAAGAGCTGATAGATAAGGCAAAAGAAGGAAATAAGAGATGGGAATCTTGGAAGGAAAAGATTAAAAGCTTTGTGTGGTAGAAGTTGTCTTCAGTTCTGTTTTCTGCCATAAAGTTGAACTCCAGTCCTGTGCCTTAATTACGAAACCAAATTATATGTATGTATGGCAGAAAACTGAGGGGGGGGAAACTTAAGTAAAAGGTCACTTCATTCAAATTTGCAAGCTTCCCATTTTCCGGGCCTGGCTTGTCTGTTTTCTGATCCTGCTGCCCTATCTGAGTTTGGTAGCTCGGCAAGCGAGAGTAAAAGAAAACCAAGCGAGTCCACCGTCTGGGAAGTGTTTGCATTTTAAAACACTGGTGAACGGGTTGGTGATCTGTAAATGTCTGCTGGCTGTCCTGGGTATGTAGGGTGTAGAACCGCAGAAAAAGATTTGGAAAGCATCTGGAGACGTCACCTTGTCCAGCCCTGTTCCCTGTATCGTGAGGTTGCCTGATAACCTGAATAAATATTTCACCAGAGGATCGTGTATCCCTTCAGTACAGGGCTGAATGACTTGTTGATAACATCCTCCTGTGACAGGTTATTTATGTACCAGGTTACACTCTGTATCCACCCTAGCTGCCATTTCTCCTCTTCACATCCAAAGCAAGTTAAAGGAGTAATTTTCTTCAAAAAACCTACATTCTCTGGAATATAGCTTTCCTGCCTCCTCATTTGCTCCAAGTGTGCTTGGTTGCAAGGGTTTTCTGAGGCTATGAAAAGAAAACGAATCTTCAGTCAGGTAGCATGTTTGCTTGTGCCTGATTGATAGGTGTGAGATTTTATATGCAGGCTTGCAATAGTTGATTGAACAAAGTACCTTTAAAATCTAATCCATAATATGCCACATGCTACTTAATGGCATGTCACCTTGCCCACTTAGCGGGGGAGGAAAGTGCAAGCCATACTCTTCGACACTGGGGAGGAGCTGAAGCTAGCTGTGTATTATTCACAACAGAAATGTATGAGGTGGCTTGCACTGTCCCTTTATTGCAGTACTTTGCCTTTCTTTGGAGTCCTCAGCGTACAGTTCAACTCGGAGATGAAAGAAATCTCTGCCCTATTAGACAGCTCAGTTTCTGTCGAGGAATGTAGCTCAAAGGAATACTGTGTGATGTCAGGGTAATACAATGCACTTAAATATGTACAAAGTGCACCTAAGTGCATTTGATTTCTTAGTGCTATTTGATTTTTGTCTTCAGTAATACTGGCCTACCAGACCAAGGTGATACTACTCCATGTATACCAAGAAAAACTAAAGGTTTTCATACTATATAAAACTTTATAATACATAAAACTAATGTGTGTGTATGTTTACCTTGCACAGCCCTTAATTATGCTCTTATGTTTGATTATTTGATCCTTCCTTGATTTTTCTCTTTTTCTCTGCTAAAGTTCTGACATGTCCTAGGGTCTCTGAAACAGAGTTATTGTGAAGGAGAACAGGCGTTTGGGATATCCTAATATTGCTGGACAAATACATCTTAATGCTTGAGAGTATATTCTGAAACCAGAATTTGAGGAGCGTGTAGATGTTCGTCTTGAAAATTGATTAGTGCAAAGTAGCTGCCATTCACTTGTAAGGAAGAGGAGAAACTAATAGAAATACTAAAGCATAACTGATCTAATAGGCAAGTGTGACTGAAATATTTGCAGCAAAGGAAAGTAAATCTGATTTTCTAAAACAGTTAAGAGAAAAATTTGGCAGCATCTTTATCCCCCTGTGGAACGGCCGTTCGAACAGAAGCTGCATGTGCTGTGAGAGTCTGGAAACAAGGGGAAGTAACAAGATCCACAGCTTCGAACGTGTGGCCAAGGAAGATTAATTCAGTACAGTGCAGTTTAACAGACGTAATGTTTGGTTCCATTCCTTGAACTATTCGGATGCAGCTTAGGTTAGCAGCAATCAGTCTCTCATATCTAAAAATTGGGGTTATTAACCCCCAGTTGTCAAAAAATTGCAAGAGTTGTTGTTCATGGGTTTTGAATCTCGCTTTTGAGAAGTGAGAGCCACTGTGTTTCAGAATGCATTTCTTCTCAAATGCTTGTTTCGCCAATGGACTGATCTGTTCCTCTTTCTCTAACTGGGGTAATCTTCCTCTTTTGTCATTTAAAATGCAGTAGAAACAACTACTTTCCCCCTTTTTAAGCTCATTTAAAATACTCTTACTGAATGGTTCCAGGTATGCTCTTCAACTGTAAACACAAGTGTGCTGAATCACTGATCTGCTTTGTGTTTTTAAGCAATGTGTTTCACATCTAGTGAAGTTTGGGGAACTACGGGTTGGTATGATGTAGTTTTCCCATGACAGACCCTGATGACATTTACATTACAACACCCAACCAAGCTTTCAAAAAATCCCCTCAGTTTTTCTTAACGTTGTTGGAAGGTGCTGGTAGCATGCCAGTCCCAGGAGCCTGAAGTTTGCAGGCCACCAAACAGGTGTGGTGTGGGTGATAGTGATATTCTCTCCCCCTCTTTTGTCCTACAGGGCACTTCAACACTATGGTTTGATGCGGTGAATGTAGGTTATCTGCACATGAAAAATGTAGCCCTTGAATTATATGCCAACATAATCAACCGTAATGCAGTCCCCATGTGGATACTCATGGGGTAGTTACTCTTGTAGTGCCACCAGCTCTCACAAGCGAGGACTCACCAAGAAAGTGTCTTCTCTTTATCTGTGTTAGCGTTTGCGTTTTGCAGACTAAGTGTGTGTAGGGGGACAAAGACATTTGGGAACCACTGATGGGAACGAGTAGGATCAGTCACTGTCCAACCTGCCCCTTATCAGAGCCTATATTAATTTAACTATTCATTTAAAAAAATAATAGTTTCTGAGCCAAGTTAAAATGAGTATGAAGGTTTGTCTACATAGGCAAGATCTGTCTGTAAGATAGGAAGTTCTGTCTGTAGTCATCCGATCCCGATCTCTCCCTTGAAATAGGCAGCATGTGAGTACTAATTGTAGTGGTGGTTTTTCTGAAGTGCACTAAGATCACTAGCTTCTTTCTCACAGGGCACTGAACGATCATTAAATGCTAATGACTTTTGATTACTGTTGACCTCGGTCAATTTAGAATTAGTGACCTAGAGACGAAAACCACTGTATCTCATTACCAATTTCCTGAGCTATCTGATCTTTCCTTTGTAAGTCAGTTTTGGTAAGAGGCAGAGTAGAATTAAAGTTGACCTCTGTCTTAGAAAATGGGTCGAATGCTTTCAGGTTTGCAATAGCATGTTTAGAAATAAATAAAAAAAATGGCAGCCACTAAGAAAGAACTTATTTTTTGACCCCACAGATTGTCAAGAGCAAAACTTGACATGAAATGAAATGGACAAGCTAGAGTAGTAGTGATGGGGAAGAAATGCATAATCTGTCACTTTTAAATTAGTAGGAAAACAGTTTATCTCCTGTAACCTTGAATTGAATTTCTCATTTTGTAGTTGCAGGTATTCTCATCTCTGAGTTCATTTATAATTCTTGTTTGTGCTTTGAACTATCAAGAAACAAATTAATGTTTATAGAATAAATTGCAAATTCTGCTCTGGGATATTTTCTACCTGCAGTTCCCAAACTATGACATTGGGGAATATGTCTCAGCAGGCTGGTAAAGTCATATATTTCATGCTGTAATGAAGCATTTCACATTATTTCTTTCTGTATGCACAGAGGAGAATGTTTGTGTGATAATTCACTGTAACGGGATCAAATATGTTGTTCACTGTAGGTTGCTTAAACGTAAGCCTTTCTTTATACAGTTGTGGTTTTTATGGACTGTCATTCGTGCAGCAAGCATGGTATTGAAATCATAATGAAAATACAAGAGGATTTTAAACGTCTTTTTTCTTTCTCGCTTTAATACACCAGCTGTATTTATTTTGACCCAGCTGGGAACAAACCCTTTAACTTTAAAAGCAAAACTCAACAGTGTAGAGAAGTCTTTTGTGTTACATTGTGTTTGGGGCATAAATATAAAGTTATAGAACCTCTCACTGGGTTGAATTGCAAAGTTTAAGCAGCTAAGGAAGAAAGTAACAGGAAAAAAATGGCAGAGGGAGATGCTGCACTTGGTGTAGGGACAGGTTTGTGGAGAGCCAACTGAAATCCACACAGAAGGAAAGTGGATGTTTACTTGCAAGTAAACATAGGGCTAAATGTTATTCTGAAATATAATGTTTTGTTTTGATTGCTTTGTCTCAAAAAGGATATTGCTGTAAAAAANATGAAAATGATTGCAGATACAAAAAAAGACATAATAAAAAGATGAAGGCTGCTTTGGTAGGGAGACCAAAAAGAAGTGCCATGCAGAGACGTAGCCTATATGCTAGCAAATAATACAAGAATGAAAGAGTAAAAGACATCTGAATACTCATTCTTTAAGTTTCTATTTCATGTAAGTTTATATTTACCTGTTGACTAGGCTGCTCAGGGCTTTCTGCTTTTGTTTTCTTTAAAGCATTAAGGCATTTAGGAAAGAAATGTAAAAACTCTCTTAGTGGATAATATTATGCAAAGTGTTTAAATCCTCATACTTTAAGCAGTTTAGAAGAATATTTGCCAACAAGTGTGTTGCTAGTGTAGCATAAGACCTATAGCAAAATACAGTTTAGCTATTTTGGACTTTGGTTTAAAGCTTCTAGTGTTGGTTCAAGATGCAGTTCTACTCTGATACTATTCTACTCTTTCCCAGCTCTTGACTATTCTGGGAAAGAAATGCTCTCTAATTTTTTTACCCTATATTCTGGCTTTTCTGAGAGTCTTCACAATTTTGCCTGTCTTTCTCCCTGCTTTAGTTGTGGGGTTTTTTTTTTCTTTTTCCATAGAAGACCTTACTGAGTAAGACTTCAGGGCCAGCTTTTCCATGCAACAGACGGAAGTGAATGCAATCTTGGTTACTTTCAGTGCTGCCAGTCAGAAACTTGTGAGAGAGGAGGTTGGAAGATTTTGTCAACTGTAATGTATTTTTTACTTGGGGAGATCAGGAGTAGAGCTATCAGTCTCCTTTCCAAATGAGCATTTTAACAAACAGAAGGATTGGAATCATGATTGGGAAGGATTCTTCCAGGCGACGACCTAATTCATAATAGGTAAACAGAACTAGGCTCCTCAGCTGTGTGGTTTGTTGAGTTTTTAGTTTTTTGAACTGTACATTCCATTTCTAAATGAGTGCTTAAAGTTAACTTAAATTCAATGAAAATTAGCAGTGGACAGGTAGATTTGTTAAACAGTAACATTGTGTGCTTATTTTGGTTAATCGAGATGTGTCGTCTGAAATTTGTTTCCTTGTAAGGCGAAATCCAGAATTTAAACAAAGAATGTTAATAATGCATAGGCATAATAACTGCCAAGGGAGAGACTTGGCAACTTTACAAAAAAGAAATATATGCGTTTTCTCATTGCCTACTTGGAATTCATTCCTTCATTCATGATCTGGTTGTAACAGACAATTGGGAATTTTGATGAAAGCTTGTTTTTTATAGAATTGTCCCGTTCGTGTTATGACATGAAGAACGGACCTGTAAATGAGAGATATAGAAAAAACCAACTTATTAGAAGAAGTTAAAAAAAAAAAATAGAAAAACTTGGGTATACTTGCTGTTGTGGCAGGAGAGACTGATGTAATATGAGGAAGAGCACTCCCATCAACCCTGGAAATGAAATGATTTCTCAATTGGAAGTTACCTTTAGAAAGGTGTAATTATAGTAGTACCATACTATTAAAAGTTGTACCAAGAGTTGGGCTATAATATGACTGCTGTGCCAGCCCTCACAATGGTGTCAAGGTACATTATGGCCTTAAGGGATAAATGAAACTGGGATTGCAGGTATACTGCACACATTTGGATTTGAACAGCAAAATTGATGCTTCAGTTGTTCACAGTATTTAGTCAGCAGCTGATTTCCAAGGGCTTGTAACCTGCTCCTAATAATTTGAAAGGGGTGTGTAACTTGATGCGTAGCATTTCAGCATTGGAATATATATAGTCCTTTGCTTAATTCTTCACCTCTGGCATTTTGGATTTTCATTAGGCCAGTGTTAAGATTTAAGTGTGGAATTTCCTACACCTTTTAAGTTAAAATATTTCTGGTTTGACTACTTTGCTTATAAAATAAAGATTTATGTGTCTTTGAAGAACTATATTTCCCTTTTTCTAAGTTGTATATATAAAATTTGGTTCTGTTGATATATAATTAATGAAGAAAAATGAGAATTGCTGAAGAAGATTAGGAACACATCGTAATAAGGTTTCAGAAATTGATAGATCTTTGGGTGAAAGGAGGTCAACTTCCTTGATCCTCTTTCCAGAGACAGACTGATTTGAACTTGGGATTTTGACTAGTCTTTCAACAGGGAGTAGTTAATAGGTTGCTTTTACTGACTGCTAACATATTGATTTGGAAATTCATTAACAGTATGTGTATAGTAAAAAGAAGAAAACTATATTGTAGGAAAATAAATGGAAGTTGCTGCCAAAATGGAAAGAATAGTGAGTGCAACTAGCACTAATTCTTTGGGTTTTCTCCCCCATTTCACATGCATCTAACGATTAGTTTAGGAGACTTAGTTTCTGAGCTGATGAAGTGCAGTGGAAGGTGGTATAAAGCCTGTAACCGGCTTGTAGTTTTTTGTAGGAACTTTTGGAGTCTGTTGTGGAATCGGCACCATTTTCCAGTTATAGCAGACCAGATTTTGGCGGGTGGCTTAAGAACAGGCAAAGATGGCAGTTAGGCTTTTTATTTACTGGAGTGGATTTTTATCTTGTCATGCAGATACTTCTTGTCTACTGGGGGTCTGCCTGACTTCTGGATTCAGGCAGAACATGCTGCAGCTTCTCCCTCCCTTCCTTTCCTGAGAAAGCACAACATACTATACATGCGCTGTGTTTTACAGAAGTCAAAGGTACGGTGGACTCCTATGGGTTCACGTTTGCTATCTGTGTTTCCCAGACTGAGTTGACTGGTCAGTCTGTCTGTCATTCTTTTTCTCTTCTGTAGCCTCCCAGTGACCTTATCTGGTGTGCATATAATCTTTGGATTTGTACTGGTCAACTGGTTTGAAAAAATGTGCGAGGACCTTGATTTTTACATACTTTGGTAGTCTATAAAATGGATTTATGGAATGAAAATCAAGTCTCTCACGTGAATCTCCTGACCCCTGCTATCCTGCCAACTGCAATGCTGAGAACCAGATTTTCTGAAGAGTGCCTGGTTTTTCTGTATCTTTAAGGGTTTTTTAAAACTTCTTCCTTTTGAAATGTCTGTCTTGCACAGTGGCAAAAGGGTTATTTTTGTAACTAGAAGAGCTGGAAATTTACGTAAGGAGGGGGAAAAAAAACTTACTCAAACTCAACATACTCAAATTTTGTGCTGAGAATACCTGCTGTGTCCCCGTAATAAACTCTCAGCTGTGCGCAGTTATAAACATCCGATCTGTGGGATGAGTTTCTTCTCCTTTACCCCTTCTTTTACCTCGCTACAGTTCAATATGGCTTAGGCTGTTAGTTTCCCTTCCAAATCAATCTGTTGCAGATAAAAAAGGAAAACAAAGAAAAAGGGGGGAAGAAAGACAAGCTTGCTAGAAAATATTTATTTGGAAATGGCATAACCTGCCTCTCAATGTATTTAGGAGGATATCTGATTTTCAGCCACACCAGGCATAATCTGCCATCTTCTTTTAAATTACTGGTGAAGGTGATTTTGCACATTTCACATTTTGTGAAATGTAGCAGCTGAGGCATGAATGCATATACTTCTGTTTCCCCCTTCCGTGAGCAGTGAGTTCAGACAGAGGGGACAGGTGTGTGTCTGGAAGCGGTATCATCTCAAGCCACTGCAGCAAAGTCTCTAGATGGCCAACTGCCAGGGTGTTTAGTTAGGGTTTAATATGGAGCGTCTCCCAAGGAGACCTGATAATCTTTGAAATACCTGCACTTAGGTTTTACAGGTTCGGGTTTAAAGACATTCAGAGATTGTGTGTTACACAGCCATGGCTGTGATTCAAACAATTGTGATGGTGTTTCAATAAATAGCCTGAGTAACGTTTCTGTGCTTCAGTTTAAGTCAGTGGCAGATTTCTGTCAGGGATTTCAGCAAGGTCAGCCATTTCTCCACCACCCTTTGATCACTTTAATTTCACTGTTGTACTCTTGTCCAGCAAAACTAATTAAGGCTAAAAGTGGCTAAATTTGCTTTGAAAGCAAAGAGGATTTTTTTCTTTAAATCTTGAAAATAATTATGAAATCATATTTTAATTATCCCCCCCAGTATTTTAAGGTGTGAAATGTTGACACCTAATACCTAATATTTTTTATTTCCCTGCTTTTGTTTTTAAGTGAATATGGTTGCTGCTTTTTTTTTTTAGTACACTTGACCTACTGCTAAGGAAATCTGATCTAAATTTAAGTTCTAAGTAAACTAATGACTGAAAATTAGTCTTCTTTCCTACTTAAATGGTTTGGTTGGCATAGCTTATATCCTGTTTATTTCAGAAAGTATTTGTGAATAAAATCCGAGCGTGTTTGCATCTCAAGGAGTGATTTCTGCCTGAGACTCTCTAAATCGTTCAGACTTTTTCATTTAATGCTTTGAAATATTGATTAAATATATTCACTCTGGTTTGCTTTAATCTGCACATCTAGAAGTTTTCTTCTGATGTGGTGCAGCCATGTCTGGTGTAAGCTGGCTTAATTAGCACTGCTTAGTGATTTGGGACCCCTGTCACAGGCTGTTAGGTTATCTGGAAACATAAGGAGTTAAAGCTAAAGCTGTGACCTCATCTCTATTCATGTTACAGTGGAGTAGAAGCTGCGCTGAAAGGGATTGTTTAACTGCATCGCTGTCATTGCTGCTGCTAGTTGATTGCTTTAATTTGCTTCTGATATCTATAGCGTGCTTTTGGTGAACAACTGTTATGGTAGGGATTTGTGGGAATACTGGAGACGCGTGAAGTCATGCTAATATCGACTGCATGTGGGAATAGCTCCCACGGAAATATTTAAACTCAAATATGTCTTTCTACCTGATTTCAACTTTTTATTGCTTCCCTTGTGAAAATTCAAGCAGCGTCAAGGAGAGCTAAAACACACACGCTTCTGGCCAGTCACACGCTTACGCAACTGTGCATGCCATTTATTACTTTGCAGTACGTATTAACCGAAGAGTGCAACTGCTGTCGCTTTAATGTCAGAGTGGCGTACGTTACAATAGGTGTCACTGTGTGGCTGGGTCCAATCATTATCGGTGACTTCAGCTATTGGCTCCAAACGCTGGCTGACTCCATCTGCAGGGCTGCATTACCTACTCTGTTCCGATCTGTTCAACGCACAAGTTCAGCTCACCGAGCAGACTAGCAGTGCTGCTGCGCGTCTTGCTAGCCCCCTTCAGAAAGCCGGTGCTACAGCCATGCGCTTACCCTCCTCGCAGGCTGTAGCGCTTTCAGGCGATTCCTGATCAGGAGATCTGGAAAGAAATAAAACTGGCAGGAATGATGGGGATGTATTTAACAATTCAAGTACTGGATCAAACTTAAAGCCAGTTTCTTACTTGGTGCCCTGGAAAGGTCACCTTGTCTTGCTGGAAAAGAAGCAAACTCTCAGCTCTGCTGCTCTCTGTTTAACAGCTTCCACGTGCGTTTCTTCATGTTCCTGGCTAGTTAGGCTATCTAGCTTTACAGACAAGTATACTCATGGTAGATGAAAAAGGAAAGAACATGAAATGTCTCACCTTCTTCTTGATGCTTCCAGAGACGGTCAAGAACAGGTCCAAGAAGAGCTCTAAGAAGGGAAATAGCAGCAGCAGTAGCAGCAGCAAATTGCCTCCAGTTTGCTATGAAATCATTACCTTGAAGACCAAAAAGAAGAAGAAGATGGCTGCTGATATTTTTCCCCGAAAGAAACCAGCCAACACTAATACAACTGCTGTCCAGCAGTACCACCAGCAAAATCTCAATAACAACAACACTATTCCGGCACCTAATTGGCAAGGACTTTATCCAACCATCAGAGAGAGGTAAGTTCAGGGCAGTTTATTTTTGCTGTTTGAATGGAGTGTTGAAAAGTAGCAGAATGTTTGTAATGCATATGTTTAGTTATTTATTTGCTGAAGAAAACACAGTTCTCTTTTTTTTTTTTTCTCTGTGTGTGTGAAACAAGTATTCTGGTAATGGAAAATATTTTAATATCTCTTTTCCAGACAGCGCAGCTGTTTGCCTTGAGTAAATAAAAATGTTGCTGGAAGCCACAGCGTACCCGTAAAGATTTGCTTTTAGACCTTAGTGGGGATTTTCAGTGATACATGCTCTTGACTTTGATTTCCACGTCTTGAAAAGTTCTCATAAGTTTTGGGGTTTTTTTATTGCACGCACACACACACCGCCACCACCCCCTTCCCCCACCCCTGCACACACACATCCCAACCTTTTTTCTCTGGTATATTTGTGTGATGATGTGTAAAGTAGCTTAAAACAAAGTGTGACCTGCTTCTCTTTACTAACATGCAACTTTAAGTTGTTAAGAAATTAAATTTCTTGGGTCTGGGACAAGCACAGTGTTACTGGGCACCATAAATTAACATGCTCCCTCTGTTTGTAGAAATGCAGTGATGTTCAACAATGACTTGATGGCAGATGTTCATTTTGTGGTCGGGCCACCAGGTGGGACCCAGCGGCTGCCAGGACACAAAGTAAGCAACAGCTGCATTATCAGCTGGGGTGGGGATAGCCAGAGAGAGCTCCCACAGTCACGCCAGGACATAGCGTGGGAGACTCGGCTCTTCTGGGACAGGCATCATTCTGTATTTTAAAAGGCTACATGCAGTGGGATAGTCTGTCCCTTGCTTTTCTTTGGGTTTTCGGTTAAACAGTACACTTGTGCTGAGGCAGTCGTTGTAAAGTTAGGAATACTGCTTTGTGCTGCTGATTAATATTACTCTTGAGATTTTCTAGAAATAGTTAACTTCTGTAGTGGATATGTGCGTTTTCCAGTAGCTAATGCATATATGCCCATGAGAGTAAAATGCAGGGAAAATGTGTAATTCTGTTCTTAACTTCATTTCTTACTGGAGTGTGTCTGTAGTCTGTCAGTGAAGCCCAGTATGCTCAGGGTGGCTCTCCCACATTGTTTTTGTTGGCAGTGCTTTCAGTTTAAAGCATGAAATAAGATTTCCCTTTCTCAACAGTATGTCCTGGCTGTTGGGAGCTCTGTATTCCACGCGATGTTTTACGGAGAGCTTGCTGAGGACAAAGATGAAATCCGTATACCAGATGTTGAGCCTGCTGCTTTTCTCGCAATGCTGAAGTAAGCATCATTCATCTGCTGGATATGTTTTCCTTTATGCTGTGTACATACACTGGTAATGTCATAGTTAAAGTATTAGACATGCGTATAAACAGAAAGTAGTTGCTTAAAATATTCCTCTTTTTGTGTTTCAAGTATTTTAAACTTTTACCTCATTTTGCTCTTCCCCTCTACTTCCAGGCATGCATATATTAGACTAATGTAGGCAGTTATAAATAATGACTTTGACAGGGGATCTGTGGGCACATTGTATACTGTAATGCCTATTGATCTGATTTGTCACTACACATGCTACACAAAGGAACGGAGTTGCTAAAAAGAATTGTCAGCTGTAACAAAAAAAACCCTGTTCTACTTTGCAAGCATAGTGAAAAGTTAAACACACACAAAAAAAACCCCAACCCAAACCCCAGAATTGCTGGGTTTGTAGATTGACATCATTTCAGCTCTTTTATAAACTTGCTGTATGCAGGTCTTGTCTTAGAAAAATGACCCTAAGTTATTGAATATAGCCTCTGAAAATTAAATTTATCCTCATCTATCATATTGATGCGTTTGGAAAGTGATAAAAAGGCCGTTTACATGAATAGGGTTTTTTATTCTAACGGGGAGAAAAACAGTCGGTTTACATAATCATTATTTTCCTTCTTGCAAACTGCATAAGAAATGCTATCTTTTCCTCAATGAGCATAATGAAGCAGCTTCCCTGCCGAATTGTCCTTGAATGTATCTATAAACTCTGTTTATTAAAGAGAAATGCCCTATCACAGAAATGCTATGGCTTTGAGGGTTTTTTCCCTTCAGCTTTAGTAACTGCCGTTGCTTTCTGATAAAGAATATACATTAGTATCTGATGGTGATCCTTTTAATATGCTGCAGATCTTCTTGCAGGTAATGGTGTAATCACTAGCTAGCAACTTACTGTATTTCATAGATTGTTTTGACTAGCTTGTGATTACAGAATGGTTTCTTTTTTTTCTTTTGCATTTCAGTGGCACTGTAGATGAACATTCAAAGTTGCATATAGAGTTTCTTGCATAGAGTTTTTTGTAGGTTATCATGAACATCAGAAATGTTCTGTGCAAATATCCATAACTGCCAGGAAAAGCTGAAGTCACACAGATGTTCTATAGACCTGGAATATAAAGTTAAGATATGACATGATGTAAGTAGTTGCATTATGGATCCCTGCTTGGGGCCTTTCTGGTTTTGTGGGTGTTTTCTGCAGAGCTCAGACTTGTGCTTTGCTTTCATGCAGAATTTTACAAGGCACAAATACAAGATGCCTGGATTCCCCCAGCCCCCTTCCTTTTTGAACAGCAAATCTATTTCACTGTGGCTAAACATGATTTTCCATATAAAAACTGAATGCTTTCTGAATTTATCATTAAGAAATGTGTTCAGAGAGCAAATGTAGAAAGGAGGGTATCAATACTGACATCTAGGTCTTGGCATATTGTCATGGCAATTTAGGAAGCTATCTTTGAGAGCATGGCCAGAACCATGGAATTCTTCACCTTCTCAGCTTTTATTTAAAAAACCAAAAGACCACAAAAAGTTTGTGGTCTGTGTGGATGTTGAGCTAACCTTGCCAGTGCTAACTTCCGCTGATGCACTGTGCCTGAACCTGCAGAGTGCTCCTGTGTCTGCGAACGCCAGGGGTGCCTGCAGCTGTGACGGTGCAGGAAGGGAAAAGGCATGTTGCTCAGCAGTGCAGCATTCCCCTCATCACAGGATCCAGTGCATGTGCTGCACTGGGTGGGGCTTGGGGGGAGCCATGGTCCACCTCATTCCTCTCCCACTGGGAAATTATCCCCGTGAGTGTTGCTTGCAACTGCTGTGAGCAGTGGATGGCGGAAGGCTCATGATACTGTTGCTAGAGAAGGAAAAGACTTTTTACCTGTTCCAAAGCAGCCCTCTCCTTCATATGCTTCTTTCTGCAGTCAGGAGGAATGCATCATAATCTTTGTCAGAAAATACATTGAGTTTGTTTTTGTGGTTTTCTGGGGTTGGATTTTTGGTTTTGTTTTGGTTTTTTTTTCCCCTGGACAGTGAATTCTTATAGTGTAAATATTTTTTGTCTTTTACTATGTAGTGGGGATTCTGACAACAAACATCAGATGAGGTATTGCCAGATGTGACATAGGAAATAATACCTTGACTGGTAGATACTAATTATCCTCCCAGAAAAATTGTTTCGGCTGTTCTCTACAGTTTTAAAAATAGGGTTAAATTCATAGTCTAGCTGACACACTGACTTGGTGTATTTAATGTATTATATCTTATCTTAATCTTTATCTGTTGAAGTTAGAACCGTGGTCTCATCTTATCCCAGGATGAATGTGTTACTAAACCATCAAATGCTGTGGTCTAGCAGAATCCTCTTTTTAAAAACAGGGTGAAACTGGAATATCAGTAATTGCAGACTAGAGTCGAGGTGCATTGGTAGAGTGAAAAGTATGGAATATTGCTGACAGCCGATTTGTGCTGTGTCTGTTGTAAATCAGTGATACTAGTTCTTCACTTTCATGAATATTAAACTAGCAACTTTTGTACTATTTCAATTTAAAACAGATGTCATCATTCTCTGCTGTACTAGCAGGCAAAGAGAAGTAATAGAAGGGAGAAAAGAGTTGGAGAGCAATGAGGAGAATCATAAAAACGAATGAATTGATACATAGAAAATTTTTTTGGACAGTAAAGGAGCTAAGCCTGTAACTAGTGACATATAGATGTGCTCTTTGTTGTTACAAATAGCCCAGTTGAAACCAAGTAATAAAGGTTAAAAAAAAAAAAAAGATTTGGGTCTGTGTAAGTATTCTTTTTCTCTGTAACCTCTTAGATTTTATTATATTGCTTGAGCAGTATCTGCTCTGAGCATGTTTTCTAAGTGTGGCTTGGAGGATAGCACCCTACACCTGCAAAAATACAAATAAAGATATTTACAACTATAATCAGATCAGTGTAGATACTAATTCCACTTTATAAGCACATTTGTTCTGCAAAAAAATTCATTGTGTTGGGAAACCTGCTAACTAGAAAATTTTAATTAGTATGGGGTTGCATACAACTTCAGCTTTACTGGAGGAAGACACTTTTGTCAACCATAACCATCAAGACTTGCTTATCCCTATGAAGAGTAAAATTGCATCTGGCATGGTTTTAGCACATTGCATTCACCAGCTGCAAATGGGGCCCTGAAGCATGAGATATTAAAAAGAACAAACCGTACAATGCTTTATTTCTCTGAGCAATGAATCCCAGCAGTTTAGTTACGTAAATAGAATTTCACCTTCATCTCTTCCACTGTGCTAGTGTAGCAGTAAAGCTTTTTTCTTCCTTATGCAACGCGACTGAGAGAAAAGACTGTGGTAGTGGAGCTACGATGCTGTAAGCATTAATAAACCTGAAAATTAGAATTCTGTGCCTTTTCTTACATGTTTCATCACCCTGTTAAAAACCAAAAAAACCCCAAAACCCAACCTCTGTCCCCCCAAAAAACCCCCAACCCATTAGTTAAGAAGATAGGTAGCACCTGATACACTTCGATGGTGTTTCTATTCTTAGAGTAGCTACTTATTCCCAATAAACTTGTTTTCATTCCTGTATTTATACATACACCTCAGTAAATCATCATTCACCATCACGGGACATCCAGTCCAAGTACTCTTTGTAATTCATGTTCCAGACTGTTGTGTTAGCCAAGTAAGGTAGCCCTTGAGGAGCGACTGCTTGGGGCAGATAGCCTCTCATTAGCCAAAGCACGTATGGAAGGAAGACAGAGCTGGAGGGGGACGATAGTTTGTAAACATAACCATTGTCAACATAGCATGTATCCCAAACGTAAAGTTTTAGTCACCTTATATTTAAGCTCATTCTCTTTCATGGTCTTACATGAGTGATGAATTTGGTTTGTACTTTCTTTCTGGATTTAATTAATGTTCCCCAAAAGCACTGCTTAATTTTAATGTAGAGCCATTTAAATATTCTTTGTTTATAATTTTCAGATGTTGTTGACAAATTACATTTTTGCATTAAGTGGCAATGTTACATGCATGTGTTTTGTTTTCAGATACATATATTGTGATGAAATTGATTTGGCTGCAGATACCGTACTGGCCACTCTTTATGCTGCCAAGAAGTATATCGTCCCTCATCTTGCCCGCGCCTGCGTCAACTTCCTAGAGACAAGTCTAAGCGCAAAGAATGCTTGCGTGCTGCTTTCCCAGAGCTGCTTATTCGAGGAACCTGACCTGACCCAGCGCTGTTGGGAAGTGATTGATGCCCAAGCTGAGCTAGCTTTGAAGTCTGAGGGGTTCTGTGACATTGATTTTCAGACACTTGAAAGCATTCTCCGAAGGGAGACTCTGAATGCCAAAGAAATTGTTGTTTTCGAAGCAGCTCTGAACTGGGCTGAAGTGGAGTGTCAGCGACAAGAGCTAACGGCTACCATAGAGAACAAGCGCAAAGTCCTTGGGAAGGCTCTGTACTTGATACGCATCCCTACCATGGCACTCGACGACTTCGCAAATGGCGCTGCCCAGTCTGGGATTCTGACTCTCAACGAAACCAATGATATCTTCCTCTGGTATACGGCTGCCAAAAAGCCAGAGTTACAGTTTGTCAGCAAGCCGCGAAAGGGCCTCGTTCCTCAGCGATGCCACCGTTTCCAGTCCTGCGCTTACCGCAGCAACCAGTGGCGCTACAGGGGCCGATGTGACAGCATCCAGTTTGCTGTTGATAAGAGAGTGTTTATTGCTGGCTTTGGGCTGTACGGCTCCAGCTGTGGATCAGCAGAGTACAGTGCCAAGATTGAACTCAAACGACAAGGCGTTATCCTAGGCCAGAACTTGAGTAAATATTTCTCAGATGGTTCTAGTAACACTTTTCCCGTGTGGTTTGAATACCCAGTGCAGATTGAGCCTGACACCTTTTACACAGCTAGTGTGATTCTGGATGGTAATGAACTCAGCTACTTTGGACAAGAAGGAATGACAGAAGTTCAGTGTGGGAAGGTGACTGTTCAGTTTCAGTGCTCTTCGGACAGTACAAATGGCACTGGGGTACAGGGGGGGCAAATTCCTGAACTCATATTTTATGCGTGAATGAAAATGTGTGGAGACAAAGCATTTTGCTATGAAGAACCTGTCTGGTTCAGGCCTACTGACGCTTAGCTTTCTATCTGCAGATATGTGATCAGTACAGGTAATATGTAACTAAACGCTATAGGCAAGTTACCGGCTTGCTGTACTTGTAGCATCGTTGGTGATAAAGTTTAAGTGTAATATTTAAACTGGAAGCTCTTAGGAACAAGCAAGTTTTAAAGGCTTTGTAAGAGAGATGCCTGTTTGCTGGTGATGCTGACCCTTTCTTTGATGCACCTGTGAATCGCCCAGAGGATGTCCCCATCTTGTATCTCACTGAGGCTGTCTTCATTGATCCATTTTCTCTTTCTCCATTTCCTGCTTTCTGCTTGTAATTATTTGGGGAGGTAGGGGTAGAAAACGAAGAGCCTTGTTTTATAGCTCTCTCTTCTGTCTGCTCTTCAGACTTAAGAGATTCCAACAATGAGCTGCTTTTGATCATGGGAGCTGAAAGGAGTGCTTCAGTTGTAAGCAGAAGAAGCATAGGTTTAAACCTTTATCCTGTGAGATTCTCCTGTGGCCAACTGTTTGGGATGGCTGCCGGGGAAGATGAGAGAAGCACGCAGCTTTTAGAAAGCTACACAGCATGCTGACCATGTCCACAGTGCATGGACATGTTTACAGTGAGAGGGGGATGTGGGCTTGGCAAGTTACCCTCCGAGTTCATTTTGTAGGAATCCCAGCTCGAAGGCAAGGAAGTGCTTGCACATGTTCAAATTGTATATGCAGCTCTTGAAACTCTACTCCCATGACCTAGTTTTTGCTACACTGAAGTTGATTTGCTATTTAAATGGCTCTTCTTTGAACCCTTGCTAAATAAATGGGAATTAATATTTATCTTCTGATGCAGGATGACTTTTTGGTTTGGGTGGTTTGGTTTTTTTTTTCTTCCTACTAAACACGGTAGAGGCACATTATAGAGGAACAAAAGAATGTACCAATCCTGACTTGGACTTTTCTCTGTAATATGAGATTTCTTCTTCTATTACCATACGTTGTCAGTGGAAATTTAGACAAAGACAAGAAGATTCCCAACTGTGGTTGTATTACACTTAGTGCATATCATCAGATAACAGTGAGGAGGAGGAAGTCTTCTCTAATGTGTTAATGTTGAATCTCTTGCAACTGCTTGTGGTTACACATCAATCAGAGGATTATGTGGTGCAGAACTTTTTTCTTGTCTGATTTTTTTCTTTTTTTTTTTCCCTAACTTCTTGTCATATGTCTGTATTGTTTTTGGAAAAGTATTAGGGATCATGACTCCTTTGTCAGGGAAGGAAACCAGTATAAATAAGAAATACAGGTACTATTTAAACATAAGAAAATCCTTCACCATTGCATTGGGACAGTTGCTTCTCAGAGGCACACTACCTCTTGTAAAGCATCTCAAGAATTATTTCATCTCTGAAGTGGGTTCTGTTTGTTGTGTATGTTTTAATGCAATGAGGACCAAATGATTCTTTAGACAGACTGAAGATTAATGTTACAGTATATCAACACATTAATGCAGCATAACCCTAAATTCACTTGTCAGTTTTGTAATAAAAATGTTTTTCTCATATGATTTCTTACCAGTTTAATACTATCACTCCAAGTGTTTCTTGACAGTTGGAATCCTGGCCCCTGGCCATCGTAAAGTGCCAATACATCTTTGCAGTGTCCAAAATACCATCTGAAGTAAGGAAAACGAGCGTAGACGTCAAACGTTTTATGGCCAAAGCCCAGATCTTCTCTCTAGGTAATAAAAGGAGAGCCAGGTAAAAAACTGCCCTGCAACATCTATGCTTTTCACCCATCTTAGTGTTTAATGTTTTATATACGTACATACATACGTGTGTGTATGTGTAAGCAGCATTCTTTCTGAAATGTAAATACCCTCAAAATATACAGAAAAATGTTTTGGTTTTTTGTAACAGGTGTACATAATCCAGACTGTTAGTGAAATCGAAACAGAATGCTCCATGGAAAACTCTCAGAGAGAGTTAAAAACCCTCCAGTTAATTATATTTAGATCTGCAGCCTAAAATAGACAAGAGTATAATTGTATGGACTGGAGGAAGAGTTGCTGAAGAGACTGCAAAGAGGAATCTAAGATTGTGATGAGGTAATGGTCATCTACGTTTAGACACCATCTGAGCAGCAGTTCCATTTATTTAAATACATTTGAAAGCAGAGAAAGATGCTAATCAGCTGATTAAGTTTTCTTACAGCAAGCATTTGATGTAGATGTAATTACTCTGAGTGATGATCAGATTGACAAGTTGCTTGCAGTACGAAGCTGCATTCTGAGTTGCTTGGAAGAAAATCAGGTGCCTCAGCTGGTGGGACAAATCAGTAGTGTACTGGTATAACTAGACATGTGTTCTCACTTTTAATTTATTTTTTGGCTTTTACTTACCTGCAAATAAAGGTGAGGTATCTACTATGTTGACTGGCTGGAACAGAAATTAGGAGATCAGAATACTGTGTAGCTGTAATATGTAGAAAATGAGCTGTTGTTTAATTATTATTTTTATTTGCTACTGTTATGAAATCTTTTTGATGAAGTAGGATGAAAGCTACCTCTAGCTTAATTCCTCTGAGTCCATTCCAGGTTTTAGGAGCTGGTGCATGTAAAGTTTTTCAATATGGATGAATAAACATAAGGACCCCAAAACACCTTTTGATGCTTACAACATGACTTGATTCTGAGCACTGCTTGATGCTAACAAGTACTGCTATATAAGAAGGTGGCTAGTACCAGCCACCTTAGGACATCAGGGCACTTAAATAGGTGTCTAAATGTGGATTTGGCTGGTTTAGCAGTAGCATCCAAGCTTGAATACATTGATTGACATTTTGCAAGCATCACCCATATCAACCTGGAATGTAAGCATAATGTCAATAGAGATCCTTTCGTAGATTCTGTCTTAAACTGTACCTGGCCATCTTTGCTACTTGTATGTTTGATTTTCCTGGTGAGGGGAATCTGTGATAAGAGAGTTTAACATAATATACTTTCTGCATATCTAAAATAGTATTTAAGTAAACATTTTAATTTCTGCATACTTATTGCACTGAACTGGTTTGGGTTTGTTTTTTTTTTTTTAATTTGTTGTGATAAACTCAGCTAACTTCGGGTCCCAGCACCCATTTGTGCTGGAGAAGTGTTTGACCTTAGCAGGCTTACAGCATTATTTATAAAGGACAGTTATATATAAATATGAAGTACCTCATGTTGAATGTTATTGTACTGTATCTTTAATGTCACAGTGCAGATCTTGTTGGACTCATGAATGTGTATAATCGCGTTAAACATACAAATAAAAATGATTCTTTAATGGTTGTTTCCTGCAGTATCTTTGAAGCATGAGCTGTGAAAGCCTTCACTTAGTTATCTCTTTTAGCGATTTCTATTGTCGTACAGTTGTGCGCAGATATTTGTTGAGCTTATGTATTCAGAGATCTTTTGATTCCCAAAGAAGTAAAAGTCTAAGGAAAAAACAAGGAAGAACAATGAAAATGTTAATCAGTTACATTGTAAAAAGGTTGACGATTAAGCTAATGAGCTAGAGTGAATGAATTCATTTATGTGCTTTATGAAAGATCTTGTCTACTAGCATTAATATTTTAATGTTCTATTAATATTATTAAGTATGTGGAGATGAAGGGGGAGGGTCTCGTGTTTATTCTAAAAGACAGTTGGCACAGGAAAGGCCATGGTTTTCAGTCTCTGATATATCAGAACAAAGGGCATGGTTAGTGTCAAGAGGCTGTTCTCTGCTGAAAAGTTGATTATGTAATATTATTCAGAATTCTGACTATTTTCTTAACAATTTTCTTGCAGGAGATTTGAAACTTCATTTTAAATACTTTTATGGTCAGTGAAGCTGACGCCCCATTTCCATGATGTCCATCTCCAAGACCTTTCAGATATTACTAGCTAATGATAAGAAATACTCCACAGTGTGATATAGACACGGAAATTTGAGGAAGTCTTCCCCACTAAAAACAGTACCTTTAGACTTCATCCAAAATTCTGATTAAAGCGTGTTTACAGGCATCAAACTTGTCACTTTTGGTAAGTTGTTTTTCTAGAATTCTTACTGCTATACTTGGTACCACACTGCTACATTCTTGATCCAAATTCTCTTATGCGTCCAGTGCTTCTCATTAGTTTGGAACTGGCTTCAAACAGGAACTGTCCCATGCCTTGTTCTGTACTAATGATACCAGCTCTTAAATGTGTGGTAGATAGCAGCATGATTTGGTGCAGGAAGGACC
Source organism: Fregata magnificens (assembly GCA_013389945.1). Lineage (NCBI taxonomy): Eukaryota > Metazoa > Chordata > Aves > Suliformes > Fregatidae > Fregata > Fregata magnificens. The sequence goes on from WAAD01003119.1 coordinate 217,644, forward strand.
ACATCGGCAGCAGCAGTCTAGCTAGGTGTGTTAGAGGAGATTGGTGCTGCTAGCAGCCTCAGTTTCTCTGATAACATGTAAGAACTAAGTGGACAAGATGAATAAAGGATGGCCTATCTCATCCAAAGGGACATTCTCCTCTGTTTCTGGCTGAAATCTGACAAAAGTGCTAGGACACTTGCTTTGAAAATTGATGTTAGGTAGAGCTTTGTGAGTCTCTTGCACTGTGCTCAGTGATGCAGAGAAGCATGTGTGTATTCACACCAGAAAAAAAGGAGTTTGAAGTGGAAGGAAAACAGTGATACAATGTTTCTGGGTTTGGGAGGAAGAAGATTCCAAGAGCTGAATTCGGTTGTTTGTCTCAGGTAAAATCCTGCTTGGTGGAGAAGGACTCTCTGTTCCCACTTAGTTGGAAACTCCTTAGGAGCTCACAGCCACTGCCTCGCACGAAGGCAAGGTCCCATCTGAAACAGGCTCCTTGCGAGTGCTCAGCTCTCAGGAGTAGGAACCCAAGATTTCTTGGCCTCTGATAGGCAAGACTACATGTCCTACAGCCCAGGACAAGCCTCTACCTCCTTAAAGAAGCCAGCTGGGACTGCTGTAAACAGGAGGGTCTTTTTGGACCTCCCAAGCTCAGCACTTGGTAGAAACTGAGATCTTGGCACAGGGGTGAGATGAGGACTTCTGCCCATCAGCAGTGTTTGGCCACTGTGAAAAGCAGCAGCTTTTAAGCCAGCCTCTTCTACCATGTTTGCAAGCAATCAGTGGGAGCAGGAATACCTGCTGATTTCCTGAAGGCAATGAAAGGAGCTGCTTTCTCACATGGCAGTATGACCATGTTCAAAATAAAATGAAAAAAAGGCTTTTTGGCATGCTGCTCCATTTCCGGAAGTCTGAAGTCCCCAAGACTTCCCCCATAAAGTGAGGCCCTGGCCCAACTGAAATCAATAGGAGTTGCCCTAATGACCTCAATAAACCCAGGATTTTCATTTGCAGTGTTCAATTTGTGTGATTATTCCCAAAACACAACCTAAAACTGCCCAAGAAAGGGAAGTTAATTTTGAAATCCCACTGTAATCTGATTATCTAAAATATAGGTAGAAACCCTTCTATTAAATCTTACAAAACTCCTGCTCATCAGATTTTATATGCCTGCCCCCAAGCTTTTCTACTAGTATGCTTTATCTTCAGCCATGAATCTATTGGCAGAACAGTAAATCTGTATGAGGCTTTATGTAGTTTTTTATGATCTGTGTATGGAATTCATAGCACATAAGATGCATAGTATGGATAAAGCATTTTTAAGATTAGAAAGTGTGTGTAAATTGCCCATAGTCTGTTCAGCATGAAGGAAAAACAAAAACTACTATTTTGCTTGAAGGCACTGGTATTTTGAAAGAGCTTCTTGAAGTCTGCTGAGCTTGTTGATAGCATCAGAAATGCATTTATATTAAGCCTTAATTGTAGCATTTTAAAATTAGCTTTCTAATTGTTTTCTATAGACAAAGATAACATAGTTGGCCTTCAGGGATCCTCCATCCTCATGCAATAGGGTTTACATTTGAACAGATACTAGCAATTGCAATTTTCTAGATCTCATTTTAAAGCTTCACAGTAAGGTTAAGTGCTGCTTGGGGAGTATCAGTGTTTCAAAAATAGCTATGGCTGGTTTTAGCCTAACAACAAACAAGGGCTTGCATGGGGAGATATCTTCAGTGGTGATGCTGTGGGGAAGTACAGAGGAAGGGTTTGCATTTCCTTCAGGGGGAAACACCTTGTGTTGCCTTATGCTGACAGCAACCACGTGCTGAACATCGTGTCTAACAATTCAGCAGCCATGTAGAATTGGAAGGCATAAAATGCAACAGGGGACCATCTCATGAGGGCAGCAGGGGAAGGTCCCAGATGCAGGGCTGTTGTGAGTAAGCTGATTTCATGAGCCGAAGAACTGGGATCCTGTATCATAATGCTCTCGGCAACAGAAGGTTATAGCTGGCCTGCTGAATGGTGTGTGATTGTGATTTTTCACAACTGTGAATCCCATTTTGCATTTTATTTTTATTCTGGGAGGGTCTATCCTGGGCAGCCTGTTCCTGGTCTGTGCCAGAGGCTTCCATGTGATCGAAGCCCAGCAATTCCCTGTGTGCTGAGGCTGAGGGGACTGGGAGCACCTGGTGGAAAGGACAGGCTGAGTGATGTGGGACAACCCAATGCTTTGGTGAGCTGGTTGCAAGCTTTCCTTGATGTGCTGAACGCTGACCTCACATAGCAGGAGAGGGCAGGATAATTCTTAAGCATGTGTGCGTATGTATGTATTTCAGTGTTCCCTGGCCTCGCTTTCTCCAGCCAATTGCTGATTGTGCTTAAAAGGGAAAATGAACGTTAATTCATTTTTTTGGAGGGTATAAGAATTGTGATTCTGCAAAGGCTAACTCATGCTTCTGTCTTTACAAAGTCAATGGTCCCAGCGGGCTCAGGGGAGGTAGTGGGGGATAGGACTCATGTGTACCTTAAAAGCATACATGGAAACATCTGCTTTCTTCTCTAATGCCTTGTTCTTAGGAAGTTGTGATGCAATAAAATAAAATCATAGAGAGCTGGAGCTTGGCATATCTGGCTTGTTTCTGAGGTGGGACTCTTTATGAATAAAAGAACCAAGGAACTGTATTTAGCTTAGAAATACTAAATCCTGCAGAACTTCCAGGGCGTGAGGGTAGCACAATATAAAGGCACTTCCAGATGTGAGGATATCGCCCTTTGGTTGCAGTCTTAAGCTAAGGTGTGACATGTTCTTGCTTTTCTTCCTACCCACCAGGGCATGCTAGTAGTGGTATTTGCATCAGACACCATTAGTGCTTAGGGAGAAGTGATGCTGAGGGAGAGAAATGAAGGTGAGAGATCTGGAATACAGAGGAAAAGTATCTAATCAGAAATGACAGCTCTCATCAGGCACAGACAATAGACAGTAAACTGGCTTCAGAAGAACTATTCAGGCATCACAGGAGCTGAATCAACAGACATAAGGTAAGAACACAGTCATGACAACTATGTAAATGACTTTTAAAAGTTGCTCATGCTTGAGAATGTCCTCAGCCCTACGAAGGGAGGAGTTGTTTTGCTGCCTTAGAATAAAGCCCATACATGGTTTTGCCTTTGTCCTCCATGCTCCATATAGTAGTTTCTTTACAATATATGCTACGAAAACTGTTTTTCCACCTCAGTGCCAGGACATAAGCAGGCTGGCTGACCCTGCTTAGGAAAATAATTTTCAAATATAACCTGTAGTTGTCATACCAAACACTCTCCTTCACCCCTCTATGCGCAGTCTTTGTTGGCTCATAATAAGATGGCAAAGAGCTGGCAGAGAGTAGGAGTCCTGAGACACAGTTGGGAGAGGAAGCTTTCCCTGCACCCCCACTGTGTTTCCCAGGACAGCAGTAGCAGGGTGCTGTATTCACTTATCAAATACTCATACCGATTTGATGTGAATCAAGCATTGGCTCAACATATCTTTCTGGTGAATTAGCTGGGGCGCACAGGACAGCCTTTGCGAGTTCTGTGATTTCTGTGTCACCTTTCTGCCAGCTGTGGGGGGGATGGATGATCCCAGATCTGGCATAAAGCCTGCTGATGTTTTGAACAAATATGAACTGACAGAGTGAGTTCATACTGGGTCAGCATTTCACGGCGTTTCTGAGCTAGTATTAGGAGTTTAAAAAATAATTGAAGTGCAACATGAGATGTTTAAAAGTTGGGGTTCCTACCAGCTCGTGGCAGTCATTTTTGTTCCCATTTTACAAGCAGAACTCCCCGACAGAGCAGTCGCTATGATCACGGATATCACTAGCTCTGAGGTAGTGGGAAAAGGCAGAGGGTTAAAACTGAAAACGGGAGCTCTAAAGGTGAGTTGTGGAATGGTCAGTAAAATCAGCTGAAAGATATTGTGTTGTTCTGATTCCTTCCTAGCATTTTCCAGTAATGCAGTCTGTACTGCCAGGCTTGGCGTCACTGGTTGAAGGTGGATTTTCATGTAATGAAATATGACTCCCAGGGGCTGAGAGCAAACACCTGCTGTTTCCCACCTAGGAAAGATGGCATTCAGCACTCCATGTCTGTCTTTGTAAGAAGAAGGAGAGTTTCTTTTCAGCACTGCCAAAAAAGTGAAATTAATTGAACTAAAGCTTGGAATGAAATGTGACTGTGATGTGATCTGGGAGGCAAATATAAAAATATGCAACACAGGAAGGAACTAGTGCATTATGTTACAGGAGGACTGATGAATTAGTAAGGATAGTCTATTCATAATTTCAATGAGCTGGGACAGACGGGTAGGAGAGAGGAAGATGTGCATAGAAAAAGCAATACCCGCATAGTCAGGCTGAGATCAGGACCCTTCAAAGGAAAAGTCAGTCAAGTTAAGGGAAAAGAAATCTCCTACCCTTGGTTTCTGCCGTTTGTCATGCTGCTCAAGTGATTGTGTAGATGACGTGCTTTTGCTGAGCTCCTGTTAGGACACCATAGTTAGAGAAATGAATTGCCCCAGAAGGCCAAAATGAGATCTTTCAAAGGTCATAATCAGAACTGGTTTCTCATCAATACACTACTTGATTGGAGGAAAAGACTCAAAATTGCAGGGCTTTGATTGCTGAGGGGGAAGCTTTTAACTGCTTCCTGCTGTTCTGTCATTTTGTGCTAACCCCAAATGGCCCTGTTAAATTGATGTCCTGTTTCCCATTCACTGCCCACAAATCACTCTTCTCGTATTAATATAGGAAACATTTGCACATGATAGGAATTGGAGTGGCTAAACAGTAAATCTTAGAACCAGTAAAGAACTCAAAAGCATTTACCTAGTGATCAAGGTGTTGATTTTTCCCCCCGCCCCCAACACTTCATAATATTCAGTTGTGAACTTTATTAAAAAATACAGAACCTCATGTCTGCCTTAAGAGAATCTTTGCACTAATACTTTTCCCAAACAATGCAATGTGAGTCAATCTGATTTCTGTGTGATAGCAAATTCCTTAGAGCTAAGCAGAAGATAAAACAAAGGCTAGGAGTGATGCAGCTGTTCAGGCAATGGGGTGTCATTGCTGACACTGTGATGCTGAGTGTTGCTGCTGTGGGTTAGGTCAGCAATGAAAACAGCACAACAGCTCTGTTTTCTCAGGACAACAATCCTATGAGAGAGTACCTGGAGCCTGGAAGCTCTTTGGCCTGAAGAGAAGCTGGCAGCTGAGCCCCAGAAAGGTTTTTCGTCACTTTGATGGATGTCTGAACTCACACCATCTTACAGATTTGTGCATACATGCACTCTTCCATCCAGAATTGAATCGTGCCGCGGGTCCTTCCATTGACAGCATTTTACTAAAGTCCACTTTTACTGTCAGATTAAACTAAAATATGCTGACTGTGCACTGGGGTGATACACGGTCCCCTTTTATACCTGCTCTGCTGCAGAGTTCCCCCAGCACCAGGGGTAAGTGTAGGTAACTGGACAGTGAATCCTAAAACAAGACTAGGTAGCGCAGGAATACCCTAATAATGGTCTCAAAGTACTTTGCCATAACTGGAGAGGACAGAGCAAGCGAGCACCTTGTAATCTATGGTGTTTGTTGTGAGCAAATAAGAAAAAATCAACCCTTCTGCTGGCCTTCAAACAATGATACTGTTCCCTTCACTACTCCATATCTGTTTTTCCCCCACTGCAAAAATGGGAGGATGAAATCAAGTGCCTCTGCAAAGTGCTTTGCTATCTGCTGATCAAAACCACCCTATAGGCAGCAGGTACCAGGACAAGCGCAGTAAAGCCTCGCTTTCCTCAGGCAGCCAAGATCGCTGGCGTGCTCTGCCACTGAAAGATTTCCAATATCCTTAAATGTCACTAAACTGAGAAAAGTAGCATTACCGAAAATCAGGATGAAAGTGGCATCAGATGTAAATCCTTTCTAAAATCTTTGTAATCCTCAACTGCTTTAGTTCCAACAGATCTTCCTGTAAAATGAACTGCCAGCCAAAAGGTAAATATAAATGCAAAATATCCCCAAAGCAAACATGTTACTGGCTTTTAAAACAAGTCCATTTAAATAATGTGAAAATATATTAAAGAAACGGAATCTATTCTGCTTTATGTTTAAAGATGAATTAATGCAAATATCACAGGTTTATCCTGCATTACTCCCTTGAGAGGAGTCACTGGGGAAGCAATTTGTTTCTTGTTAGCTAAGACAGGGAGCTTTGAAGTTAGTGAGTTGTCTGTCTCTGCGAGTAGCCCATTTAATCTTGAGGAAAAGTGTCAAATCTAAGTTGGAGTGAGTTGTGTGTCTGTGCATTATTTAAAGCTCCAGCAAGAAGAGGTCTTTGGCATGCCAGCAACCAGCAGTACGAGGGACATTGAAAATGGCACAAAGAATTTATGGAAGAAATTTTTTATTGGCTATTAACAATGGACATGCAGCCCTGAAGAGTGAGTGTCATGAGGAGGGCCTCTATTAGGCCTTTTTTTTTTCTCTTTTAAATTGATTACTACTAGGCTAAGGGCTCTCATCAGGTGCTTTTTGGTGGTAGCGGGTGAGGATGCTTTCAGTGAGGACTGGTTGCTGGGAAAGCCACCAAAAGTGGCTTTTTTTCCCCAAAGACAGTCTCCATAATTTTAGGGATGTTCACACACTCCTGCTCCCTTGGCTGTGCTCATGAAATTCTATCTGGAGCTGCACTGTAACTGGATTAGGTAAATGCCCTAGAATTAATTTCTTCTAATTTCAGCTTGGAATATTTTACTGATTTCGTGTATAGGATCACCCTATGATGAGTTTGTTGGCACAGTCGTGTAGACAATGAGTTGTAACTAGTTAGGTGATGGAAGGAGGTACCTCTTACAGGCTGTTTCCCTGTCCCTGCGCAGAAAATTTTAAAAGCTGTTGTCTGAAACTCCAGAGCCATCGAGTTCATAGCAGACTCCACGTTCATCCCAGAACTGTTTTTCAGGAGCCAATTTTTCCACTCTTCAATTACAAAACAGACCCTCAGCTATCAATCAGCCCAGCTCCACTGAGCTAGTGTACATGAGCTCTACACAGTGTCATCTTTTAGCCTGAAGATACCACCCTTGGGGTATCAGCTGTAAAGAAAATCTCTGCAACGTGAACGGCCTATAAAGCAATTCAGGGAGGTCAATATGCATCTGAAGATAGCTCAAAACAATAGCTAGAGGGGGAATATAAACTGGTTACTGCAATTGGATTTGCACTGAAATCTACTGATGCAAAATTCATAGCCAACATAAATTAATTTGCTCCTGATCATTCCTGACAAAACTCCAGCTTCTCCCCCCTTCCCCTAATGACTTCTGTTCGACAGCTGTGGATTTGCAAAGCAAACTGCAGTAGCAAAGGCGGCATTAACGTTTTGAAACAGCACTAAAAAACTGTGAATTGAATTGCCTTTGAAACTTTAAAGTTGCTGCCAGTGTATACCAAATTAAACTTGTCGTGTTTTTATGGACTATATCTAATCTTTGAGCATCTTTCATCTCATTATCACCTGTGTGTGAGGGAGAAGTATTAGCCCTATTTTACAGATGGAGAAATGAGGCACAGGACATCTGAGACAGTCCTGGAAATGACTCTGCTGTGTAGCACAGGCTTACTCACAAGAAGGTACTCCCTCACCTTTTCAGGTTAGTTGGATCAGCTGCAAGATCTGAGATTGGTTTTCCTGGTGTGCCACAGAATTTAGGTCAAGTTCTCACTGGGGACCAGGCAGTGAGAGAGATGTGCAATACTCCTCCTGGTTTGTACCAGCACCTCTGCAGGAGAGGAGAGCAGGGCGTTGCTGTTTCAGAAGATGTCGTCCCTGTTCCTCCTCTGAAGGGTGAGCAGAGGGCTGCAGCTGAGCTAATGGCCTCTGCAAATGCACTGTAACGTCAGTTTATGTAATGACCTGGAATTTATATCTTTGCTCATGAAACAGGAGCCGGTGGCTGTTTTAATGACTAGCATGTAGTGTAAATACTATACTGAGCTAAATCCTTTCCTCAGTCCACACATGCTGGTGAAGTCAAGGAGAACTGGGCTGGTATCCAAGGACAGAAGCTGGTTGCTTGTCTGCTTAGGATACCTTGAAAGCATTAGGAATGAGATGTGAGAAGAGTAAATAAGCCTATTTACCATGTGGAAGAGAGCTGCCTTGCAGAGGGTTAGCTGCAAAATGACTAGTTAAGGGCTGCAGTCAATTACCCCTCCCAAAATTGCAGGCTCACCTGCCTTCTCTTCCCTCATCAACCAAGGAGTGAGACCTAGGAAATACCTTAAAAGGACAACTCTGCAGTAAGGAGGTTTAGTCCAATGTACTCTGTTGAAAAGGTCCCTTTTGTCTGAGGAGCAGAAGGTATGAATGGTGATATTTGTGTAAAGAATTACAGTAAGAAAAATATGCTCTAAGAGTATTCTGTAGCTGAAAAGAATCAGGATTAAATAGTTCATAATGTTTGCTGGAGAAACCTCAAAAACAAGTCAGAAGGAAATGAGGTAAACAGATGTTTTACTGATATGGATTTTCTTTTTTTCTTTTTTTTTTTTCCTTAAAGCCTGCCTTGCTGTATAAGCTTCTGTAAGCAGTTAGTGTAGTAGAACATTCTGGCTCTAAACTGACTTTGGTTTGACTTCTCTGGTAGCGTTAGCTTTCAGTGTTACCACAAGAGGACTACTTGGATTCACCATTGAATTCTAGTAAGCTAAAAGGAAATCTCATACCTGGCTGTGAAGCCTGCAAGGATGGGGTTGGGAAAGCAGGGAATTTCAGTGGTTCCACACTTGTGTGCAGCAGGTGAGCAAAAATGAGGGCTGGCTTTTCTCAGGCTAATTGCGATGAATCAATGCAGAGGAAGATCACCTGCAAACAGGATTAGAGTTGAGGAGGATACATAATATCATACAGAATCTTATACTCCAGAAATAGGATATCAGATGTGAAGTAAGTTATGGGGCTGGTTCAGGACTGAAAATTGTCAACAAAGCCTTGGACCATGGGATCTAATACAAATTGTCACTATAGACTGAAGGCTAATTCAGGTTTAGATATCTGTGCAGCATAAGTTTTGTGGCTGCAGTTTACCCTTTAATAGAGAGCTGTTATATTAATAGTATAACCCAGGCACTGTGCAAACTGGGTGGGAAAAGAGAGCTCATTTCTCTTGGCTAAAAGAGATCCCTCAAAAAGTGAGATTACGGTAGCTGTGAGGGGAAGAAAAGATTGCTGTACAGGGCCATGGCCGGGTGGAAGGCCTTGTTAGACAAAGTAGCACCTTCTGTAAGTAAGGCCTTCACAGCAGAATTAAAAATACATCAGGTCTAAGACCTTAATAAGTGGTTTCCAAAGAAGACATGTGGCAAAAAGAGCTCAACAGAGCAGGCAGACCCTGCTGGCCCAAGTGGCTGCAAGCCAGGAGCAGGGGAAGTGTGGGTCTGCACTTCTGCTGGGAAGTTATAAATAAAGGAACAGTGGGAAAGGGAAGGTGTAAGTCATGAAACAGCCAGAATTTTTTCAATGTTTCTCAGGATTTAAAGCTAATCACAGGCTAAGTTTACCCTCATGATTCCTCCTCCCACCCCACACCTCCAGGATCTTCTAATTTATAGTCTACCAGATTCCTGTGCTTTTCATGAGGATTATGTACGTGAATGGAGTGGTCTCAGTGGCTCCAGAAGCCTGACAGTATTTTCACGTTGCTTCTCAGTCCAATAAATCAAAGTGTTCAGAACTACAGACTGCATATCCAATAAAAGTCCTATGGTAGGGAATGGTGGCTGTTTACGCATTTTTACGGCTGTGAATCTCCTGGATGGCATTCCTGCTGACTGGAGTGCCTTGTAGCAGTTACATAATTGCAAGTAAAAATTTCACTGGTTTGCCAAATTACTGAACCAGAAGGGTTTGCTTACTAAAGGACCGGAGGGAAGAAACAGGAAAGGAGACATAAAGGCGAGAGGCTGTATAAACTGTTGGGCTGTGATCAGCATTTTGATCATTTTAGAAATTTGTCAAAGGGGAGAGGGGGAAAGTTGTGTGGTGAGAGATGGTTGAATAATTAACCAAGTATAATTTAGTTGATGAATTTTGCTGATTGGGGTTTATCTACAAATCGATTTGTGTGTGTGTGTCAAATGTTATTCAACAGCTCCTTTCGGTGAATAATTTTTGAGTTGTAGCTTTATCCTGAGGAGTTTATTTGGGTATTTGATAATTTAATACTGAGAAGTGAGAGTACTAGCACACTAAAAAGCAATCACATAAACGGTGCGTGCATAGTCTCATTGACTTCTTAAGGTGTAAGACAGGGAAAGTTTGTTGGATTTGATCTTTCATCACTGTCTAGTCTCTGAAGAGGTCACTTTAAATCTTGAGAGCAATGACATTTGAGGCCTTTGGAGTGAATTACCCAGTCCTATCATCATTGGATAAACCCAGCTTTTGAGGGTCTGAATACCTATCTGCCTGCACATGGTTATGTGTATGAAGCACTCATCTGCAAATCTTGTACAGACAACTAAGCCTATTTCTTTGACTTATTACTACTGTTACTATTATTTCCCTCTCATCCCTTCATTAAACTGCTGTGCTCCTCCTAGATTGCATTAGAGCTTATTCAAAAAGGGCAGTTTCCCATCAAATATTTGCAATAGAGCCTAAGCATCATTCTCAAATTTAAAGCTCTTAATAACGATCTTTGATATTAATTTCCAAGGCTCTGAGGAAGATGCTGATATTCTTTAACCTTCCCTCCTTGTGTAACCGTGGGCAGATCAATTGCTTAGAGAAGTTTTGTTATGCCCATCTTACAGCTAAAGCCTGTTTGGGTGATAAAAAAATCACTTGTAGTCATGAAGCAAAAATCTGAGACCTACATCCCAAAACCTGCAGTAGTAGTTAGGGGAAAGCACGCGCCAAGGGTCTACGGTACCTCCAGCCACAGATCCAGCATCATAGCAAAGTGCAGAACGCAGTGATCTGCAGATGCTGTTGATGAAGTAAAACTGCAAATCAAAAAAAAAAAAAAAGAGTGCACATTGTTTAGGTGAAAGACTTTTTATTGGACAAGGTGTGGATTTTTAAGCACGAACTTTTGCGGTGACAGGTCAGTTGCATTTTACCTGTTTAATTTAGATTGATGTCCACAAGAAACCTCTGGACAGCCCCATGGAGCTCAAGCCAGGGCAAAAAATTGTCCTGAATTCAGAGTACTTAGCTTTGCTTTGTTTTATTAATAGGGAAATAGATGATACATCCATTCATGAAGGCGGAAGTTTAAAATAAAATAGAAGTCTATATTCTAATTCTATATTGCCATGTAGCTTTTTCCAGCGGAGTTCACACTCCAAGTAACACAACTGGCCTTTCAGAAAAACATGTGCTCTGCTCAGCTTCTGTGCGTGTGTTTGCAGCTCACAAGCAGATTGCTAATGTTCTTTTTTGTTTGTTTGTTTCAATGCTTTCTCTTAGTAGGCGATGCTCATGACAGTGTGATTACTTAGAATTTGAGGTGAAAATGCCCAGCCAAAGAGATCAAGTTGAGAGAGAGAAAAATCAGCAGGACATTAAAATAAGAAAATCAGGCTTTTTTTGAAGAACACGATTGTTTGTTTGCATGTTGCTGAAATGCAAAGGTACTTTTAATAACTCTTTAAACCTCAGCTCTTTCTAATAATCTTCATAATCCTCACCTAGGATTGCCAGGGAGTAATTTGTGGCTGCAGTATGTATGACAGGGAGAAAAGCAAAGCTGCTTGACAAAACATCAAAGGTTTGTGCCACTGAAGTTTTATGCAGCCATTGCTAAATCTTTCATGCTTGAAACAATGATGAAAAATGATTGTCAGCTATGAAATCAAAATTATATCAATCTACTGCAGAGTTGTGGTTTTTTTCTTCATTTGAAAACATGACCTAGCCTAGCACAGTTCACTTACCAACCTCAAGTGTTCTGTCGGGATTGAAAAAGAATAGAACTGAGTCAGGAAGGGTGAACGTATTTCGTGCTTCACAAATGTGTGTTGGGGGTGGGAAGGAGAGAATGCCGAAAAATAAAATCAAGCAGGTCAGTGCCCAAATACTTCATTCTGATTGTCTTTATATAACATATGTAACAGACAATGTAGCTGCTTTCTGAATTTCCAACGGGAATATTCAATGTAGAGTAGCTGAAATGGAAGCTAAATGTTACTGTAGGCTTTAGTTCCCCAGCAATACTGCTGCAGGTAATTTTTCTAGCTGTAAATAAAGTGATCCTTAAAGCTGGATGCTGGGAAACAGAAGTTTGGGGGTGATTTGGCTTGTTATCTCTATCAAAATCTGGTCTTAATGAATATCTTGTTAGCTACTTCCACACCTGCTCTTTCCTGCGCAGAGGTCTCCAGGATGTACCAAAGAAAGGGACCAAGTGGAGAGCAAGAAGAAATGTGAGGTTCAAATTATCATCAACTCTGTGTCATGTAAGATACGCACATGTGAGAGAGGCTGCACGTTGCTGTTGCTGCAAACAGAGCCCAGACAGCATGCAGAGTGCATGCACTCAATCTACATGGTTGCATGCCCATGGCACGATGGGCTGTGCTACCGGGGTTGCTGGAGGAGTCCTGTGAAAGAAAAGTTCTCAGGCCTGGAGGGGAGAGAAGACAGATTGATGACAGCCTGTTAGGACTGAAGCACATTGACCTGCTATTGCTGGGCAGAAAGGCTGAATCACTCAGCACCTTGCTGCTCTGTGAACCTACTTGTATGGTTCATTTTGGGGGATTGCAAGAAATAAAAAAAAAAAAAACCTCTCGCCAGTCGTGGCAAGGGTACTTTATCTAGACAACATCCATTCTGCGTTGCAGGTATTTTTTTGTGGTGGTTGTTGGAGGGAAACAGGAGAGATGTAGCCTGGCTACTATGCTCCTTGGACGTGAGTGAGAGGTCCCATCAGCCTAGTGCCCTCAGTGGTCCCTCTGCAAGGGCTCTTTCCCTCCCCAGGCTGTGCACTGATCAGCCAGAAACTGATGGGAATCAGATTCTTCCCTCCAAAGCTCTGTTTTCTTCTCACTGATGAATATTTGCTGATCTTCTCAGCCGTTTGCTTAGCAAAGTTATGCTCTAGTATACTGATTATAATTTGAAGCTGATTAGCATACATGCACACAGTCAGCCCCAAACATATGGGAACCTTGCAGAGATTATGCTAATTCCGAAGAGATGCTACTCAGCGATTAGTCACAAAGTCTGCGGTATAAATTGATACTTCTCTCTGCTGTCCTTCCCATTGCTGCTGCATATTTTCTGTACCACCTCTGGAAGAGGAGTTGGAGGTCAGACAAAGAAAGAAATGAAATACAGTCTAGCAAGAAAAGGTTATAAAGATAAATGGTACCATTCCAATGTGATGCACTTGGGAGTGTGCTGCATAGTAAGAAGTGCTGCATGTTGATGAGCTGTGTCACCTTACTTGTTTGCAATGCTTCTTCATCCTCCATTGTTTTGCTGTAGAGCCAATGACAAAGATGACATTAAGCCATTTTATCCTGAAAATCCAAATGCTTAATTTAGGCAAGGCTTGTTCTGCTCTTTGGCTAGAGGGGGCAGGAAGGCAGCCCTGTGCCAGAGCCTTGCAGAATTCTTCTTTGAGAAAGAGAATAATTTCAAGCAGTTAGGTGGGTGGATATTGTCCTCTCAGTATTAACTTATCTGTTCTCAAACAAAAAAAAATCTCCCTACATTATCAAATAATCTCTTTGCTCAGGAGGCTCCCTTGGTAAGATCTGGGCCTATGAAGCCCTGTGTCTCTACTGCTCCTTCAGGGACTGTGCATCTTGGATGTTAGGCAGAAAAAAATTAGCTTGTTTCTGCAGATAGCATCCTTCAAAGGCGGTCCCCGTGCAGTGGGAGTGTGCTGTATGGCATGGAGAGAAGCAGAGGAGTAAAGCAGCATGACAAGACCAGAAGCCAGCAGCTGGTATTGTTTTACTTGTGCATCTGTATTATAAGACTTTATACGATTAAATTGTTCCACAAGGCAGCTGTAACGAGGTTATAAAAAGTCTCGTCAATATTCCAGCTGGTAGGTAGCAGAATGTGAGATGCAACTGATGGTCAAATGTACACTCTAATCAGTCATGAAAAATTATATTTAGTTCACTTACTTAGGTTTACTTGAGAGAGACTTTAAACTAAAGGTTTGGTCAAAATACCCTCTAATTTTGAAACTTTTTTTTGGCCTAATTCCTAAAATCTGAATACTCAAGAGCTTCACATTTGACATTTCAAGCCAGAATATGGCTGATCCTCATGACTTAAACCTCTAATTATACAAATGAACTAACAAAATTATCTCTTCTACAGTGGTACTCCTTTTATCTCCATAGCTTTCCTTGGAAAACACCATAACTTTAACGAAGAAGGGCCTTGTTATAAGCTTCTGGTTTAAGTCTCGGGATTTTTTTTTTCTTTAGTAAGCTTTTATTGAAGATGTGACTCTAATTTTTTTGTTTGTTTTTTTATCTTCCTTACAAGAAGGCTCATTTTTAGCGATGTCCTACTTTTGTGTCACTGAAGATCGGTGCTTTGGACAGCATAGCCTGCTGAATTTACTCTTAGTGAGAAATAGGTTTCCTGTGTCAGCACCATCCTGTGTATGTTGTATGTGAATCAACAGTGCCAAAAAAGAGGTACCGTGTTTCAGTGAATAAAAGGTAGGGCGTTTTCAGGGTTTTTTTGGTAGTGGGAAGCATCCATAGGAATAGTTACCCTTCAGAATATGTTTACCATCTTGTAATTTGTTTGTCCTTCTCTCCTGATGGCTTTTAAGGCTCTTACATCCTCCCCTCCCTGAGTACTTTGCATCCCCCTGATTGCTACCCCTTGTCCCGCAGTTCAGGTCCTGGTGTTCACAGTGGCCTTTATGCCAAATATACAAAGGTGGTGGAGCGTCTTTCGGGCATGTGGGGAAGAACTGGTCTCTACCTCATTCTCGGTGGACATAATAAACCATGGAGAAGATGTGCTTCTCACTGTTTGTCTCCTCTTCATCTGGGTTTGGTTTTGCTGCAGTGGAAATCAGGGTGAGGGCAGAAGAGCGCACCTAGAGATTTGATCCAACTTAATTGTGAGTCAAGATGTTGCTCTAAATCATAGAATCATAGAACAGTTTGGGTTGGAAGGGACCTTTAAAGGTCATCTAGTCCAACCCCCACTGCCAGTGCTGGGAACCCCATGTCCGTGATGTTGGGATTTTAAGTGGGTTGCTGTAGACTGGCTGGTGTCTTGTACTGAATGTCTGTTCACAGTTGGGGCACATTAGCCACTCTACTAGAGTGTGTCAGGAAAAACTCCCATTGATTTATTCTTCACCAAAAATTGTTTTCTCTGTAATGCTTTTTATTTTTGGAAAGAGCTACATTTAACAAATGTTCAAGTTTGCAGAGAAAATCCAATCTATCTTTCATTTTCTCCCTTTTTTCAGCACTCTCATGCAAAAAGTGCTTAATTTTCTGTCCTAACAAAAATACAGAAGCAGAATAACATAATAGAATATATGCATGGTACAGTATCTGCTACCACTGTCAATATCCACAGTCATCAGGATGGTCAGATACTTTTCCATGTTTAAAAGCGTATTTTCTCTGTTACTTTCACAAGAATAAACTTCCAGATCTTAGGTCTTCTCAAACCACTGGACAGCACAACATGTCTGAAGTGACTGTGCAGAACACTTCATAAAAAGAAAAAAATGAGGTAATCTGTCCTAATCAGGTCTTGTCCTGAACGCATTGTTAAGTCCTTACATGAAACAAGTTTCCTTCCCCTTCCATTATACTTCTTTTTATCATTAGCTATTGTAACTGAATGTTGTTGCTTCTATAAAAACAGGTCTTCCTTCAAATCTGGCCAAGTCTTTGGCCACAATTACGTTGCAGGAGTGAGTTCCACTTAGAGTTTCTCCCTCCAGCTTTTTCTAATCACCAAAAATAACTTCTTTTTAAAAAAGAAAAATTAGTCTTTTAAAACAGTTTTTTTCATTTAAGAAAAATGAATTGAAAAATCCAGGATGGACTCTTCATGTCCTATCTTTTCGAATAAACTCACATTCTGGAAAAGGCTTAGTTTGAAAGATGTCATACAGAAAGATAAAAGCTTTGAGAAGCTATCGTTTTTATTAGACACTGGGTGTTACACTTAGAGAACCAAACAAAAATAAATTATCAAAGACAAAGCTTCCTTCTTGGCGACCTCATCATCTAAGTTGCAAAACGGGTAGGAAGAAAAAGTTTTGCCCCGCCACTGTTGCATCAAATTCAAGGTTAATATTCTGCAAAGGAATTACAATAATAAGGAAAACTACCTGAAAGCAAGGAAATTAGGCAACAAAGGATACAGAAAGACTGGAAGCTCCATATCAGATAGACCTATGGATTTTCTAATTCAGTATCTTCTCTTTTAGTAGGGCCCATTGCAGCCATGTCAGAAGATGGTTCAAGAAACTTTACAGCAGGGCAATTTATAGAAAAATGTGCCTGCGCAGAGTTTCTGGCCCTTATTGTGTAGAGCTTGCTTTCTGCTGTTCCACCTGTTATATTAAATACATACGCATGTGTGCACACATACAAAAGCCCCTCTAGGTGTTTTGGTTTGCAATACATTATGGGTTTTTTCACTCTTTTTTGGAAGCCAGCTAAACTGCTGACCTGTTTGCTACTTTGTGGCATAAATCCTCAGGCTAATAATACACTGTTGAAAAGAGCCTCTCCTTCAGTCATCTCTAAATCAGTTTTCTTTCATTTTATTGAGTGCCTTCTAGTTATTGTAGTAGAGGATGACTAGACATGCTCATGTGACCCTAATGAAATTTCCATATTTGCTTCTATTTCCAAGCCATTTTAAGAAACCTTTTCTTACTTTAAGTTTGTAACTTTAAATTTTTCATCTTTTCATCAGCACTTCAACAGCTGATTGAAATTTTATGGAGAGGGAAGGGAAGGAAACAAAACTAATTTAATCATATCAGGGGGAAGCACGTTCATTTTCTCCACCCAGAGAACTCTCTTCAAGCTCACGCCTGGTGGAAGGTCCGTGAGTTTCAGCACTGCAGGTGAATGATTCTGGCCCAGAATGATTTCATCTATCTGAAAAGGGAGTTAAGTGTTTGTCAGTTTTGTCTGAACTGCCAGGTTTTCCTAGAAACAGTTCCAGGTTTTCATAAGCCTGAAGACATTTTTGTCATTTCAACCTCATTTAGCTTATTATATCCTGCCAGCCATGTCTAGATAAACTGCAATGAAGGCTGCTGCCTCCATTATAAGCCCACATCTACTCTATCAACAAGCCTTCAGTACCATGACCATTATAAAAGCCCTAAAATTTGATCTGCCATTGATGATAGGCAAGTTTCAATTTGTGGTTGCTAGCCTGCAAAAATGATCTACAAATGGCATGTTGCAGGCTGTTATTTTGTATCACACAGGATGGTGTTCAAGTCCTCTCTCTTCCCTTCAATGTGAAGGTCATTCTTCCAGATCAGAAATTACTATCACTCTAAGTGACATGGCGAACTATACCAGAAGCTTAATTTAGAATAGAAATGCAGGCAGTAGAATAATGTTTCCTGTCCATTTCTTTTCTGTGATTTGACAAAAATGTTAATTTCTCACTGAGCTGGAGATAAGACAGGTTCTTATGAGAACAGTGCATTTGGGAATATGTTTCTTTATTGTTCAAATTGGTGGATCAGTCCTCGAATGATTCTTGCTTTATTTGTAGCAGGAAATATTCTCTCTTTTCCTCCATTGCCTTTTTTAAAGCAGCTTGCAGACCATCTTTTTACAGCTTTTATTTTCACTAAGCTTTCCTGAGACTGTGACTGTTCAATATTACAAATCCATGTTTCCTAGTATTGATGAATCTGGCTCTTGGAAAGTGTGAGTTACAATGATTAGCTATCTGATTAAACCAAGAAAAAGAGCTGCCTTGAGGGTTTGAAACAAGTGCCCTTCGGAAGATTTAATTTCATGATCTCCCTAATCAGTGTTTCGTAAGTTCAGTGTACATCCTATGCACATCTTTTAAATCAGTGCAGATTGCATATTGGTTTATATTGTTATCACAAATTAGCAGTACAATATCAGTTTCTCTGATGCGGGGAACTTTGAACAGGAATCGTTTGCATTTCTATTTGAGTGTCCTGGAGACAAATATAATGAAATGAATAGCCTTTTAATTTAATTGGCTTCCAATGTGAGTCTGAGAATAGAAAGCACAATACATCGCGCAGTTACTGTAGAAACGGTTGAGGTCAAAAGCTCAGCATGCAGACCCTATATCAGTCACCACTGCTTTTGTGCAGTAATTTTTTTTAATTCTCACTGCATCTCCATCAGACCCCAGGAAGCCAGATAATTCAGCATTAGTATTCCAAGTGGAAGTGCTGGGTCATTTGTCACTGGTCAGATCATGCTATGGAATCCATTTAAAAAAAGCTGCCAAAATGAAAAACTGCATTGTATCAGTGCTCTTATATATCAGCCACAAGAATAAGATCGGGCCAAATAAAAGAAAAAAAAAAAAGAGAGGGAAAAAAAAACTTTGTTTTCTTCTCATAGAAGAAAAAAGAGACAGAAAAAGGCAAGAAAAAGTGGTACAAAATGGATAATAGTCTGCCAAGGAACCCTTTTTCAAAAACATCTTTCTATTACAGATTACAGACAGTTAAGATTTATGTGCTGTTTAGTGGAGCCAGCCTTCCTGAAAGCAATGAAAGCAAAAAGGGAGATAATATTGTGTAATATTCAAAACTTCTACACCCTTTTGACTGTAGAAATAAAGAGATATAGCTCTTGTAAAACTTTGGCTAGCCTAGGAGCTCATCAGTGAACACATAAACCCTTCCACACAGTGCTAAATGTAGAAAAGGGTTTTCTTTACTATTTTTGGACCGGCTAGTGCAAGATCTGTGCTGCTGCTTCAGCTTGAATTCATTCATCTGTCTGCAGAAAAGTTCAGAACTCCTTATCTGTGTCTGATCCCATATGCTTATGCTGGTACAAAAAACTGACACAAAGCACTTGCATATGTAGCAGACTCAACTGCACAAAGGGGATTACATTAACCTCCCATTTAATTTTGGGATTGTTGATTTTTAAAAGCACAAAAGTTCTTTTTAAGGGGTCTTGCATGAACAATTGTTGGCATTTTTAATATTTCCTATTACAACACTAAATTATTACATGTAAGTGTATTATTATTTGCTGAAGGAGATGGAGGAGGTAGTACTTTCCAGTTAAAAGTATCTTAGTGGTCAGTGTTCTTTCCAAGGAGGTAGAGGACTTGGGCTCAGCTCACCTCCCGTCTAGAGGAAATTCAGTCCCTTGCCTTACGTCTGCGAGTCAGGTGCCCAGGCTATGTGTAAGGTCTGGCTCTGTCCTCCTCTTGTGCAAACCCAACTACTGTACAGAAAAGCCAGATACACGGGACCAAAAATAGGGCACAAGCTGGTGTGTGATTTTGTAATCTGGCAGCGAAGACGCTCACTTGGGAAGGACAGGATCCATAAGCAGTCTGCTCATTTTGTTTGCACTGCTCAGCACTAGCAGGGAAGAAGTGCTGTGAGCAGGTGTTGAAAGCCAAGTTCCCCAGGTATAGACACAGTCATTGGCTGTTTGTAACAGGGTGGTCTGCAGAGAGCAGCTCCAGTGGGCAGGGATGAGGCCTCCCCTGTAAAGGGAAAAAGGGGAGATGGTTGGAAGAAGCTTTATATAGTCATCTCCGGTGCTGGAATGTCTTAGAAGCAGAAGTGTGCAGAAGAGCTTTAAATAGTGCATGTTATTTAGGTTCCTGCATGCAAATAATGGAGTGGCATTTTGAAACAGTTTGGACACGGCACTGAGGTTTTTTTGTGGCCAAGGAAAACAGACCAGCAGCTCAAATCTGTCCTTTAAAACACACGCGCACACACACACACATTTCCCTTGTTGGCCCTATCAGTCTGAGAGAGGAGAGTGGACTTTCAGATCACTTTGCACTCACAGCCTTAGTCCTTGCTCAGGAGAATGAAGAGCAGCAGGTTGCAACCCAGCTACTCCTGGTCACATTAAGTAGAGACACCTGAGAGCATAGCCTGGCTGCTCAGGGGTGCTTTGTCTGAACTAAGAGTTATACTGCAGTAAGCCATGTTAATGCTCCATGTAGATGCTCATTGGGAACTAAAGGCCTTGCAGTTTGATTTAGGTATAGAAGTATTTGAAGTGCGTGCCTGCATAAACAAACCAGTGCTTGGGGGTTTTTTTGGTGCTATCATGGGGAGGTTGTCCTGAGCAAACGTGCTGTTGCAGGTTTTGTGAAAGTTTGACAGCTAATGCACCCAGACAAATCAGGTGCATCCTACACACATAGCCTACATTGTCCTCTGTGGAAGCAAACTCTGCTTAATTTTGGTCAGGCTGGTGTGAACAGGTAGCCATAAGGTGGACTTATGCAGGTTGACTCCTCTGCATTGAATGTAAACCCTTAGTTAGTTTGAATTGATTTCTCTCAAGTACCCTCATGTAGACAACCTTCAAATCAAAGGGATTAGCCTCCAGTTTAACTCCACTGAAAAAGGTAATTGGGGAGAAAATGAAAGGAAAGCATGAAAAAGTGGATTTTTAAGGGGGAAGCTTCAATGCCCTGGTGAAAAATAAATGTCATATAAGGTGAATTTGACACAGGTGGAGAGATACTGTGCCTGCATGGTAACTGCATAGTGTCACCTACCTTTCAAATGGTTTCTGTATCTGCTATGTTTCACCAAGTCCAAAAAAAGAAGTATTTGTCACTTTAAAACACATTATCACTCACAGTAAAATTGTGTATTTCTCCCTCTTTGATAACTGATATGCCTCAGATAATGTTGAAACAGGAAGCAAAGCTATTCCTTTTCTCAATATTCAGCTCTAACTATTGAGAAATTCTGATCTTCTGTTGAAGAAGCCAAGCTTCACATAGGACTGTTTCCCCCAACCTTGACTAGTCCCCTATTTCTAAGTAGTCTGCCTTTCAGAGGAAATCCTGGTGTGGTGACCTTTGAATATTTATCAAGTGGCATAAGGTAACTGAGTGTTGTAGCCTACCTGTAGAGAAATGCTCTCTGTAGAAGCAGATTTGATAATTATACAGAAAAGAGAACTTGTTTTCCTGCAATGTAAAATGATTCACACCTGGCCTATCCTCACTCTACAGTATGCTAAATAATGCATGCATTTTCTAAAGGATATTAAAACATGGCTGTAAAAAATGAAACAGAGAGGAACTCATATAATGCACTACATCAGGGGGAAAAAAATCAGTAAGAATAAATGGAGAAAATGGCTGTGTCAGCACTCATGGAAATAACACATTTTCCTCATAATCTCCTGGTACATGGAACAGGGAGTTCCAAAGAGCAGCTGTCCTGATACTGGCTTGAAAAAGAAAGGAAGCTGAAAAACAGTAGAGCCTGCTAGCTGTAATCTGCACAATACCTAAGCACTAGGAGATTATTTCAAAGCATAAAATGCAGCAGTGTCTGTATGTTAGGGTGGTGAAGCAGTCAGCAAGGAGACTATAGGTGGCACCAGGCAGGCCTGAGAGAGTGCAAGTACTGCAAGGGTTAAGAGCAGAGTGGAGCATTTCTACCAGGACCTGCTGTAGACTAATGGATAATCAGCCCAGGTGCAAATCTCACTTCACCACCACCTGAGTGACTGAAGAAGTCTTCCCCACCCCTTCCTTTAAGTCAGGGTGGTTTTTTGTCTTGTGATTTCAGACTCCTAAATCCACTCAAACTACCTTTGTTGGAAAAAAAATAAGCATGGGTAGAGAAATACCTCCTTCTTCCAAAACCAGCTTTAAAATGGAAGACAACACAACTACTTTATTGTGGTAAGTCTCAAGGTAATGGGTGGTGTGGCAAGAATTATAGTGTGATCTCTTTTAGGCAGTGTGATGTATACCTCCAAAATCTTTGCTTTGCATGTTGACATTTATTTTTGCTTTTTCCTGTTCTTAGCATTCCCCTTGCTAAGTGCCTCGTTCTCTCAGCTTATTAAACTGTGGTTTTTAGGATGTCTCTGCAGCTCCATGGGCCTTGGGATGATTTGCACCTCTCATTTCTCAGGAGTAAGGAGGTTCCCCGTGGGTGCTCTTGTCTCTGCAGTGAGTTTTATGCAGGCTGACTGGCCTTGCTAGGAGGTGTTGTGATGGTAGTGCTTGATTGCTGAGGACTGGGTGGCGAGAGGAACAGCACACGATTGTGATGGCTACATGGAAGTGGGGTTGCAGCAGCAGAAGATATGAGGAGTAGGGCTGAAGAGTAAGAAAGGTGGAGAATGCTTGCAAATAGGGCAATGCATTGGTGGCTTTGTCAAGAGTAGCTGTTGGTAGGAGGTTGGATCAATGAATGTACTTAGTAGCTGCTACGCAGCTTTTGTGAGCAATTCCTTCCAACTACTAGGTAGCTTTGTAGGCTGCTGTTTCACTTTTTTAGGAAGCTCAGCTATCCTGACAAGTATGTCCCTTCCATGGGGTATTTTTCTTGCCTGGAGCTGTAAAAAATAATCGTAACAGCTCATCTGTCCTGAGTCTGCAGTCATGCTCTGTCTCATAGCGGGAATATGAGAGGAGGGACGATGAAAAGAGAGGGCACCTCAGCCTCCAAACACACCACCCTGAAACACTGAGGCTGCCTCTCACAATTCCAACGTAATTATTTGCTAAAAAAGGACAAATTCTGCCTTTCTGTTTTTGGTACTGTTCCTGGGAACAGCTGCTGCTCTCCATTGAACGAGTGCCTGCATTCAAATTTGCAAAGCATCCTATGTCCTGTATGGCATATATGCATTCTGTAGATTTTATCCTGGAAGGGAGGTGAAAAATGTAACAGGTCTAGTGCATAGTGTAATCAAAGATTTATAAGTAGCCATGCATTTTTAATGCATATAAAGTAATAAGAGCTGTACAGTAAAAGCAGAAATGTGACATTAAATGGTTGCTTTTGCCAATTTTCCACAAGGTATTATCAAAACACCATTTCAGCAGCAGGGTTGCAAGACTGCATCCTCCAATAGGAAGGCAATGACTTGATCAGGCTCCAGTTAAGGCCACGAGCATCCTGTGCTTGAGGGCCTGCTCAGCTTCTCTTGCATAACTTTAAAAGAAGCTCAGAAGGTCAGACCAAATGGCTAATCAAGAGATGTTTTGTAATGCATCCTTTTGTTTCATTCCCGTAACTGACAACTTCAAAGCCAGTATTTCAAATAAATAAAAAAATAAAGATGGTTGTGATCAAAGTGGAAAGGAAGCGTTAGCACAGGATTGATCTGTAACCCTCTGGCCTGGGGTGCTGCTTGGCAGAGGAGAAATCTTCTGCCCCTTCTCTTCATATGTATCTTCCAGTGTACTAATCTTTTTTCAATGTTTTCTTTTTCCTGGGCATCCCACTTTCTCCTTTTGTAGTTAGCTGCTAGAGAGATGTATTTTCCCTTACTAGCTGCATCAGAATTTCCTAAGGTTAGGGCAACTGGTGCTTCTGGGGAATAACTGAATTCAAGTTATTTGGTGATACTTCTTCCTGCTTCTGCAAGCCTTGCAGGACAGCTAAGGCATATATAATTTCATTTTCTGGAATATTTAGGTCACTGGTTTGTTTGCTAGCCTGGCAGTGTTTTATTTTCAAATTGTATGTGAGCAAGTGTAAAGATCTGTGGGTATAATAAAATCAGTGTGAAAAGAGACGAAGGTTCATCACAGGATTTCTTGCAAGTTAATTGTTGGAAGCATTGGCATACAATCTGGCTTGCTTATCAAATTGATTAAAGTGGTTGGGGCAAGAGGCAGCATTGTATCTAAATTCAGTCAGATTTGTCTTAAGAAAAAGTTTGCTTTAGAAATGTAATGAGAAAAAGTAAATGCGAACAGCTGGTATTTTGCCATTTCGTGACCTGCCTTAAATGGTCCGTTTGGAGAATCCTGTTTGTGGGAAAGGTCTGGTATGTGCTGCTTTGCTGAATGCTGCCTGATGCATCCCTCATGGTCCCTCCTGTGGCCTAAATGAAGTTTTGGTTCAGCAGTTACGATTCGGGGAACAAATATTGATTATTTGGTGCCCAAAACATGCCAGATATTTTCTAGTTTTGCACTGGTTTCTACTATTCTATTCTTTGGCTTTATGTATTCAGTGATATGTCTCTTGGAGTAGCTGCAGTGTCAAAATTGTTAATTTTCTGCCACTCGGCACGTGTGCTGATATGCCCTCCAGCTTTTCCTCTGTGGAGCCTGGCATCCTGCTTCGCTCACGTGTTTCCTGTGAGAGAACTAAGCCGGCCTGCATGGCCCTGGCTTGTTTCTATTTGGCCTGAGAAGCTAATCTTCACAATTATTGTCATCAATTCAAGCCCATCCAAGTAGCTGGCTTTGAGACTATTTGAAATACTGCTGCCACTGTTTCAGAGATCCAGATGTACTAGCTTGAAACATTTATGCTATTAAAAGAGCTGTGAGAAATTTTGAATGAGGCTCATGTTGACTTTGCAGCCAAGATTTCACCCTTTCATTATAAGACTAGCTTCCAAACTTTTGATCAAACCATGGACTAACAGATTTATTTCCCACACCCCCCAAAATCTGATTTGCAAATGTAGTCTTCAACTTGAGACTCAGACTGCAATTGCTGCTGATTGGAGTAGTGCAAGGGAAATCAGGCTGTATAATTCTTTATTTGATATCATTAAATGAAATGCCAGCATTAGTTAAAATATCCACCAAATGCCACAGGTTTATACCTTAAGTGCATTATTCACTAATTGTTCTTCGGTATTTCCCTGAGGGAGGGGAAGAAACAATGGTCTGATCAATCACAGACTCCTCGAATTGCAAATAAGAATCAGCAACCAGCTGAGTAAACATGTTCCCACCAACCTCTGTAATGCTGGGCTGTTGAGCTTTCTGCAGCCCTCTAATGTCATTCTCATATGATTCTTTACATAATGTACATGCTGAAATCTTTCTCACTGGTTTTGTTTTTGTTTGTTTTTATACTGCTAGTAAGCAAATGTAAGAATGTGTGAAATTGAATGTTATTTGTCCCCAGCAAAATGGTCCTTTTTGATTTGTAGAGGCTCTTGAAACAGAGATGTTCTACCTTCCTATCTGCACAATGCCCATCATGTCAGAGCCAGGGTGACACATCACTGACAGAAACTCTAACATAAAGTTTCTATTGCACCCGAGTTACAAGCAGTTATTATCTTTTATATTACGATAAGAAACTAGTAGTGGTCTAAGAAATGGTACTAAGCTGCTGGTGTAGTCAAGTGCCTAGTGTTTTTACAACTATCTTGTAAGAATGTGAATATGCAGCTGGGTATTATCGCCCTTCATCTGCGACTGGTGAACACCAGTACCACTCAGGTGGGACCATAACGCTTTAGTGTTATCGAGGCCCCTGTGACACAGCTGTCATGTCAGGAGCTGCCAGAAGGGACTGCCTTTGCTGCTGCAGAGAGATGCTGCTGGGAACATCTGCAGGTCCCCATAGTCTCCTCTTCCATTGCAGGGAAATCTCAGATGTTCCAGGCACAGAACAACAAATAATGCCTTGATCCCCCAGGGTTTTCTTTTTGCCATTTGAGAAATCATTTAACAAGTTGCTGCCGTGCATTTGAAACAGCAACATTCAGTGAGTTGTGTGAATGTTCCCCCCTTTGCCTCACTCTCATGATCAGACTGACACTGAATGCCTTCTTTGGAAATATGCTTCAGACAAACCAAAGTCATTGAAGTCCTACCTGGATTCCTGGTGAAAATGTAAAGGACTGGGAGAGATGCAAAGACAGACAGGATAAGCTAATCTTCTCCTCTGTCTGTAAGCTGAAAAACTTGATGTAATGTTGTGTGAGCTACTGCTCCTGAGCAAGGCAAGCTTTGTTCAGTGGCACTTTTTAGTTAGAGATGTGCTGCTGATGGTTTTGATTCTGCTGAGATCTGGCTGTTGGAAAGGGCTAAAATGTTTTATTACCCTGGCCTTGGATAAGGGCATGTCTAAATAGAAAGCCATTTGGGATAGGACTGTTCCCTGTCCTTTACTTTTTGCTTAAAATGTTTGGCAAAATTGGGTTTTATTCTTGACTCAGCAATAGAAAAAGGATATAATTAGCAGCAAGTAAGTTGTGTGTAAAGTGAATGTAGTTGCCTAGCTTTAAGACTGTTTTCATACAGGTGTCTGTTATAATAATTTAGTTACGCTATGCTTCCTGATCAGATTTTCCTGGAGATCTCTGCTGTAGGCAAACATAAAAGAACTTGGAAGCTGCTAAGCTTTCCAAAACATTAATGTAAACATGTTACATATGTAGGACTAGTACGCATTTTCTAGGCCAAATGCATAATTAACTGATTAATTAGCTAATAATCAATTGCTATTGGTCTTGGGCAAGCCTGTGCCACGTGGGTTTGGTTTGCAGGGATCATTTAGCATGGCACTTCTACCCTCTGCAGTGGAGGTGTCTCCATCTGCACTGGTAGCTGGTACTCTATTTTCAGATGTGGGCAATAAGCACTTCTAAGGAACAATTTCCCTGACCGATTTTAGGCAATTACCACAGAAAAATACTTTGTGATCTAGTAGCACCTATCCCTACATAAAGCAAACCCAGACTTCTAGTTCACATATCAAAATCTGCATGGATGAATTCTGCCTCTGATGTCTGGTGAGACGGCAAAAGTACAAGTAGGGGCAGAATGTACCCATTGGTAATGTGAACATGAGGAACACTTTTCTCCTGCTTGGCCTGGGTCAGTCATGTTCTGAGACTTAATTTTAATCTTTTGCTCAGTAGCACAGGAGATTGTGCCCAGTGAAGGCTTCCGCAGGAGTCGGGTTCCCAAGGAATGTGTTTTTTAGATGGAAATAGCAACAGTGCTGGTGCCAAGAGGCTTGTTTCAGGCTGGGTTAACTTGCTTTTTTCCCTGGCTCATTCATGGTTGAGACTAAAACCTGGGATGGTTTTGTGTAGTTTCAGCTCTGTCTCTCTTACCCGTTTTGCTCAAATGTTGAACTGTGCAGCAGTTCTTTCTTGGCGGGGGAAAGGCAACCGGTCGTGTTGTATATAGTGATCACTCGACACATAGCTCCTTGCCAAGTAACGTAACCAGTCATCGCCAGCAAAGCTGCATTGGTGTGTACTCATTCATTCAGTTTGCTTCAGTGTTAGGTCGAAGAAAACAAAGAGTAATACGTTGTTAGAGAAATCTTGTAAGCTGGCAATTAATAATATTGCTTATACAGACTACCTTGTGTCTTAGACTTATATCATATGGATAGCCCCAAACTTTGCTGTGAGTTTTACTTTAACGCTCCTTAACCTTCCTGTGAAAATACAGCTCTTAAATGACCAAAGTAAGAACATAGTGAAAGAGGACTGAAACTTCCTCATTAATATCCAATTTTGGTACAGTACAGTGTGGTATTAATGTCATCTATGATCATGTACTGTTGTCAGGGCCCTGCCATATCTGGACATAACAGCATGACTTTTATAACCTTGTTACAAAAAGCAATTAGGGGCAACATCCAGCTCTGCAGTTATGTATCATGTGGAGATGTAAGGAGCTTCCAACAGTGAATTTAATTAGCAGCAAACACAGAGTACTTGGTGACCTGCAGTGCAGATAACACAGTTCCCATCCAGCAATATCGGTCTCTTCCTATAAAAGGGTACCTAAACTGCTCTGATGCTGGACCCGTGCGTAACTGACAGGCTTCCAAGGGACTGTAGTTGGAAACTTCCAACCTGGAAGGCTGAATCAGGAAATGCAATGCCAGTAAATCCAATCTTGTACCAAGCAACAGCATGGACAGCTTTGCAGTGCTGAGGAATAATCCAGGAGGAGCTGTGTGCTAATGCCAGGAGTTGCCAGACATTTCTCAAGAATGTTTAGAACAGATTTTGGTAATCAAATCTGCACTGCACAGAGTAATAAAATGAGCTGATGCTTCATATGTGTTAGTGCATTAATGGTAAGGAGAGTCATGACATACAACTTTGTAGGAAAGGGAGTCTTGAGGGCTTGTGTGTTGGCTGTGATGAAGGAATTCCTTATTTGACACTGAGGGGATATTAAAAATGAATTAAGCCAGACCTGGTTTTGTTAAGGTTTGCAGTGCTAAATTCCAATCCTCTGAAGTGTCTGAGGTTACAGAGGGAAGCTTGTTAGATACCTTGCGTCCCTCTCAAACCAAAAGAGCTGATAATTAAAGCCATGCTCAGTTGGGATGTAAATGAGGAGGAGGTGAGACATGCTTTTGTAGGGTGGGAAAACTGTGAGCATCAGAAATAGAGTGTTATAGTAGCTGGCCTTTACTGCAGACACAGAGCTGGTGCCAGTGCACTAAGCATAACATCTTGACCCAGCTGAGGTGCAAGAGCCCTGAGCTTTTCCCAGCTGAGTGTCTCTAGCCAGCACAAACTCTATGGAAAACATCTGGAGACACAGACCAGGCGGCTGTCTGCTAACAGGTAGGGTCTCGGGACTCGTAGGTTGTGTATCTATCCCCAGTGAGTCGCTGAATGGCTCTGGGGCTGCTTTGGAGAGCCTCATGGCATCTCCACTGTAAAGCAGGCTTAATGGTGTTCATCCTGCTCTGCAAGGGGCTGGGCAACCATGCAAGAAAATGTCTCTTTTGGTATTTGTGTGGTCCTGTGGAAGAACAATACCTACCATGAGAAGGGCTGCTCTCATTTTGCTGCTGGTTTTCTTTCCTACTCCATGCTGTATGTTTGTACTGAATGCCTGTTCGGTTTCACAGCATTGATACAGTCAGGTGTTCTACCTATTTAAATCTGCTTATATCCATTTCCCAACCTGACTGTGCCTGACACCCAACTTAGAGCCATTTCTGCTGTGATGATCCTGTTGAGATGCTTGAGGGGGTTACTTGCAAGTAGCTAACTTTAATTTGAGTTTGACCTAGAATAAGAGCAGAGATTTTTAGGATTGTTCTTGAGTCTAACCTAAAATCTTCAAGCAATAGGTGCAGAAGAAACCTGGAACTGAGCTATATGTGCACAGAAACAAAAGGAACAGGATTTCAAATAATTTATTATTTAATTATTATTTAATAAATAAATAGTTAATAAGTGGGTTT
The DNA here is from genome assembly GCA_013389945.1 of Fregata magnificens. Taxonomy (NCBI): domain Eukaryota; kingdom Metazoa; phylum Chordata; class Aves; order Suliformes; family Fregatidae; genus Fregata; species Fregata magnificens. Next base: position 246,826 of record WAAD01003119.1, read on the forward strand.
CCTAAGTCTCATCTAAGCTGACTTTCTTCAGAATAAGTACCAAGAATAACTACCTCTCAGAAATGTAATTCAGCTCACTCACATCAGGTTGTTCAGACTTTCTGAGGCTTGGATCTCTCCAGCAGCCTCAGAGCAAAGTAGCTGCGTTTGAGGCTATAGCCTGTTTTAGATCACTTCGGATCTATCAGTTCACCTCCATCCTTTTTGCACTACCTCAGGAAAACAGAGCAATTAAAAACTTCTCAGTGTAATTTTTAGCTCTGCACTGCAGCCAGGAAATGAAAGGCATGAGACAGCCTCGCAGACTGCTCCAGGTCCAAACTTTAAGCTTGGGAACTATCTATAGATAAATATAAGGAGAAGGATACCAGTGGGGGCTGTGCAAGATTTCTCTTCAAGTCTTTGCCCTGATGCGGGTTTGTTCTGTGACACTGAGTGAGTAACTTCATTTCTTTGGCTTCATATCCATCTGCAAAGGGACAGTCACAGGCCTTCATCTGCATAGCGTGGCTGGGGTGCATATTGCAATTTTAAAGCTTGCTCTGTGCTCTGACCTGCCTTTCGGGAGGACGTGTGGGTGCCTGACAGAGGAGAAATGGGCAGCGAGGCATTTCTTGTTTGGTTTTAGTAGCACTTGGCTGGACTCATCTGTCTCCCAGTGGCAGGAGGTGTTTGCAAATACGTATGTGTGAGAGTGCTGGGATAAGGTGTGTCCTGCACCATATGGTATGTGCAGATGTGTGTTGGCAGGTGTGAACTGTGTAACTATATTTGTGTGCACTGAGGATGGTTTTGGAAGAAGGAGGAGGCTGCTGAGAGCTCTGGCTAGGTACTCACTTTTCTTGTAATGTATTACTTTAATTTAAATTCACTTTACAGCCAGTGCACATGAGAATTATTTTGAAGGTTTAATTTGCTAGCTGCTGAAAGCAATAAGGTGGCTATCAACAGAGAAGAAATAGCTTGGCTGTTTGTTAATGCTCTTGGGCTGTACTGTAAGTACTCCAGGCAGCTGTAATGGTAGAGGAGCAAATAAAGCATTGTTGCTTTTAGAATCGTTTGTTTTATTGTATCAATAGTTTTCTGTTTCTAGGTATTTACACGTAAAGTATTTTCTGGGGCAGAAAGCTGGGGGAATCTCTGTGGATTCTCAAAAACATTCAGAGGGAAAAGCTGTTAAACCATCTAGAAAACATAATGTTTGGTCTCTTATTAGTGGCAAAAACGTCATTATATTTATTATGTTTGGATTGGTGCTAATTTTCTGGCCGTTTTGGTCAGCAGAAACTACTGAATTGCCTATATTTGTACTGGGAATTTAATTTCTTACGATGGCGAGATTTGATTTTATCTGCTGTAAGCAACCATCTGGAGTAAGTTTATTTGTGTTACGTGGCTTGCATGTATTTATATTTCAGACTGAGATCCCTTAAATTGAATTCTCTGAATTTTTACGTATCATATAAATGACATTTGCTTGCAACACAGTGGAGTGATTACAGTGAATACTAAAATGGCAACATTCTCCAGTAAAAAAAATTACAATGTAAAATGAACATTCATTTACAAGAGAGTGTAAATTTATACTATTTAATGACATGCATTCACTGTGCAGTGAAATACTTCTTGTGCCTATTGAAATACAATTACAAAGCACTGAAACTTATAATATTTAACAGAGACATTCTGTTACACAGTAAAAATTGTCATGTTTGTTAAAATTGTATTTGATAGAGTGAAATAAACATGGTCTATGCATATGTTTATTTCTCTACATAGATAAAATTAAAAAATGATATCATGACATCAATCTGCTATAGACCAGAAGTCCTATACCTGGGCTTATTCGATGTCAGTCATGTTCTACCATGCAACAGTATGCCATTAACTGTTTCCTTGTGGTTGAGAAGGTGCCTTCCTTGGGGGGGACACAGCTTGTCCGGGACCATGATTGGATATAGAACTTTCTGGAGCAGGTCTCGTGTGATAGATGAGCAAATGCTTTTAGCTGGTAGGTTAACCTTCTTACCCATCTGCATGAGGTTGGTGGGGCCGGGAGACGTTGATGCATCTCTTACAAGGAGAAAGAGAGCTTGACCAAGATGTTGGTTTACAAGGAAAGTGCCCCCACGTGAATGGTTATGTACAAGTTCTCTCTAAGCGGTAACAGAGATCTCTGGGTAGGCATTGTTTTGCCAGTATCTGAATAGAATCTATCTGTGGTACCTGGCAATAAAACCCTATTGCCCACATGCTGGACTTGATTCAGGGAGGGACTCTTCCAGCTCTTGCAGAAATGGCTGCAGCAAGGAATGGTTGCGGTGACATTGTAGCTCAGGGCTATGTTGTTAGCACAGGTGCTGGAGGTGATTGAAGCATAAAACAAAAACGCATTTGTTCCAAGCCCAGTACTGTTCACTGCCTAATTCACTGAGGCTAATGACACAAATGCATTTGTTCTCTCATAACTCTGCTTTCCATAGACATACACTGGCAAAATGTATATATTTTTGGACAGACTCAGAAACATTTTTAATAGTATATGCCTGGTACTTGCACTGATTCATTAGGACATAATTGTGCTAGTGAAGTGCAGGGTTTCATTAGGCCATAATTATGCTAGTGAAGTGCAGGGTTTCTGGCTAGGCCTTTTTGGGGTTGTTCTGGACAGCCGTCAGCCATGCTATTGAAAGTCATTTTTCATTTGTTTGCATGCAGTCTTCCTTTAACAGTCCTCAGCTGTTCTGTAAAGCTTAGGGGAAAAACCTCCTGGAGGGAGCCCCAGCTGTCAGGCTGCGCTGGCACCACAGCTCCAACACCCATTCCTTACCGGCGCTGGCACTGAGGCTTCCTGGTGCAACGTACCCCATTTGGGGGCTCCCTGGGGGAGGCAGGAATTGCTGCAACCCTCAAGCCACTCAGACTGATTGCAAAACCTGCTCATTGCACCTCAGGCTCTGAAGAGCACCAGAGGGTGATTTAAGATCATATCGGCAGGTGGTGGTAGACAGACATTCACTCATGTTGTTAAGGTAAAAATCTGTGCATTGGAATCGCTCGTGCTAAATTAACGTATTTATTTGCTGATACCAGTGTGGCAATCCTTATCTTTCCATGGACCTCAAAGAACAGGCAGGTTCTCACTCCAAGAAAAAAGATTAAACAGCCCAAATTGTGGTGCTGATCATCAAATGGTGCAAGACACCTTTTAGCAGTGCAAATTCTGACCTGCTTTCTCTTTGTAGCTGTTGTTTAATAGCTGGCTGAAGATAACCACTTATCATGGTTTACATGCCCATTTCTATTCCATAAATGTAAGGAGACTTGACACTCTTGGGCTAATAACTGATCGTCATCTGTCTTCATCTCGGCTGAGAAAGTTGTTACATAAAATAAATGCAGTAAAGATGGAGCTGGCCATTCTTTCTCTCCTTTTCAAAGGCCATCAGCTCATTATGTTGCCAAATAAAATGTTAAGACTTGATATTCTGAAATAACAAAATCTGATTTCCAGTTACCCTTTTTATTTCAAAAGAGGAAAACTTGCTATTTATTCCAACCAAAATGTTGGTTCAAATTGAACGGGCAAGAGGGTCAAGAAGTTGCCTGGGTTAACTTGTGGATTTGCTGCTACTGATTTTCTCCAAGCTGCCAGTATGTTGCATAGAGCAGCTTGCCAAGGCTCCTCTGTGTAGTCTTTAGGCCCAGATGCCCAAAGATGTTTGCTCTCCGCTTTCAGTTAATTTTCCATTTCACCTCGGTCCCCAACTTTTTTTCCTGAGTGACTCTGGCATATATATTCATTATATATTCCCAATAATGCTGGTCTTAAGGCTCAGTGACTTCCTTGGCTGTCTCCTTGTGTAGAGCATGAGCAATGCATAGCAAGGGAGAAGTGAAGGACTCTGAGGAGGCAACTGGGATCAATCTGATAAATGGGATGGGGAGAGTCTGGGGGAAAGCAACAGAAAGTGGATCAGCAAAGGAGCTGTGCCCAAGGAGGAGCAGGGCAGGGGAAGGGAGAGGATGGGCTGGGAGGAGGGCACAGGGTGCTGAAGGAGGGTAAGAGACCCTGAGAGAGCATGTGGCATCCAGGGAATCGAGAGCTGGAAGGAGGAGGAGGGCGGAAAACCCTAAAACAAAGCTAATTTGAAGAAAGGCAAATTTATGAGGAAAGTGGGAAGAAGGGAGGAAGAAAAAACGATGCAGAGGCTGTGCATGGATGGGATATTTCCAACCTGAATGTCTGCATTTGGCAAAGGGAAGGTTGCAGGAGGAGGACAGGGGCATGATGCGACCTGCTCGCAGGGCAATGGGAGAAGAGCAGCACCATTGCAGAGCCCCTCTCTGCTTACCCTCTCTGGCTCTGCCATCCCCCTCCCTGCCTTGCAGCTAAATTTATTCTGCTCCTAGTACTGTTTCTGTGCTGAACAAACCAGCACTGTACAAATTAAGAGGACAAGATGTTCAGAAGTGGCAAATTCACACTTTTTTTTTTTGTTTTCCTAGCACATAAAAGCAAATTTAGATTGGTGGTGGGGAGGGCAACCAAACTTGGGGGGAGGGAACTGCACAAAAAAAGCATTTCAGTACTTGGAGCTGAGTGCAACACATTAAAGCAGCTTATAAATGAATCTTTGAATTAACAAGGTGGGTTGCAGCAGCACTGATGCTAATAATAAATGACAAGTTTCTTCTCCTAGAGACTTGAGCAAAACCACACATTGTCTTGAGACAGGTCCTTTTTTTCTTAAGATTACTATTTCTGCAAATACAGAACAAAATGTCCTAGCAATATTTGACCACTGTGTCCTCAGTTTGTCTGGGTCAGGTGGCATTTAGCATCCTCTGTATCCCTGTGTTTTGGCTCTCTGTTGAAATGGGTTTTCTGGCATGGGGTGCAATAGCTGCCAAACAGAAGCAATGCAGAAGATCAGCCTGGGAAAGCTGACAGCAACTCAGGGCTTGGTGGTTGCTTTTCAAACCAGGGACCCGCTCAGTGCAGCTAGGAGCTGGCTCTCATTTTATGAGCAATTCTGTGGAAATGAAGAACAGAAGAAAATCTGTTCTTTAACCTAAGCTCTCCCCAAAGAAATGCCAAGGAGAACACATCTGACTGTCTTCTGTGAGGCACTCGCAGGGCCCAGATTTTTAAAGTTACACAAGAGTGCAAAGATACAGATTGGAAAATCCCCTCTAGGCTGAAAGTACCTAGTTTCCTAATTCCTTGAGCCAGAGGGACTTCTGCAGCTAACTGCTTCTGTAAATTCAGACTTTGAGATCAGACTCCTGCAGCTGTGCCATAGCTGTGGAGGGGTCTGCTACCCCCCCCCCCCCCCCCCCCTCTTCAGTAAGGATTACATTTTTTTTAGTGCAATGGTTAACAATTCAAACAGAGGGAAAAGAAGCTTGAATATGCTACTGCCAATTGCTAGGTTTAATAAAAAATTTCTTTTGACCTTATTTTTCCAAGAAAAGTGGCTTTTCAGAGGAAATGGTTCAGAGTTCTTTTAAGGGGAAGGAGGGAAAGGGAAACCCAAACCTATTTACTGTGTCAAATCCAGCGAGGTTCACTGAAGAACAGAAAAAAATTTGAAAACTCAGTGTTTCACATTAAGACTTAAAATTCAATTTTGTTTAAACTGGAAGCACTACCTTTTTTCCCCTGTTCCAAACACGCACAAAAGTTGACCTTGCACTGCCAGTGTGTTGTTCTCTTGACTTTCTCAGCCATCTCCAGCGACTACTTTCCTTTTATCAAAAAGGAGCTAAGAAGAAAGGGGACCTGTTAGAAACCTGGAATTAGAATTTAAAGTCCTCGCTCCTTCAGTTTTTCATTCCAAGTGCCAGAGTTTCTCCAAGGGAAGTGGTGTGCATTGTTGATATTCTCCCCGTGACGAACAAAATCTCTCTTGTCAATGTTGTAAGTGCAGAGATGCAATACGTTGTCATGAATCCAGCCCAAGACTCTCTTGCAAAATAATTACACTTCAAGGAAATTTTAATCTCATGTTAATGAGACCCCCTACAATCTTTGTGCTCTCAGTCATATTAGAAACTGATTTATAATTAATGACAACTGCAATGCCACTACCTTTGCATGAGAGAGATCTTTAGCTATCTCCTCAGAAGGGTTTGGAAAAAAAAGAAAAATAGGAGAGAAAGGTTTAATGGCTGCTTTGCCATGTTAATAATAACAAGTGGCTCTCACTCATAAGTGCCTGGAAGCATAGACTATATGAGCAAGAAAATAATCTTTATACACAGAGCATTCAAATTACAGTAGAAAAGATCTTATTTCCGTAAAACCAAGAGTGTATTCCAGGTGGCATAATATTTAATAACTGTGTTTTGCCTTTAGAGAGGTACTGAAGCTAATACTTTGACCAGGACTTGACAGTTTACAGAGTTCATATTCAAGATAGGGATGTCTGCAGGATGGATGTTGTTAAGAAGCCTGTTAGATATAGGTTAGGTTAACATAGAAATTTTTTGTTGCTGTTCTTGTTGCCTTCTGCTCTTTTTTTTTTCTCTCCAAGATTTACCAAATAAATAGGTCCCTAATGTATCTACATTCTTCAACAGCATTAAAAAATCTGGGTCTGATTAATTAAAATCTCATTATCCATCATAATTGCAGTAGGTATGCAAAAATATAAGATTTATTATTCAAGGAATTAATGCATTTCTAGAACTCTTTGGGGTTCATATGAGAGTTGGAAATGAGCACTGTATAATAATTTGTTTCAGGAGAGCTAATTAAGTCAGTTCATTTATTCAGTTATCTAAGCCTGTTCTAATCCCGTATACCGCTAAAACCTTCTGATGGTCCCAACTTCATTACTGATTTGAATTAATATGAGGACACAAACAGAAAATGTTCCTTCCATTTAGTAATGCATGGGAGCTGCCAGGCCTGAGCCCCACAGGCTAAATCTGTAGCCTGCTGAACTTCCCTTTTGTTCCACCCAAAGATCTGGACTCCTTTTAATAGGAAAGTACCTTTGGTCCTGCTGGAGTCTCTTCAGATAAACCCAACAAAAGCTACCTATATTGCAGCTTACCTTTGAACCCCAAGGGGGCTGTGGGGGAAGAAGGGGGTTCGCAAGCAAGCTGTGATCACAACTGTTGTTACAGTTGGCATTTACTTTTCACAAAGGATCTGTGTTATGGGAAAAGAAAAGAAAAGGATGGTCCTTGTGGTCATCTTTATCCCTTTCTGCTTCTCTGCCTCATGCCAAACACTGGTGAGTATACACAAACAATAAAAGAGTCCACTTGTCAATAAACAAAGGGTATTTGTTTAAGATGAGGATTGATTTTGAGTCCATCTGACAGCTCTCTGTTTGAGGATGCTTAATGCGAGGATGGGGAAAAGACCATGAGATCTGTTGTCTGCTGTCTCTTGTTGAAAAGGCTATTGGTTACTTTTAAAACAAAAAAACAAAACACTTTTAAAAAAACCAGTGAAACAAATGAATCTGATGGTCTCTCTAATTTTGGGGACTCTTTTGCTTTGCAAATATCATGAGATAATACATTAGCAAAGATGAGAAGGCTACTACTTAGTGTTTGCAAGACAAAACCAACGCTGTCTGCTCAACTCTGGATGCCAAAATGTAATTCAGAAACAGGTGAAAAGGAACCGTGGGCCACAATCTCATGCAGTGAGTGCAGTGGCTGGATTTTTTTTTTTTAGGTCAGTTGTTTTGCAATATTGGCTTAGTAGATTTGAGAATTATGTACAACATACCTGAGTTTTTATTCCTTCCGTGTGGTCCTACTCTAGTTTCCCCCAAAACATTCCACTCCAATACAGGCAGTTGAATAAGGGCTAAATTCTCCTAGCCTGGCAGTGCCACCAACAGACTGGCAGCTTCCCAGAAGATATAGGTGCCTAAAAACTTGTTTAACTGCCCATTTGGAAACAGAGCTCTGCTGAAATCGAGCTCCAGGAAACCAGCCTTGGTATGTACCGTTTGGAGTTGATACAGGTATCTGAGTCGAATGTGTATCGGGAAAGCTCTGGAGACTTCAGAACTCATGCAGATTGGCCGTACTAGGCACCCATTTGATTTCTTTTCATAAAACCATGCCGTAAAACTAATACTTAGGTCTGAACCTTTTTGAGTACGTTGTATGCTGTTTCTTATGGAAATCAAAGGGAAAAACAAACAGCGGTTCTGGAGAATTAGCGCGAATATATTGCATTAGGTAAGAGAGATCTACAGGAAACTTCTGTTCTGCCAAGGAGGACTGAAAAAGTATTTCAGTCCTTGCATTGCTATACTAGGGGAATTATTTATTAGCCAGCTGATATAATAGAGCAGTGGGTGTTCTGAGTAAACTGACTTATAATTTGCTGTTTTGCATGTGAGTGTGCAGACCTCCTTTCTGGTGAACTGAAGGAATAGCCTCATCAGATAGATGAAGTGATGATGGCCTTTTAAAGTTCTTAGCATTTTTTTTGGCTGTGCACAACTTCCTCATAAATTCTACATCCAGTTCATTTTTTTCCAGCCCTGGACGCTATAGCTTTTGATTAACTAGGGTTTGGATTTTCTCTTCTATTTTGTAAAGAATCTCCATTATTAGATGCTGACACCAGTTGATTATCCTGCTTTATTGCATCTTCTAAGAATACATAGCCAATTAAACCCCTCTGCCTTTCTAAGGGTGAACAAGCCATGTAGAATCCTAATAGTCCCACCACAGCATGTTGTTCCTTTGTTACTAAGGCAGCAATTATCAAGTTTTTAATGGAACAAAAGCTCCCAGAGACAAGCACAGCATGATAATAGGAAGGTGTCTACTTTTTTCTTCTCAACATGGCAAGATCTTGCATAACCCATCCTCCCTTCCCCCCGCCTTGCGTTGAACAGCCCCGTCAAGGTGCTCACTGTGGGATTTTTATTCCTTCACTATCTGCCGCAGTGCATCTAAAAATAATGATATTTACACATGTTCAATTATTAAAGGGTTCTAAAACATAAATCTGAACTGCAGTCCTGTTAAAAGTTAGTAAAGGGGAAAAATTACCTTTTTCTTTTCTTACCAAGATGATCTCTGTGGTGCCATTGAATTCTGCACTGTCAGGTTTTGCTGATGGAGTAATTGTTTTTTGAAGCGATTCTTTCAGTTTTTAATGTCATGTTTATGCAAATTAAAACACAGCAAGGAAAGGGAGGCCAAGAAGGAGACTTCTCATCTTTCCAAAATAATCTATACGATTATTTTTTAAAATAAAAGTCTCAGTTGGGAAATAATTGCCTCTGTGCATGAGATTAATAATAACTAAGTAATTTGCTATTATTTTTCATTAAGAGCGTTGGTTTTCAGCTGAGCTATTTAAAAATCTAAAAAGATGCCTCCTGAAATTCTGGCTATTTTTAAAGTAAATGAGATGTTCTTAGGTATGTTATGGAATGCAAAACACATCTTTTTCCCCAATGAACTTCAACTTGTCTGGGCTTAATTTTGTGCTTTGGTGCATGCTAGGTATTTTTAGATCTGCAAGAAGCAGGACTGTTGCATCTGCATTACTGGGGAGCCGTGGCATCCTGGTCTACTCTTAAATGCCCCTCCTGCATGGGGAAAGGATGGGCTGGCCTGGTGGCTGGCTGGGAGAAAGGCTGGTACAGGGGTCAGTTCTCCAAAGTGATGGAGGAGCCCTGGGGTAGATCACCAAACTCCTCTGTTTAGTCTGTGAAAGACAATACTGTTGTCCTTTATATGTCTTGAAAATGCAAACTTAGAAAGGTTGGATCTGTCTCCCACTGAGTGACTGGACAGTGTCTGCCTTGGTCTCAGGAGGCAGGAGTAAGAAGGAGGAGAGCTTGCCAGTCTGTAGCGAATGGACGTTTTATGGTCATCAACTTTCCCAGTGAAAAGTAATGTTTCTGTCTAGGAAAGTGTTGTGTTTTAATTTTAAGGATAAGATGTCGCGGGAGATGCATGTGGGCGTTTATGGTATAGCCCATAATCTGTGTCCTTCGGAAAAAGTCTGTAACTGTGAGAGACCTGCACTAAAACTGGAAACCACGTCAAATGTGACTACTTTCAGGCTGTGCTGTGAACTTGCATCGTGTTGGGAAGTTCTGAAGAGAATCTGTCCTGAGCTTTGAGAAGAGATTTCAAATTAAAGGTTTGCACGAATGTGTGCTCAATTCATGCATTTGCACTTATACCTGGATCTGAAAAGGTGCTGCTTTGATTGTTTCTGGTTTACTTCTCAAAGAAGTTCTGTGGGGAGCTGGTGCAGTTCATCAGTACTGGTATACCCATGGTTTCTTTTCCTTTTTTAAAATACTTTAAGCTAGAAAGTAGTAATTGACTAAAGAATTTGGCAAAACTTTTGGCCTGCAAACTGGCGAAATTTAGATTTACTACAGAAGCTTGTGACTTGAAACCCGTTTCTTAGAGTTCATTCAAAATGTAATGGGTGAGCTGGTATCTGTCAATGCAATTAGTCCAGGGTGGGGGGAAAACAGGTAGTCATTTCTTTTGAATAGTAATGTCCTCTGTGTTGGACTCTTGTCTTCATAAGCAAGTGCTTTTTCAGTATGTAGGAAAAAAAGGTCTTGCACTTCAGTGCTGTCACTTTAGAGTGATGCTTGAAATGCTTTTGCTGCAAACAAAATGTTAGTACAGTGAGAGACTAGAATGAAACATAAGGTATAATCACACACTTGTAAAATAACTGAAGATACATCTTCACTGGGAACTCGAGCTATATTATCTCCAAAATAGTACTGTACTACAGAATGAGAGAGGATCTGGAGATGTAAATTTTAAATGGAAATTTTCTGCTTGTCTTTAGCCTCAGTGATGGAAAAATCAATTTTAAGCAGGAGACGTATCAGAGGGGGTGTGTAGAAATGTGAGTGACGGAGAAGGCGCACTTCTGCCTGCCCTTGCTCATAGGGTATTAAGAGGGAGTCAATTATACTGGAGGACAACAAATTGAAATTGAGAGGAACTGTCTGCACTATTAACCAGTGTGACTCTCCGGGACTGCGTATGCAAGTCTAGAGAAACTATGAAGAGGAATAACCTTTTACATAGGTGAGCAGACTTATCTGACAGTAACAGACCCTGCCTGGTTCTATAGGACTGGGTATGGTGAATCAAGCACTCAGTGACAAGGTACAGGAGAAAACAACTGTATAAACTGATTATTTTGTGACTCTGCATACCCATGTTTCTCGCCCCTAGGAACTCTGCCTCCCTGCAGTAACCGAGTCTTGTTGTGCCTGCATTGGTTTGCAGCGTAAAGTGGCAGTATAACTTCAGACCACCATGATGATAGGGCAGCGAGAGCCTGTGATCAGGCTAGCCTTCCCCTAAAGCTTGTGGGGGATGTATGGAAGTCAAGCAAGCTGACCTGCCATGAAACACGCATGCAAACGTATGCTCTGCAGCTTAAAACGTCTCCTTGAGCATCACCTGTCATGGTTTTTCCCTAGTCTCCTGTGCAAGGAGAATTGGATTGGGTCCCATATTCACGAAAACCAGCAGACCTTTGCTCCTGTGCAGTGCGCTGGCCCACTAAGCGCATGCAGGTGGGAGGTGTGAGCCCCTGGGTAATTTGCATCAGATGTTTCCCTTGCAGTAACAGTATTTGAGGTCATTTCAATAACTTGATACACCTGCGCTTTTCTTAATAGGCTGTTAAAGCATTTCAAACTGTCCAAATCTCGCTGTGTACAATGGGATATACAAAATCATGGTAATGCCACTTCTGAGAGGAACAAACTGCTGTCAGATTCCCCTCCATATTCTCAAAGAGCGAGTGTACAATTGCAAATCCATTGAACTACACTCCATTATCTCTTATTAATGGGAAATTGTCCATAAATTGCTGAGGCGTGACTGGTTTCTTTTCCCCAACACAGCTGCGGTCTCTTTATCCTGTGATATTCTAGCCTCTCAAAAATGAAAAGAGAAAGTGGAGCGTGGGGGTGGGAGGGATGGGAGGATGGGGGGCTTGAAACGACTCGCGGCAGCATCTTCCAGCAGCCCCTGGCAAGAGGACCTTCTTCCCTGATGCTGAGCTGGCCCAGCATAGGACCATGGCTGGGACTGGCTTCCCAGCAAAGGGGTGGAAAAGGGAGAAGAGCAACTAGCAGAGATACACAAAAGTAAGAGCAGGAAAAAGGAAAGAATTTACTGTGGCATAGCAAATGTGAGGTTATATGAAGAGAAACTGTCCTGTTCACAGCCCTGTTGTGGGCCACAAACACATTGGTGGGATGCCCTTTCAATAACGCCCAGCTTCCCCTCCTCCTCCTCCCGAGAGCCCTTCTCTGCAGAGGACTGATGGGTGTGGATGAGCTGAGAGTGTGACCCAGCACTCACCGAGGGCTGTGAAAAGTTCCCTCCTACCTTTGATGTCAGGTCTTGTAGCAGCTGGGAACAAGAAACCAGTTGGATTTTTCGAAAGAACTCAGTGCTCCTTGGTACAGAACAAAAATCTGCCACAAACATCACCAGAAGGAGATGCTGAAAACTGAGATTATCTACATCTGGCCCAGGGCTGCTGTTGTCGATGGCTCTGTGCTACGGAGGGGGAGGATGGTGGAAGGTATGCCAGAGGGGAGGCTAGGCTCTTAAATAGGGACTACGGCACTGAGGTATGGTGAAGTTGGGTCTTGCAGTGGTCAGCTTTGCAACCCCAGTTCCTCCTCTTAATTTTAGAGTCCTGTGAGTTCTCTGTCCAGACTTTGTATGTCTATTCAAGCAACACAAATGCTTCTGAGTAGCAGGAGACATGGGGCAGGATGGAGGTCCAGGCATATTCAGTGATCGTCCTGTCCGCATGGTCCCTTTCCTCCTGTCATGTTAGGATGAGGAAATGAGCTACCTTGTGTGGCAAGTAACAAAAGGCCATACAGTTTTCTCTGTGTTAACTATACTACAGACTGTTTAATTCTGTAAACGAGCTGCTTGGCAGGCTTTCAGAACAATTGCACAACTCCCTCTCCCACTCTCTGAGATAGTGTCAAGAGCAGCTCAGCTGTGAGGCTGATGAGCCTCGGCACCATCCACCTTGTGGTGTATGTCTGATGAGAGCCTCTGTCCTGCCGGTGTGCAAAGCAGGGGCACTTTGTGGGGCCCCTGAGCTCATGCGCTGGACTGGTGGGACTAAATCGTGTGGAGGAGAGAGAAGATGGGGGACCTGCGGAATGCAAGCTTTGGGGAGAAATAAGATCTGGTTAATGAGATGCATGCGCCATAACTTTTTAAGATGAGATGTTTAATTAAAGACATGCCTGCCAAATCCATTGGAGAAAGTCCCTGTCATTGTCCCTATGGGCCTTGGGGTGGATATCTAAGTGTTCGAGGGACTTGAGTTCTGCATCTCCCTTGGTCGTCAGCATGTGGCAGAGCATGGGCAAATCATCCATTTGTAGCTCAGTGTCTTCATGGGTTGAAAGGAAATAATGATCCCAATCTCCTTGCAGAGTGCTTTGGGATCAGCTACAGAGAAGACAAGCAGGTATCATCAACATTAAACAGGGAGAAAAGACAGCAGCCTCCAGGAATAATGTATAAGGGACCTTAGGTCTTGACCAGGCTTGATAGGGAATGACCTCTCTTAAATAAAAGGTTTGTGCTGTTGAAAGGTACAGCCAACACAACAAATTAGCATTTGTGTAATTACATAGTGAAATATGATCAGGACATGAGCAGGAGTATTACCTCCAGGTTCCCATGATGACTTTTCACTACAATAAATGTTTCAGAACACAGGGTACCATAAGCGTGAGGTTGCTCACCCACTAATTACTGTGCTCTGAGCTTCTTGCCTGAGGTCTGCAATGCAAAACATACTGGAAAAAATGTCTTTTTTTTTTTTTTTTTTAAGTGGCAAATACAACTTTGTGTACACAGAGCACCAGCACTTCTTTCTGCCAGAAAGGTCCAATGCAATTTGTGAGCTAGCAAAGCAGATCCAGTCATCTAAAGTATGGTAGAAAATATTAGTCTTTTATGAGGATGCTCTATAGCAATGAAAGGCTTCTAGAATTTGTTGAAGAAAATTATGGCATTGAAGAGAGAAGTGGCTTTTAGTCCTTTGATATATAAGGGTTTATAATGGAGTATAATAGAGGCCTTTTTCCCCAAAGGATACGTGAATTCCACTACATTCTATTACTTGCCATGAATTTAATATAAAAAGTCCTTTATTTAGAATGACATGTAGAGATGGATATTTATGAACCAGATTCTTGGCTGGTTTATATGAACATTACATCAATTGAAAGTTTGGCTCTTAAGTGCTACTTACTGATTTATTTATTTTTTTTATTATTTCCCCCTCGTTGTCTGTTTTCTTTCATATTGGACTTTCCCTGTGCTTCAAGTCTCGCTGGAGACTGATTGTGGGGAGATATTAAATAATTTAGTGCCTGTGATTCTAGAAATCAGGGCTTGGGCTCAGCCCAGCCTTTCAAAGACAACTGTCACTTCCCGCTTGCGTTTTGTGACACATTATAGAATGCTACTTCTCTGTGCAGCAATTTTGTCATTATTCAAGATAGAAAGAAAAACGGGAAATCCATTACAAGCCAGACTTTGTTATGACACAAGAGAAGAATCCCCTGGGAAGTTAGGTTAAATTCTCTCTGAAAATAAAATAAAAATGCCACCATGCTTGACAACATTAGATTTATTATATATTTATATCAGAAACTCCAGGTATGCTCCTTGTCAAAGCTTCTTTAGATGCTGAGATACGTGAGACAAAGCAAATCATTCCTTGAGTCATTGAAAGGGGAGTTTATTACTGAATTGGAATTAAAAGATTAGAATAGAACAGAAATCGGTGGTTTCATTACCTAGTTGGAGGCTGACTGCTAGCTGCTATGTGAGCCATTTAAAACTGCTCAGCTGTGAAGTTGGTATGTACAGGCAGAGGTGCGTGCTATGAACTTGTTGCATTTTACAGTGGTTTAAGCAAAGATGTTCTATTCCACAACTGGAGCGAGCTCAAAGGGCAGCTCGGTTAGCAGATATGGCTCATCTAACAGAGGGTAACTTGCTACACCTTGCTAACTAAATTGCTCTTGATTGTATACCCATATCTTGAAACAGAAAAATACCATTGTGCATGTCCAAAGATTTTTTTCTACAGCTAATCCCAGTCCTACAAGAAGCTGGGCATGCTCACCTCTGATTAACTCATGTCATAGGTACTTGGCATATTTTAAGATTACATTGCAGGCCTGAGAAATTGAAATTAACAGAAAGACTTTACTTTCCTCAACTGTGCATTATCCTAGATTGTGCGTCTCGGAAGTACTGGCTGATTCATCTTCTGTGATCTGCTCCCAGACGTGAGGTGTATGCATATGAGGAAGCTGGAGTTGTCATCATGAGTGATTGAATTTTCTGCAGAAAAACTTGCAGAAGGAATGGGGAATGAATTGCAAATGGCATCAGGTTAGAAAGGGGAAAACAAGATAGTCAAAGAGGAGTAGACACCATCTGGAGAAGATGCATCTATGTTGGATACTTGGTCTTTCCCTGGAATCCTGGGCATGGCGGGGAGGGATATGCAGAAAGGAGCTGCCTATGTAAAATATACCTATGTAAAATGAGATTGTTTGCAACAAACACGCAGATAAACACTGGACATTAGGAGCAGCATTAGAGCAGATTGTCATTTTAGATCTGTGGGAAATCTTCATGAGATTTTCAGTTTGACTTGCTTCAGGGAGGTTAGTTGTGAGCCCAGAAAGCACGGGAGCAAGAGGTTTTTTCTTGCTTTTATGGTATTTCCACTATTCAGGAACAATAATGCCAGAAAACGAGACTCTGTTATTTTATGATTCCCAGATGTGTTGATAAAAAGCCTGTGGGGGAAACCAATACAGGAAAACATATAAAAGGTAAGGTCCAGAGAGACACCTCTGAAATAGGAGGGGAAGAAAACTGTATGTTCATTGAAGGAACTGGTATATTGGCTAGAAGGGAAGAGGAGTCGGGGAAAAGGAGGAGGAGAGTAAGGAGGTTTAAGAGAAAGTTGAAGAGAAGAAAAACTAAGGAGAGGTGAAAGAGGTTACCTCTGTAAATCAAAGAACAAAGGAGACTTATGGCTTGTTAAAATAAAATACTTCTATCTGCAAAGTTTTCCTTCCGTACATTAAAAAGCTTATGAAAGATTCTGGTTCTAGCTGTGAATTTAGCTTGAAGTCCCTGACTCTAGCACTTTGAGAGAGCATTAAGATTCATTTAAAATCTTTTATTCCTTTTGATGCAATAAAACCTATATAGTACTTTCCTAAATGAGTACCCATTAAAGGGACGAAGCTATGAAAGAGTCATTTCCCACAAAATATGAAATCCAATAAGGTTTATTACCTACCATTTAGTAAATGGCAGAAGCCTATGAAGTGTATGAATAAGTTTCCAATCACCAATTCATTTGTCTCCTAGAAGATGTACAGTGTGCAGTATATCCAGCTCTTCCCCTCCCCCATAGGTCAAACATAGCATCAGATTTGTTTATGTGCCATTTAACTTTCTTATATCTTATATGACATTATAACTTTGTCTTTTATCTTCCTGCCACTACTGAAAGGATAAATTCAAAATACAGCTTGACCCTGCGATGCACTTGACAGCCAAACCTCCCTACACGGTCTCTAGCTCTGTAGGCACTCAAGGCGGGCAGCAAGCTATTTTTTCCTCTATTGCTTCTGTTTATTCAGCACCGTTGATTTGAAAAGCTGTTTCCTGTTTATATAGATATGCAGGAATTGGCAAAAATGAAATATTAACAAAGTCTCTACATACAGCATATCAAATGGGACAGGGGTGGGGGAGTGCTGCCATTTTTGATCATATGAAGGAAGGGAAGCTGCCAAGGTGGTGTTTGATGGAGGTGACAGCCACGCCACAGCTTGGCCAATGGCAGACTTGTTCAGGATGGGTGCTCAGAGGGCCAGATCAGAGGAAGGCCATGGACTTTTGCTAGGGCCAGTTCTCTTCCTATTCTTGCTCAGGTGGAGATGGTCTCTGTAGAAAGACTGGTGGCTGAGGCCCAAGGAACATGACGCACATCTGTTGCCCAGATCTGTGGCCACGGCTGGTTGCAGGAGGAGGAGGTGAGGGGATAAGAGTGGTTGTGTGACACACACCACCCCCACACCACCACCCCCGCCAAGCTCAGTCTCCAAACTGAGATTTCTGTTCTGATGGTGGAGGCCAGAGTTTTGAGAAACAGAGGAATCACTGCTTTTGGTGGCTAAGTTCCTTGTAGGATTTTTCAAAAGCGTGAAGCAGATATTTGCTGGTGCACCTCCCTTTTGTCTTTGTAAAACGGGGAGAATATTACTTCCCTGACCTGTCACAAAGCGGTGGAGATACACGCACTAGAGATATTGCAAGGTCTAAGATACTATAGTAGCAGGGACATCTACACAAAACTTGCTTGGGGCAAGCCGTTTTAAGAACAGCCTGTCAGTGCAGCTACTGGGATATTTCCCATGGTGTTTGTAGGTTCACAAGATCTTTGTTACCAATTATAATTGATGTTGGCACTTAGCACCAGAAGCTGTATTCCTGGAAACCAACCCCACTGTTTAGCTGCTTTTACGGTATGGAAAGGGGAAAGTAGTATAGGATTGACTCTTTCTGTCATCTTGAACAATGATATTAAGTAAAATTAAAAGCTGCTTTCTTTAGACTGAAATTTGTCCATATTCTTTTGGGTGTCTCAAGTAGTGGCAGAGGATAGGAAAACTGTAAAACCTGAAAAAGTGATAGTAACTTTTTTTGAAAAGGCAGAGGACCTCTAGGGTTGATGTTTTATGTAATATTTAAGTGATGGGGTTTAATGTCAACAAGCATTCCTTACTTTGCTCTTAAAAAGGAAAGAAGTTATAAAGACTTCTGGATAGAAAGAGAGAGGAAAGACCACAAATAGCCTTTATCTCTGAAGCTATTTGGAGTTGACTGATTCTGATTTGAATACAGAATTCAGAAGAAATCTGTTTTATGAAAGTTTGTACTGGAGGAAAGCATTTGAAATTTTTCATCAGGAAATTACGTTTTGGGGGAAATTACATTTTCTATGAAAAACGATGAATATGCTTTTCTAATATTTTCCAGCATATTCCACTCACAAGCTGCAACTCTGTCCTGCTGCCCAGATGTGGGCTGACAGGCACCTTCTGACAGCTGCAGGGCATAGGAAAGTGAGGGGGTTTTGTCTCGCTGATTCAGGAGGCTCTCAAAGAGCAAGCAGATACATAATTCTGCACCTTTATTTTATGGAACTGTCCTGATTCTTGGGTTGCTGGGGTTTTTTAATGTCTTTTATTTCTGGCTTCCTACTTTGATCTCTCAGGGAAAAAGAATATATATGCAGCAATTCACAACTTAGTCTGCTGAGCAGGGGCGATGGCTGGGCAGTCCATTGCCACCTTGACAGGCCCCTGCGGAGAAACTCCCGCTACTGTTAATGGGAGCTGGTGACACGCATGAAAGAAAGAATTTATTTCCAGGTTGTTAGGGGTTTTTTATTTTTTATTTGAAATGCTGTTGTCAGACAATGCAATAAGAGGATTTGCATGGTAATATGACGGCTGATGGATTTCTTGCAATAAAATCCAACAAGCTGGTTTATGAGGTACTTTATATATTTCTTATTTGTATTATAGGAGCAGCAAGGAGCCTGGAGATATGTTTCTGCTGTATGAAACTTTTTGCATATATGTTACAAATAGTCATGCTCTGTATATTTTCTGTCTGTTTGGGTTGGTTTTCTCTGTCTTCTCACTTACTGTGAAGTAAGCACATATAAAGGCAACACATTTGTATCGATGTTATTCATCACTGTTTGTCCTGTGATAATTTGAAAAATAAAACCATATCAAAGATACATGTGAGCACATTTCACTCCTGACAGGAAAGACTCACAAAAATGGATGTCATGTCATGAACTGACATGAAAAAGGAATCCAATTTGAATAATAAAATACGGTATTTTTTTCCCAAAGCACTGTTTTTCACACTAATGCAAGTAAGCCACATGTGCAAGCATTCAGCCCTCATTCTGCTTGCCAGTACCAGGGAAGGTGTGATAATTTTGTCATCTGTGCCGCTTGGTTTTCCTGTGCATTAGCTTTGCTTCTAAATTAGACTCCACACTATTAATGGCTCAAAAAATAATGTGATAAGTCAGATCATTATTTTAAGAGAAAGAAAAAGAAAAAATCCCCAATAGATTTAAAGGTAGTCCTGATTCTCAGCTGTGCTATATCTGCACAACTCCAGTGATCTTTTTAAAATTTGATTTTTTGCTAGAAAGTTATGCATTTTCTCTGAAGACATAGATCTATTCTGATTTACATCAGTTCATAATCTGGCTCTGGGTAACCTATATTTTGCTGTAAAGCAATGTCTGCTTTATTTTGCTTAGAAATATCAGCCCTGTTGAATTAGATGACCGGTATTTGGTGCTGGGAAGAGGGGAAAGTCTCTGTAAGGAGAGGGAAATGTGGGTTTGAAGCATGATCTGCTGTCTTCTACTTTCCTGCCCCAAATATGTATCTTTATGTATACAATTACCANAAAAAGCTACGGAAGATTGTATGATTATCCCAGTAGGAAACAAATTCAATTTATGGATGAATTATGCACATAACACTACATTTAAGAAAGTAAATTTTAGGGAATTATAAAATTGAGTGGGCCAGGTCCACTGGGAGGAAGCAGTGAAAATGAAAGGGGTTGGAAGAAGGCTGGAGGATGCTAACTGGAGCAGTAATTAAAGCAGAACAGGTCTTAGTTCCTTTTAGAAAAATGGAAATCAGGGAAGGAAAAAAAAAAAAAAAAAAAAAAAGAAACCCTGAAGAAGAAGAAAATCCACGAGAGAGGAGAGTGACATTTCACAGGGGAGTACGCAAGAGTTGAAAGAGAAAGCAAGTGCGGGGAATTGAGGAAAGTTGGCAGGGAAATAGGGGAAGCAATGAAATAGAAAGCTTGAGTAATCAAAAAACAGAGTAAAACAAGAGCGAGCAAAACAGTGAATTTCATCATCATGCTCTAAGTGGCCGTCAGAGCTGCCAGGCTGTGCCTCAAACACCCGATCCAGTGCAGACCCTCCATGCCTATTCAAACTGCCTCCAAAAATCTTACTTTGTCCAATCTCTTTACTGGTTGAAGGAGATGATAAAGGAGCTGGAGGGCATAACCGGTCTGGTGTTTTACGTGAAATGTGGAGGGAAAGGAGAGGGTGCTGGCTATAAAGGGGTAGTGAGGGACCAAACCAATATGAAGTGAGCATCTAATGGGCGGACAAGGACTTCTTTAGAAGAATGAAGCATTGAGGTTGCATGCAGCAGTGTTCCTCCTGAGGCTCTTTTTGAGGGCTTAAATCAGAAAGGCTTGTGAAATAATGTTGTAGTTAAATCAACCTTTCCTGAGGGATTGCACAGCAAATTATTGCGCTGTTTCTCTTACTTACTATAAAGCAAGTTGATATTGCTGTTGAATAACACAAACCAGGATGTACCCAAAAAACCAGAAAGAACAGAGAATATATGCAAATTATTAAGAAACTTAACCTGGAAAATGGGAAGTGATGAATTTTTTAGGGGAAATTCAGTGATAGAGAAAGAGGGGCCTAGAGAGACATGTTATCTCCCTGTAGCCTAAGTCTGAATTTGCAATGCAGAAACCTTTCTCTAACACAAGTGAAAATGCCAGGTGCTAAAGGATGGCTGAATGTTTGAGAGACCCCCAAGCCTCGGCAGTGAAGACAGCTTTTTCCAAGGAGCTGTGTGAAGCAGCGACAGTGGCCTTGGAAGTGACATCTTGCGCTGCACTTCAGTCCCTGTGTTGGGAAATTGCTCAGCCCTGTCTGGAAGCACCTAGTGTTTCTCAGGTCAGGACTTACGCATGTTTGTTTTGCAGCAGGATGTGGAGGAAAACTGTTGGAGAATGAAAACTGGAAGGATTTCAAAGAGGAGTAAAAAGGATTGAGGCTATAGACGAGGGCGTAACTAGATGTTATTGAGAGAAAATCTGACCTGCAGGTAAGAATAAAGAAGTCTTAATTCTTTTAAGTGTCGTAACTAGCAAGGACAGTGTGATGTAAGGCAGTAGGAGCACATATGGAAGGTATAAAATGGAGATGACCATGTCATTCAGAATTAGTATGGACAAAGCTCTTAAAAATATTCATGCGCTTCATGAGTCAGTGCTGGGCAGAAAAGGGACACGTGATGATCTACCAGATGTCTGTTTATTTTGTTTATTATCTTTAACTGCCACAGGCTTTATCCTTCTATATTAATGACAATTGTCAATGTGGGCGAGTGTCCTCAGCCCCTGGCCATCCTTCCCATGCTCTCTGGCAGGCAGGGAGAGCAAAGTGCCCTTCTGCATCCCCATGGCTGGACAGATCCCACCTGAACCCAACAGGGTGCATAGGGCTTCGGAGGGGGACATGTTAGATGCATCCTGAGCAGCACTGGTGGGATAGAGAGGTGCTTGGCCAGGCCAACCAGTGCCTCCCATTGCCTGGGATGTAGCTGAGGGGCTCTTCAGCTTTGGGGAAAGCAGGGAAGGATGACATCAGTGATAGGGCACCTTGAAGGCAGATCAGACCAGCAGCCAAGTTATGCTGTAGTCCTGTTTTTGGCATGGCTGAGGACAAGGATGGGGTGCTCCGACTCACAAGCTCTGGCAGGTGAAGCTGGGAAAATTAGAGAGATTTCCACCTCGAGCTGTCTGCTCCACTTTTCTGTTGCATTGATTTCCACTGTGTCCATATGTGGGACTGTGAGCAGTGAGGGTTGAGGGACATAGATGTGCCACTAAACCCACCTGAGGATTTAGCTGCAGCAACTGAAGAGGTTGTAGCTCCTACTGCCACAGACCGGCAACGTCCTCATCCTTGCTGCTTAAGCTTTCAGGGACTGCAACTACATTTAATTCCTGGGCAGAAGAGAAAGTGTTGGAGATCACTAGCACTGCCCTTGCCCTTTCTCGGTATCTTCTCAGGCAGCCCTGGGTACCATCTTGCTCCTGCACTGAGTGCTGAAATGCCTACTTTCTGTTAGGAAACACCTACCTACCAACCTCACTGTGTCCTGGGAAGCCTTGGGGATTTTTGTTTCACTGAGTTGTTTGCCTGCTTCTTTTGACCTTTAAAGTGATATGAAATTGTTGCTGTTGGGGAAACAGGATTGGCTGCTACAGCTGGCCTTTAGAGACACCACCTGCCTCCTCCTCTTATCCAAGGTGCCCTGTGTTTCTGGGGCTTCCCTGGCTGAAACTCACAATTGTTCCCAAATTTGAAAAATTTGACTTTGTGCGATAAAGTTCTGTAATTCTGTATTCTTCACTTTTATACTTCTGTATTTCAATAAGGCGTGGTGGTTCTGGGATATAATCAGTGAAAAGCATTGCTGTGCCCATATGTACATACAACTTATATGTAACTGTGCATATGGATGTACATAGAGATAACCACATTCATTAGGTCAAGATTTTAGAAGCCCTCAACATTTGGTGTGAATAGTGCCACTTACTGATAAAATCTTCCAAAATCAGTACTGAAAGTAAAAATGTAGATCAGGTTTTAGGTTCTGAGTGTGCTTCAGATCTGACTGTGAGCTGTTCTGGACAAGGTACATCTGAGTAAAAATTATTTCTTTGGAAGAAAAGAAAATAGCTTGACATGTATATGTTGTTAAAAAAATACATATAGGTAGGAGGATATAAAGAAGTAGTTTTAAAACGTTCTTATAAATCAACCAAAGCCCTAACAAGACAACTGTGCAAGTAATTTTTCTTCCGCACATCCAACAGTGTTGTGCTTCTTTTGATGTTTACCTCAATTTCGTCTTCACCTTTTATTTGAATCTGCAATTAACACCTATAATGAAAAAGGAGATTACGTGCTGTTGAGAAATTCTGGTGTTAATTAAAATTATTAACAATTAGAGAAAAATAAGCAAGGAAAAGGAGGAAAGAAATAATAAGTTTTGCTTTTCTTTAATAATTTAGGTGAACTAAAGCACAGCGACTGTGTTTCTAAAGAGCTCACTTCAAAATTAGTTAGGAAACTTGGCCAAAAGAAGTTACAGTGAAATTCCCTCTTTTTAGGAGGTCTGGCATCCCCCATGCTCTCTTAACAGCATTTAGGTTTGCCAAGGCCTGTGCATAGGGCTGAATTTCATTTCTGAATGAATTACCCTAATTTACAGAAGAACAATAGGGGAAATGAGCTCTGGCAACAATAGGGAAGGAATGGGAGTGTGATTCATCTTAGCAGAGTGAGCATTTGGGATTGGATGAAAGTCTTATTCAGAGAAGAATAATGCAAAATGGCCCTGGATTTCTTATGGGAGCAGTTCATCCACCAAGCTGCGACACCATGCTTGCTGAGAACATCGCAGCGACAGAGTTAGCCCACGTCTGTGATCCTTTGGGAGCCTTGTGAGCACCCGGGGCTATCGCTGCACTCGCAGCCTCAGGCACTGAGATTCTTGCCTATGGCTTCCACCAAATGGGTGTTTGGCACCTTAATATCCTCTTGGATGCCAGCCCAAGTCTGTTCTGAAAATGAGTGCTGGCCTCCTGGCATCACTGCAGTACTTCCAAAAGTTTTACCTGTGTTGCATAAAATTAATTTTGAAGTGCTTTTCAAGAAATGCTTGAAAAAGATCCAGCAAACAGTGCTGGAGAAGAGAGCAGCAGCAGTGATGTGGGTGCACACAGAAAGTGGCAACCTCTACCATGTCCTTCTGTGTCCCATGGAGTGCTGTCAGCCATATGATAAAGTAGGTGTCGCTTGCTTGGTGGTATTTGTGAGTGGTTCATCCATTACGCACACAGTACGAAGCTGAGAAACACCTGGAAGCCAGTTCAGTACTTTGGAATATTTCAGGGAAATGCTTTGGAGCAATATTTCTATATTCAATTTCTTATCAAAGTTATTACATTTGCGATACTAGAGAGTATGACTAATTACTTCCCCTCTAGAGAAGCTATTACGCAGGAAGGGTCATTAGTTTCCTGCTCAGTGTAGATGCTGGCACATGATGTGGGAGAGAGGGATATTTCTTGGTCTCAGACATCCTCCATGCCTTTCAAGATGTTACCTGCAGTTAGGCTTTCCATGGGAAATCCCGTAAAACAAGCGTTCTCAAGCTGAACAATGCTGGAGTTTGGAAGAGGCTTTCAAGAAACCCCTAAGAGGTTCCAGGTCTCTGATTTTAAGTAATCTCTGCAGATTTGAACCAGTCAAGCTAGTGATGAAAACCATGCTGCTTTCCCAAAGAGGGCTCTCGTAACTGTGGTAAACCCTCTCGGGGGCTGAAGATCATTACCCAGCCTTATAACTTTAAGACTCTTGGGGATCAAGAGAAATAAGCCTGATGCAAACCATCTGACCCAAAATTAATTGCAGTGGATGGAAGCAGAAAATCTATCAGAGGAATGAATCCCACAGATCTGTGACTTTATTTTTTTTCTTCCCTTTTCTTAGCTGCTGGGTTTGTTTCTACTTTATAACATGTTGGCTTTTTTACCCACCTTTTTAAGCTGTTCTTTGTGACAAATTCTCAGCTTGTTTTCAGTCTTAGTAACCAA
This sequence comes from Fregata magnificens, assembly GCA_013389945.1. NCBI lineage: Eukaryota > Metazoa > Chordata > Aves > Suliformes > Fregatidae > Fregata > Fregata magnificens. Next base: position 271,438 of record WAAD01003119.1, read on the forward strand.
TTTCCTTCTTTTGGTGTCATGGCACCTTTCACTGAGGAATTAGACGTGACTGTTGAGAATTAAAACCCTAAATGTCCTTCCCTTGAGACCTATAACTCAGTTTTGAATCAATCGTTATTCAGTTGAAAAATACCTCTTCAGTGAGAGTTCAGGTAAGGACAAGAAAAATCCTCTGAACTTGAACATTTCTCACATCAGCAAGTAAATTAGTCACCTAATCTTGCCAGATCTTGCTGATGAAGAAAGACATTACTGAAGAACTGAAAAACTCATAATCCCTAGTATCTTAATCCTCACAGTTTGCAAGAGAAGTAGAAAGTTACTTCTTTCCTTTTAACTTTCCAGAGCCTAAGTAATGTGTTCCAGGTCTCTTAGAGAACTGGCATTTAAATTTAGGATAGTTTAAGCCCAGGATCAATGTCGGTCCCACTGCTCCATTCTTCTATTTAAGATAATACTTCAGCTTCAAATGTCTTACCTAGTAAGTATGGCTGCAGAAAAAAAAAAGTTGTTTCCATGACATTTTAGAGCTGAGTAATTAGAGAGGAGGAGGGAAAAAAAACCAGGGAAATGCAGACTTTGTGTGGATTTTTCTCCCTACTCTTGCAGACTTAATTTTGATATTTTTAATTTCTCAAACTTGGAGGTGGAGGGAAGGACAAGTGTTTTCACCCCAGCTGTCCTCATAGGAGTATTTCTGAGTATCTCATCTGAACATCCTCTCTGGGAAGGACATGGGGATTGCAGGCAGTGTGTGCTACGCTCCATCTTCTTGGACTCACTTGGGGGTGAGTGATGCAAGGACACTAACAGTATTTGCCAAGTAAGGGGTGACTGCTGGGCCTGATGTACCCTTACACTGTCCTGTAGTATCTTACTGGACCGACGGCCTCTTCTGGACCTTGTGATTCTGGTGGAAAATGTTGTGGTGATTAGTTGGAGGTTTCAGCCTCTCGTGGTTTTGGGGCAGAAAGCATCATGTAATGACTCCCTAAACCTGCCCCAGTGCAAATGCAACCCAAGGCTAGCTCTGCTGGGGCCACCTTGGATCACTCTTGGTGAGAAATACAGTATTTTGCATCTGTAACCGCGTGTGAGTCTGAGGCTCTGATCTGGCTGTGTGCCAGATGTGCTTCATGTATATACTCATTTAACCCAATATAAATATAGAGAAATGGTGGGAAGGAGCTATCAGTTGCAAAGAAAGGGGAAAGATTTAGTGGGGGTTGGTGGCACTGTTGACAGCCTAGCTAAAGAGCTCATCTGCATTTCCCCCCTGCCCTGATTTAATACCATTTTTGAGTCCTGCCTCCAAAGAATGATTCCTGCTTCATCAGAGGCAGAAGCAAAAGAGGCTTCAGCTTGCTTTGCATCGTACTGTGAGCCAAAAACTAAATAAAAAGAAAAGAAAAGGGGAGCGCCTGTCAAGCTAATACCTTTGTGCATTATTAGGGATGATCTGGCAGACGCTGTGTGGGAAAACCACCTCAGATAATAGAATTTGGGTGGGCTCAGCTAAGGCTACAGGGAAGTGTGGGAACCCAAACAGACTCGGTAAAACATAGTAATAATAGTAATTAGAGATTTTCACAGACTAGTCTGTCCTGTATTTGTAAAATAATAGCTTTTTCTACCTAGTCCATCAGACAAGTGAGTTCAAATTCACATTGCTGCAGACACTGATAAATGAAATTCATCCTGACAACATATGGAAATTTATTTGTGATTTGTGGTCCTGGGCTGACAACCTTCCAGGGAAGTTGCTTGCAGTTGCCAATGAGCTGACAGTGTAGCCCGGTCCTGTGGTAACACTAATGTGCCAAAAATGCCCCTGGGGTGGGCTCTCCTCCTGCGTGGGCTCTGGGAAGCACAGCCTCCCTCTCAGGGCCTGGGAGGGTTTGTCACAGCAGCAAACTCTCTCCCAAGAAGTCCCAAGTTGTAGTCCCTTCTTGCCCAAAAAGGGAGGAGGAGTCCAGAAGGGAAGAAAGACCATGCCCCTAATTCTCCACATTAGCCAGTGTTACCACAGAAAGTGGAGAAATAGGGTTAGCAAGGAAGGTCAGCCAGCTGAGATATACCATGTGTGATATGGTCTTCCCCCTAAACAGTGTCTATATGGCAGGTTATCATGCTGAAAGAGGTTATCCCACTGGCCTTTGGGTGGGCTGGGTTCATGGGGAAACTCAGTCCCAAACGAAGCCGAAGGTAGGGTCAATGGCTGGATGAGTGTAGCCATGGGATATGAGTTGCACATGTATAGACTGTAGTGTGTTTCCAAGCTCTGAAAAACAGCCAATGCACACTCAACAGATTTTATATATGCTCTACTCATATTCAAGGACTGGATCAGGTCATCCTTGATCAGTTTTGATTGAAATATCATTCAAGTAAAAATTGCTTTTCATGGGACGGGAGAAACCCTTCAGACTGGCTCATTGCTTGAAATGTGAATGTCTGATTTATTTATAAGTGTCCCAAAAACTCAAGAGGTTGTGACAGAGCTAAGGGGAAAGTCCCCTAAATGACCTTTGCCCTTGCAAAGCCATCATAGACAAAATTGATATTGGCTCAAGGGAGCTGTACACTAGTGAAATGTAACATCAGTTCAGGTTTTATCATGTCATGCCATAAAAAAAATCAATAAGTTACTTGGATCAAATGAAAACAAAAAAAGCAATAGTAGAAAGCCATTCAGGCATGAGCCATCTGGAGGGGAGAGGACATAACGTGGGTATTGTTTGCTTTAAATCTCCATAACAGCTTTTCTTTTATTTTTCTACAGTTGTAGTCTCTGCACTTTGCTCCTTTTGGAATAGCAATTACAGTATGTCTAGAAAGAATTCATGACAGCTTAGGACCTTGCTTAATGGTGGTTGTTTTTTTTTTATCAACGAGGCAAGAAAAAGACATTAATACAACTTTAGATCTCCTGCCAAATCCCAGAAGAGATCCAAGCTATTAATACAGATACATGTGTAAGACATGATACACTGGTCCGAATCTGTTGTTATCAGAAGGGCTTCTAGTGATACCTGTAGCTGTCTAACACTCTCCATCCCTTATTATTAATCTTGTAACAAGTCTGCTGTTCATGGAGAAATTTCAATTCCAAATGTTTGCTTCAGGTTGTTGGGTCATTTTGGAGGAGGAAGGAGGTAGAGGAGGGCTTAGCAAGAATAGTCCGGCAGTTTACAAAAATAAAGATGATAACCACTAGTGAGACTGTATTAAAGTCTGGAGCGTGTCGCATGTCATCCCACCAGCCGCACTTGGCTGAAGTACACACCTCTGAGGCACGTTACACATGAGCATCAGCTGGCAGCCAAATCCCATGTATCTCTCCTCTGCTCTGAGCTTGCTTTTGGGTTCAGGTACCTGTTCACCACACTGCTTTGAAGTGGTTTGGGTAACAGCCCCCCTCAATGCGAGGTGGCATCAGGTGCCTGGACACAAATAGCCTGCTTACCCCACTTGGTTGTGCGGTAGGACATCTCCATGCTTAGCCTTTTCCCCAGGCTGATGCACTGCCCAAGGAGAGTCATTGCCATGGCAGGAGGCATCAGATGTGATGAAATCCCTGATGTGGGTATTTTGTTTCCTATCTGGAGCCTAGAAGTTGACGATTCTGTTGACAAATTAAATATCTGAGAAGTCAGAAGGGTGGTCAAGGCTGGGGAGGCAGGGGAAGGAGGGTAAGGCTTGCATCTTGCCATAGGAATATTTTATTATTTTGCTCATCTCAGATCTGTGGTCAATTTGTGTTGCTCGCTTGGCTGAACTTCTGAGTAGAAAAATGCAAAAGCTTACAATGTGGCTAAAGGGGGTTTAATTGTTTTTCATTTCCCCTTTATGTAATTTCAAGGCTGGACTTCAACAAGCCAGGGTTTTAACAAGCCCTGGAAGCTCTGAGCACTTACTCTGTCAGCTTTCTTCAATTTGAAGGCACACCTGCAAAAAAATCAGATGCCTTTTATGTACTGAGATGTACACTTGCAAGTCCCAGTAACAGACCAGTGGCGCCCCAAACATCAGCTTTTTTTGGATTCTGAACAGATCGTAAACCTACATTCAGGGCCAAACCAGTTTTAATTAATAACACAGTGGCTTTTTGCATCAGAGGATCTGAAGGCTGTTAACCTATGAGCTGGCTGAGCGTTACCTCCCACTTTTAGGCTGAGATATAAGGGACACAGCCTGTGAAATGTGGTCCCTCCAGAGCAGAGCACACAACAGCACCACAGGATGGCTTGAGGCACAGAGCAAGCAAAGGCTGTGCTCATACCCTCTGGAAAACTCCACGTGAATTTGCAGGAACCGAACAGGCAAAATAAATCCCTCAGCTGGCTCCATTTCAGCAGAATTACATCAGTGTTTCATAAACTGACGGAGTCGCTGTTTGACCAGGGCACTGAGTCCCAGACCCCACTGCTTGCCATACCTTGCAGTTAATTGAGAAATCCCATCTCTGGATCAACGCTGTAGAGCCTGGAAAGTCTTGGGAGCCTCTGAGAATAGCCTCAACAATTAGAAAAGTAGCAATGCTTAATTAAATTCCCATGTGCATTTAAAAGCTGTAGGGAACCAAGCCAAGATAATCCCCTTCCTCAGAAAAGCAGCTTTGGGTGGGATTCCTCTCTTCCAAGAGCCAACTTAATTTTCACATTCCCCACAGCAGATTGTTTTACGAAAGGAGTCTTCCCCTACCATTTATCTGGCTTTCTCATCACTCTGTACTTTCTCCCTACTCCAGCATTCCTGACTCTGCCTTCTCTAGTTTCTATGGGGGAGGTTTTCCACTTTATTTTCTGGCAGTGGTGCTGATTTCTGAAAATACTTATTATCTCCGTAACCTCAGACAGCCAATTTCCTGGGAAATTTCTCTCCATCCTTTTGAGAAGCCGCTTATGCAATTACAGACAGCAGAGTTGGTATTTCAGTGTGTTTCTGCCATCACATGTGCTCCACAACCTGCCTCTCACATACCACCAGCCCCCCTTAATTGCAGTCTCAACCATAGCTCAGCTAAATTATCTGCAATGCCTAAAAAATGTAGCCTTTCCAAGCCAAATTTTCCATCTGTCCTTTGGAGTTCGTAGGACTCCTTGGAAGCTCCCTTTGAGAGGTCGGTGTTTACTACTTTGCTGATAACAGAAGTTTTTCCAGAGCAGGGACGTGGTGAGCCAACTTTGACCTGATACTGTCAGTGAAAAATCCAGTATAACGTCTACCAGACTTATTATCAAGAAGGGCAGTGATGTATTAAGGCAAGGGCCTAAATTATCTAATTCCACTTAAAAGCAAAAGAAAACCACCTCCATCTCTATGTGATAAAAATCTGCTGCTCTTTTTCAAGAAGGCAGGTGCAGTGACTTCATGGGGGATCCCTGGGGATCCACTTTCTGCCCTCCCAAACCTCTGCAGCTACCAGAGCATAGCAGGGGCCTTTTTCTTTCTTTTTTTTTTCCCTTCTTCCTCCCTCCATTATTTTAAAGATGCTGGTGAGATAAGTATGGGAAAAAGAGTCCCCAGACAAGCTCATCATCTCTGGCCCTTCTGCCGTGTTTTAGCATAGGAAAGGCTGCAAGGACTGAACCGCTGTTCCACATGTGTTCATTTGGAGGGGGTGTTGGTTTTTCCTCTGCCTGCCCTGTCTGACAGCAGGGTATCACCTGTCACCTCCGTGTCTCTCCATCACTCGGTGTCTCTGTTACCTGATCTCCATGCATCTCGTGGATATTTTAGGCAGTGTAGAGCAGGGAGGTTTTGTAAAATTTCCAGACATCTCCCAAGAGCAAAATTTCCCATGTGCTTCTGAAGTGGATCTTGCTCTCACCAGGAGTGAGTACTGAATGTGCGTTTGCCCTTTCTCAATAGGCTGAGTGCTTTGGAGTTGCAGGTGGCTAAATAAACACATTTCTCTTACCTGTAGCTCAGCCAAGCTGCTTGTCACTGCAGTGCAGGATCCTAATGAACCCCAGGCAGCTACAAATCCCTCTTTTGATTGTCAGGCAGACACAGGAAAGCTCTCCTGTGAGATGTCACGAGAGTCGTCCCTGTCCCTCCCTGTAACAGTAAATGAACAGCAGGAAAAGCCAGGGACTGTTGCTGCAGTGACGGAGGGAATTGCAGTCCTACCTGCCTGCACCCAGAGCCATGTTGCTTTCCCACACGGCATAGCCATCAGTGACATAATCTTTGTAAAACCAGCAGTGAAGAGCTGGAGGCGGCTCACACACGCACGTCAGCGCAGCTTTACTGCGTCAGAAGAGCTGCATCAGCTGAGACCCACAGCTCCTTCAAAGGGAGAAATTCATCAAATTTCATCATTCTTTTTCATTTAAAAGGAAAGAATTGTGCAAACAAGAGGTAGGGTGCCTTTTTTTTTCCTTTTTTATTTAAGTAGCAGTTACTGTTCTCCTTAACCTGCCAAGCAGTCTGCACCGAGAGGAACCCAGACATAAATAGTGCTGTGCATAACATGAGAAGGAAAGATCTACAGGTCATGGTTTGCCGTACTTCAAATGGGAGCAACTCTAGCACATGTTGATTATGCAAAATGTTATGCATGTGAGCATGTTGCAATTTTTCAGTAATATTTAGTCCTGAATGTAAGCATTTGTATGGTGGTGGACTTCTTTGGAAAGTTTATCTTAGTGGATTCACCAGTAATGTGTTTCAAACCCGTTTCCTTCTCTGTTAACCAAAGGACAAATATTTCTCCACCTTTTAAGGGAACATGACCCGTTTCTCATTCTTTTGTTCATGAGAATTGCTTTTTCCCCACATGGAGACTATTTGTCTCTCATGCAGAAGCTCATTTTATTTCTGTTTTGAAAACCTGATCATGTGCAGGAAGGGGAAGTCCTTGCCCTAACTGAAAAGATACTCAGCTGATCTTCATGAGTGGCACAAAGCATCACATAAGAGAACTGAGGGATTCAAAGGGAAGGGTAATACAGCCAGTGAAGTAAAATGCCTATGTGTAGTGAGGACAAAACATAGGGATGCGAGACACGAAGCCAGTCTTACATGCAGAAGACCGGAAGTCCTGCACACAGGGAATACAGCAGCAACTCGGTGCTATCATTTACTTAATACAACTTTATTTGACAGAAGCTGGGATTTTGTGAACAAAATGCTGCATGTGCTATTTGCTGCTGAACGTGTGTCAGCACACTGCACGTTATTGTGGCAGATGACAGACCCCTCCGGGGCTGGGGAAGTTTGCTGATTAGCCTTCTACATGCCACAGACATGAAATCCAGCAGTTCAGCATCAGGATTCACAGGACATTTAAAGTTGTGGTCTATAAGCTACAAATAAGTGTTCAAGGTCTGTTGGATTTGATTTATGGCTTATAAATGTGATCCTGCTGACCTAAATACTACTTATTTGTAGCTTTCCTTCATATGAGAATGGTAAGAAATAGGAAGCCAAATTCACTCCTGCTTTTGAGAAAGTGGGCTAAAAGCAACAACGGTGGCAGGGATAGACATTGTTCGCTAGCTAAGAGAAGCCCTTTTCCTCCTGCCTCCCTAACGCTTGAAGAAAAGGCAGGGAAAGCCAGTCTTGCCCAGTGTCCCAAGGGGGTCATCTGCTGCTCAGCCCCTTCCTGCCTCAGGGGTAGGAAGGAGGGAGCAGGGGAGCTGCAAACTAGGCCCCCCGTGGGACCCTGCCGGTGCTGCCCGTGTCTGAGCACCCTCAAAACCTGCGCCACACTTTTAACTGCAGCCTGCTGATCCCCCAGCTACACTAAATAAACATGTAAATAGCTCTGTGCTACACATAACTGTAGTCAAAAACAGAGGCTGATTCAGGCAAAATAGTGAGATTTGAGATTTCTGTTAAAAAAAGAGCCTATAATGAAGGGAGCTAATCTGTTCTCAGTGCCTCTGAAGTGCTTGTGTCTGAAAGGTCTGAGGAGGATTTTGTATTTATTGCTTTATTGCTGAATCAGGCTGTTGGAAATTAACCTCCTACCTGCAGATCTGCAGCTTTCGCAGGCTTCTAAGCAAGCTGGATTCCTCTGCACAGCAAAGGTGCACCTCTTCATCAGGCCAGGACCCTTATTGAGCTTGAATTCATTTCGGGATGGTCTGAATCAATTATCATTACTTTGGAAGAAATAAGCATGGGCTTATTTCAAAAGGGTTTTAGCTTTTAAAAAACCCAACATAACAAAGGAGTGGTTTGCTGGTTAATCTGTCCGTATGTGCTGGAGGTTATGCATAAGTGCCTCGTTACAATTTTCCCGGCTAGCTGTTTAAAGTTGCAAGGAGGCTCCTGTTTAGCACCATCCAAATGGCAATGCCTTTCAGCTTGGTTGCAACAGTGAAATGAGGATGTCCAACTGCAACAGTAAAAACTGCACAGGAACAACCAATGCACTCAGTTAAGCTGCACAAAGCAGGTAGTGCAAGGGACGGCAAAGCCCAAACTAGCTAGGTAAAATGCAGCATGGTTTGTAGAGGTCGTATAAAGGGGAAAATAATATACGAAGAAGGACCGTACATAAAAGTTGCTGATGCATACCTAATGCTTTGTTTTGAGAAAATGTGGGGCTGGTAGGCTCTCCTCTGCTCTCCTCAGGTGATCTTCCTGCAAGCAGTGAAGCAGAAACGTATTTGGCCAGGAATAGAAGTATACATATGCAGTCAAAACCACCAGGTGTCCAAAAAATGCTTCACTTAATAGGGTCTGCTGATTGAATACAAATTCAGGTATTGTTAAAAGCAAAATTACTGAAGTGGTAAACTGAATACACCTTTTTTTTTTTTTTTTTTTTTTTTTTTNCACAATGAATGAAAATATAGCTGGTAGGTTCCTTTTCTGTCGTTATTACGTGGCGCTCTTCCTTTCATCTGTGGATGAGGTCTCTGTATTTCACCCTAACAACTCTCCTGAGCATTGATTCGCTGCTCTTAAATCCAGTTTTTAATGCAATTAAGTTTGCACAGAGAATCCATGTGGCTGCGAGTACTGAACACTGAGGAGCTTTTAGCTGACCCAACCTATGAAAGTGTAGTATTAGCCTATTTGAGAAGAGAGAATCATCAGGAAATAGCAAAAAGTGTCTGTAAGCAGAAGAGAAATGGTAAAAAAGGAAGAATTCTGTAATGGCCATAATAGGGTACATACACCCTCACCCAGGTCGTTGTTTGCAAACAATTCCCCCATCTCCTTGGTGACTGCTGTACTCACCGGGCTCCTCGGTTAATAGGCTCTCTCTGATTTCTCATTAGCCATAGCCACCTAATTACATCCAGGAATGGGACTTATGTCCCGCTCTCCTCATCAGTGTTTCTTACTGAGTAGCTGCCATAGCTGCTGTCTTTTCTGGTCTTCCCTGTATGTTCAGTGAAGAGCTCCGACACCTGGTCGGGGCTATGAAAATGAGCAGGCACCGGAAATTATGTATTTCAGTGCCTGCATCTCTTTGTGGATCCACTCCTACAGGTTTTCATGGACAATCTTTCATGTTAAATGTATGGTAAACCTTAGTTAAACAGGATCTTCAGTGTAACACAAAGAAAACAGCAGGATTGGTTTCATGAGGCCATTATATTAAAAGAAAAGAAAAAAACCAGACCCTTGAGCCACAGTATTGATGATTATTTATACTGATCAATATCTAATGCGACTAGTCTGCAAAGGAAAGCTATCCTAAATCAGGCTGAGGTTGTCTGCTGTTTGTGGGCAAACCTTTCTAGGCTGTAGTTTCTTTCCTGGGTCATCACTACTGCAACCAGAGCACATGCCAGTTGCAAGCATGTAGGAAGCATAGCATACAGATAAAAAGTACAGCAGCCTTTTGGTTAGAAGCCCAAGTTACTCTGTCACCTAAAATTACAGTAATACAAAACTTCTGTCAAAAAAATGTCACACTGTCAAAATGAAAACCTAAAGAGTTTATTGTTTCTGTTGAAATTTCACTTTGAGAAAATGGAAGAAGAAATAGATTTTTTTTTCTTTTATCATCACAATGTGTTATTTTAACAAAGAACAAATATTTTTGAGTTGTTTAACATTTGTTTGTTAGAAAATTTATTTCAGTCGGGCCTTGCTGTGGCAACATCCCATTGGTATGTGGTGAAATGTTGGAGACGATCCTCCCCCAAGGCATGTCTATAAAGATAACAGTTGCGCTAGCAAAGCAGCATTTTGTTCACACCTGTATTTAGTATTTATCACAGTGAAGGTCATGACAATGGTGCCCCGTTTTGAGTGATTATTTTGTTACTATCTGGGTTAAACTGAAATAGGACACTGCTCATTTGAAAGAAACCTCCCTATGGAGATACGTACCACGGTAATGAGATGAGAACTCAAACTAATTGAGTTATTTTGCTTCCAGAGCATGCGTAGGCAAGCCTTATTCTTACAAAGTATTCCTACACGTTAAAAGAAGTGAACAAAATTTAGGGATTGATCCTTCTTCTATAGAAACTAGTACCTGTTTTGTAATTGGTTTAAATTCAGCAAGATTTATGATTTGAAGAACATTTCTTCACTGTTTTTAGAGAGGAAATAAAGGATATAGAGGATCTTAAGTCCCTGATTCGTCTTTACAGATATCTCCTATGTCTGTATCTCTTCTGTTGCGGATTGCAGCTGTTTCTATATTTCTATAATATCCTGCTATAACCTTACAAAAGCACGCTCCATTTCCAGTGGTAATGAACTAATTAAGGAACTAAAATCAGCTAGCTTTCTTTTAAAAGAAAACAATTTAATTTAAAGTTTTAAAATACACTAGCACTCTCCAGATATTGAAATTGCAGTCTTTTGTGTTCTTAATACATTTCAACAAGATCAAGTAGCAGCAACAAAATATTCCATTTCCATGGAAATCAGTGTAGTTTTCTTTGCGTCTAATCAGACCACTTTGCTGAAAGCTAAACTGTTTATTTTTAACCTCTCAGAAGATGAAAGCTTGCTGTGCCTTTTATGTCAGGAGTGTAGCTGCTGTTCTCTGCTTCATTAGGTCTTTTGGCTTCAGCCTCACCTGCAACTGAGAGCTGGGCTGTGGGAGAGATGTGTAGAGGATGCTAATACCTCTGCCCTCCTTCCTTCACTTCACTGGCAGTTTCCAGCTCAGCGCAATGGGAGTCAGCATAAAAAAAAGGAGACCTGGATATAGGGCTGGCTCCTGTCTGGCTGCAGGCTGCAGCGAGAAGCATCAGATCCAGGATCTAGAGGGGGAAAAAGCAGGGGATACTCAACGAGCTGGGATATCTTGTGCACACACATGAAAAAAAATTGCTTGTCTTATCGTTAGCCCCAAAAGGAAAGGATGGGGTTAGGACAAAGATGGCACATCAGGTAACCCATATGCCGCTTTCCAATCTAGAGGATGTGGCAGGCTACAGTTCCTCCAGGAGCACCCACGTCCTGCACAGCTCTGTTTGAAAGAGAGTTTTGTAACAATTACCATTGCAAATGCAGCAGAGATATTGAGAAACAGGTGGGTGCTTGGAGCCAAACCTGCAGTCTGTGATAGTCTGCATCTGAATTTACGACACCAAACTGGGGGGAGTGTTGATCTGCTTGAGGGTAGGAAGGCTCTACAGAGGGATCTGGACAGGCTGGATCAATGCGCTGAGGCCAATTGTATGACGTTCAACAAGGCCAAGTGCCAGGTCCTGCACTTGGGTCACAACAACTCCAGGCAACGCTACAGGCTTGGAGAAGAGTGGCTGGAAAGCTGCCCGGCAGAAAAGGACCTGGGGGTGTTGGTCGACAGCTGGCTGAACGTGAGCCAGCAGTGTGCCCAGGTGGCCAAGAAGGCCAACAGCATCCTGGCTTATATCAGAACTAGCGTGGCCAGCAGGACTAGGGAAGTGATCATCCCCTTGTACTGGGCACTGGTGAGGCCATGCCTTGAATACTGTGTTCAGTTTTGGGCCTCTCACTACAAGAAAGGCATTGAGGTGCTGGAGCGTGTCCAGAGAAGGGCAATGAAGCTGGTGAAGGGTGTAGAGCACAAGACTTCTGAGGAGCAGCTGAGGGAACTGGGGTTGTCTAGCCTGGCGAAAAGGAGGCTCAGGGGAGACCTTATCGCTCTCTACAACTACCTGGAGGAGGTTGTAGCAAGGTGGGTGTCAGTCTCTTTTCCCAAGTAATAAGCAATAGGACAAGAGGAAATGGCCTCAGGTGGTGCCAGGGGAGGTTTAGATTGGATATTAGGAAAAATTTCTTCACTGAAAGGGTTGTCAAGCATTGGAACAGGCTGCCCAGGGAAGTGGCTGAGTTACCTGGAGGCATTTAAAAGATGTGTAGATGTGGTGCTTAGGGACATGGTTTAGTGGTGGACTTGGCAGTGCTAGATTAATGGTTGGACTTGATGATCTTAAAGGTCTTTTCCAACCTAAACGATTCTATGATTCTGTTCTATGAATCACCCCACAGTGCTTGTGCTCAGACACCATTGTTAGTGATGAAAGTTCAGAGGCTGGATAACCTCCTTTGCAAATGTCATCCACTTCTGGCCTTGCAATCAGCTATGCTGAGAGGGACTCCAGTGCATCCTCCCTGGCTCTGGGAGAAAAATGGCACAAGTAGGAAAGGTGGAGCCAATACACACTTCCAGCATTGTGAAAGCTCTCATTGTACAGTGCTTGTAGGTCACTTATTTTTATTTTTTCCAAAAATAAGCTGATGACTTAAGGCTTTGTTCTAAACCAGAAGCTATTACAGTAAATTGTCTTGTTTTTTTCAAAGAAGCCCAGTTGCTGTAACCAAGCTGATGTTTATTGGCACTGATGGAAGAGCACAGAGCAGCAGGTAGTGTGAAGTCCCATCAATGCACGTGTGTTGTTAGGGTACAGCTCTGCATTTGAATGTAAAGAAATTCCTGCCAGATAATAGAAGTACCAGGGAAGCCCACTGCTTGTGTATCATGTCATGAGTTACCTCGGTGAGCAAAACAGCATGGCATGGTTCAGTAAGGAAATTTGAAAAACCCTGAGAGAGAGAGAGAGAGAGAGAGAGAGAGGTAAGAAGTGGCAGCTCCCAGCACCTGCAGGGAATGAAGTCTCTGTTAAGGACCCTGAAGGTTGCCATCTTAGCACTGCACGAAGGCACTTTCCAGGTGACTAATGTAGGAAGGAGCTAATGCAGAAAAGAGAATTCAGATGGGGGAAGGAGACCGCAGGTGAGGGGAACAGCTGGAGGGAAGTGACTGGTAGATGAGGGCACAAGTAGGGCATAGGGCAAGGGAGCAGGAGGGTAGGAAAGTCAACAGGACTTTCTAAAGTTCATTCTTTTCCTGTCTACGCCTACCACCAAGGCCTCCTCTTTGTTGCAGGTGTGTTAGCTCGGTGCTTGTGAGCAGGACAGCGGTGCCTGGCTGGCATGTCTGAGGGAGATAGTTTTGCTGTTTCACGTTTCTTGGCAGGATCTGAAGTTGGCGATGTTTGCAGATCTCCTGCAGGCTGAGCCCATGAGCTCTCCTGCCAACAAAACCTGCCCAATGGATCACATCAAGATTGGGTGTATCAATCTGATAAGACTGATTTATTGGGGTTTTTTCTCTTTTTCGTTCTTAGCCTCCATAGGGATTAACTTTTTGATGTATCTGTTTGGCCTTGATATTGTTGAAAGTGGTGTACCTGGGCATAGTTTAAAATTAGCCATAGTGCTTTTACTTTCTTTGTCTCATATTTTTGTTGGCCTAACAGTGTTAAAAGCCATAGCAGGAGTCGAGTACGGCACGGGGCCTGAACCTCTGAGGGTAGGAACAGATATCAGCTCATCAACTTAACAGCCTGAGCAGTTCCCCCAAATTACTCTCTGGTTTGCACAGCAGAGATGCATAAATGTTATTTACCTCTGCTGATGACACACAAGAGGGAATTAGGTCCTGCTCCCCATTTAATAGCTGCGATGCTTCCGCACAGGTAACAAGAGCGACCAGCAGTAAAATTGCCTCCTTGCCAGTAAGGTCAGTAGCTGCAGCTCCAAATTCACGGGGGGAAAACATGGAGGAAAATGCCACTTTTGTGTGATCGCTCTTCCCCTTGAAGTGGCATTGAACTGCGTGCATGGAGTCTCTGCTGGGTGGGGAGGGAGAGAGTCTTTCTTACGATGCCAAAAATTTACTTCGTCCCTTTCACCACATACTTAAGTAGCACCAGGGTTGAACTGGGGAGAAAGCACGATGATAATTACAATGACCTGATGTGAAATAATCTCCTCTGCTTTACTTCATGTTTTTTGTTAGCATTCAGATAAGATTTTAATTAAGATTTTTCATTTATTACCTATTGATCTTTGATATTTACCCATGGTTCCTTTTTTTTTTGGATTGATTTGATCTTGCTAGATAGGAATTAAATACACAGTTACTCTTAGGTGAGTTGAAACTGAATAGTTCAGTTAATGAATGATTCGCTGACAATACTAATTGCTCGATTCGCTGAGAGAGTCCAGGAACCACTGCAAGACAAACTGGTATTTATAACGGGTGTCTGAAGCTGGCAGATGTTTAGGGAGAAGAAGCAGATAAGCAGGACTAGGGAATTTCAGAAAAAGTTAACCTTTTTCCTTTCTGGGCCACGCAGGCCTCGCCTGAGGCGTCATTGCTAGAAAAATGAGGCCATTGTAAGATTTATTGGCTCAGTGCAGCGTTTAGTTAGTGACAGTCACAAAAGGTAATTGTGTGAGCATGTGCAGCCTGGAGTGTTTAATTGCCTCTGCGCCAGGGCTCCCGTGCGTAAATGGGGAAGTACTTCCCCAGAAGTATTAAGTAGTGTCTTTCTCAATATATAAAACACCGAGAATATAGCGTTAGCGAGCCTGCAGCATTGCTGCGACAAAATGATTATGTGTGCGAGGGAAGCAGTGCAAGGGAAAGGGGCAGTGGAGCCCCAGTTTGGTGGTCATTTTGTCCCTACGCAAAACATCTGGGAGCATAGTTTCTGGTGACTCTGTCCTGTGGAGCAACAGCCCTCAGCAGCAAAACAGGCACCTACGTGCCTGCCAGAAGATGCAAGTCAGCCAGGACCAGGAAGAAAAGGGGGTGGGGTGGATGTGTGTGTGTGAGAAGAGTACAAACATTTCAGTTATTTCAATCCCAGGTGATTTCCCTTTTTTAAAAAAAAAAAAAAAATAAAATCACAACTTTACTTCTATTATCTTCTTCCTGCCTGTTTTCCCTAGAGAGAGTTATCTTTTCTTTCCCAGTTTTCCTCCTTTACAAGCACACTTTTTTCTTTTTGGCACTGAGAGAAGAGGAAGAAAAGAAAGTACGGAGGAGGAAATGAAGGAGAAAAGGATAAGCACAACCTGAAAAAGCATTTACTTTCTTTATCACTGCCTAAAAGCAGGAAATGCTTTTAAGATTTTTTTTTTTTTTAATATAGAGGTCATTCAAAGTAGTTTTTCAACAATCGCCTACCAGCTCAAGCAATTGCTTCTGCATCTGTCATATGGGTGAGTAACAATGAGATGGTAAAAACTGGCTGCTGTCATAATTTAAAAAAAAAAAGTTATTCTTAATCACATCACTTTTTGCTTTTGTATAGCTTCTTGATTACATATTATGATACTGAATACTAGCTTTATTGATGCCTCCTGCACTTTGGGTTTAGAAGCGTGTTACTAGATTAAACTGTTTGGCCCTGAATGCGGAGCCAGGGAGCAGCAGGGGCTGCCTAACCCTGCAAGGAAGCAGCACCTGTTGATGGAGGCAAGCCAAACCATCACCTGGCATCCTTGCCCTGCAAGGAGAAAAAAAAAAAAAATACAAACAGAAAAAGGCTGTTTTTTGGTGTGTTTTGGTTTGGGTTGTTTGTGGTTTTTTTCTCCACAAGGCTGCGGTGAGGATGGAGGAAGGGAGCAGGCTGGGATGCCAGGGCTGAGCTTGCTCTGCCACAGCCTGGCCAGGAAGGACAACTTGGGACTATGCCCGAAGGAAAAGTGAAGCTCAGCCAGGGGGGTTGTTAGCAGCCAGGAGGGCTTCTGAGGATAGCCATCTCCAAACTCTGTTCAGGGTGGAAATGGGAGAGCACGGCATCCTGATAATCAGAAAGGATCTGGTTTAAGCGCTAAAATTAAAAGCTCTGTATTGCTGTAAAATGCCGAGTCTCAATTTTCCTGTGACCTATAGGATTCGTTTCTGGGCCTTGCGGTTTATGAGATAATGGACTGTGTAACTGTTCCTCGTCTCTGTGACTAACGGCTCCTTTTTGGCACACGTCCTGGAACTCAAAGAAGTGTAATTTTTAATTCTGGATATCACAACTAATTATACTATTACAACTAGCTGTAATATTACAACTAACATTATTCATCTAGCCTTGGTCGTCTTTTCCCTTTTATAAATCCTGCTTCTTCTGCACAGATTAAATTCTGAGGCTATTAACACTTTGATTATGGTTTAGTCATATTAAATTATCCCTTGGTAGTAAGGCTGTCCTGTCAACCACTATGATACCTACAATTAATTGAAAAGATAACTGGTAGTTTGAGGCGAAGGCTGCATCTGGGTAGGATAGCAACCCCCTGGGGAGCCTGGTGCAGGCTCAGGTGTACCCTTCCTCCTTCCTTGCAATGAGGCTGGAGACAAAACAGAGTTAGGCTATAAATGGGAGCAGGATTTACACCTGTAACAAGGTTGGGTGGCTGTGTACTGAAGTATAATTAGGTATTTAAGGCCTTTTGGGTGACGCAGGAGGGAGAAATATCAGGAACAGGGAATCGAGTTACTATCAGATATTCTGCTTAAAACTGAGTCCCCATCCCTACGTGTTCGAAGGGCCTCGGGGAAACCTCACAGCTCCAGGGAACAAAAACCATTGTGTTTGAGTGCTTCAGCCCTGATGTGCGATACCACTGGCCACCCGTGCATGTGGCCTTTCAGGGCACTTTTTACTAGGGTGTTTAGGGCTCCTTGAGGGTTGTGTGCCACAGAGCCTCCTATTACCAGCAGGAAGGCTTTGGGGTGATTTCCAAATATATGTCGCTCTTGTATTGAACAGCCCTAGGGGAGCAGCTCCATGGATAATTGCCTTTTTGGCAGCTGTTGCCTGTGGCTGGGAGATGCTTTGGAGGGGCTGCTCACTATAGGCACGGTGTGAACCTGCCTGCATTATTTATTTCTCCCCGCACTGGGATAGACAATGAGCTGTGATTTTTCTTTTCCATAATTATTGATACAGTGGCTGGTAAATGCTTCCTTGTCTTCTCACCAGTCTCAAAGGTTAGCTTGTTAACGAGGAGGTTTTCAGATATTCACCACTGGTGTTCCCTTTGGCGGGGAGTGGGGTGTCTTCTAATAGTTGTTTGATGCTGTACACATGGGCAGGCAGCAAGATAACAAGGCAAATGATTGTCTGCTTTGCTGATCAGAGTCTGTAATAATCAGTCGCTTGGTGCTACACATTCAATTCCTGACAAACCAAAAGGCATTTGCCATTTTGGCTGATGCTGTTTTTACCCCTGACACATACCAGTTGGGTATGGTTTTGTTGCATCTAATTGCAAATAATCTTTGATATGTTTTTTTCTTTTTCTATCTCCAGAGGCATACCTTTTGGAGTGCCAGCAGCAGGCAATACGATTTCAAAGCATTTGGGAATGCCAATTAAGGCTTATTTATGTGATGATTGAACTGCCTGAAAGCTCAGTGCCCAGCAGAACGCACTGTGGCCTAAGAAGAAGGGAATTTTCTTCCCTGCCTACATCTGATGAGGAGGGAGGCTTGGATGATGATGGCTACTGTTCTCTGTACTTAAACACCTCAGCTCAATTTTTTGCACCTGCAAAAAGTAGTGTGTCCATCCTTACACAGAGGCTGATGCATTTTCATGTTGATTTTGTCTATACTAATTTATGTTATTGTACATAGGATACAAAAAGAAATTACAAATATCTCCAAAAGAAGAAACATTGTTTTGTTTTACTAATATCCAAATATAGTAGCATTAACTTAGGTTTCTGCTGATTTATCTGTTAGTTCCACTAAACCAAACTGGGCAAAATGATTTGTGGTGTGGGTGTTTTTTCGGCTGGTTGGGGTTTTTTTTGGTTTTGGTTTTTTGTTTTTTTTGTTTTTTTTTTTTTACTATTTGAGCATTGGCAGAACTTTATCTGACTGAAAAAGGGTAGGACTTAGGAGCTCTGTTTCCAACATGAAATATCTTGTATTTCGGACATACGCTGCATTGTTCAGTCCTGGGGCGCAGTTACCCCAGCGCATCTTCCGGCCCTCGAGCAAGGTAGGAACGCATTGCACATCTCTCCAAACTATACAGTCCTTGCACGTGGCTGAAGGATGGCTTATGCTGCCAATGTGTTGGGATCTTCCCTCTGCTCCCCTTCCTGAGGGGTGGGCCCGGAGCTCATAAACTCTGCTAATCAGCTCCTTCCCTCCTATTCTTATTCTTGTTAGTTGTTACTGTTCCCAGAAAACTTCTTGAATTTGGGTTTAGCTGGTGTCTGTTGCCCTCTCCTGTGTGGCAGGTGAGCACAGGGAGGCTGGGAGAAACTGTTGGTTGCACTGTGCAAAACCAAGCGAGACTTCATCCTGAGGGATTTAGGCCAATGTGTATGAAGCTCACACGTTCTATAAATAAGCAGACTGCATATGTTAGGGCACAAAAGTAGGAGGACAATGTCAGAAGATGTTTACCACTTGCCTGAGGAGCAGTCAGTTTAGATGAAAGCTTTGTGGCCAGGCTTTTCCAAAGAGCTCACTTGTATGATTGAGGTCAGCCCTCATTTAGCAGCTAAAATTAGCAGCAGGGCTTCTAGGCAAACTGACTATTTTGGGTGCTAAGCAGCTTTGGCAGTCCGGCCATAAAAGCCCCAGTAAGTGTTGCTGAGTGCTAAAAGAGAAAATCTATTGTTTATGGAGTTTCTCCAACAGGAGTGGACCTCCTTTGGAAACATGTGCCTCGCACCGCCTGCTAAGGTCTTGAAAATCTACTTCTGCCTTGCACACAAGTAGTGCAGACTTGGAGATATAGCTGTATCTATCTATATGTGTCTGTATATATAATATACACACTCAGCTGCAGAGCTCCTCAGCTGAGTGGCTGCTGGAGCTGTGGCTATTGGAGCTGCTGAGCACTCAAGTGATATAAGATTGAATGCAAGTAGTCAGTGCTGTACACCAGTTCCCAGCCATAAACCAAGCAAATGCGAGTACAGCACTGCATCTTCTCGTTCTCCCCAGGAATGGCAAGGGTTTCATTTAAAAAAAAAAAAAAAAAAAAACAGCAAACCGAAACAAACAAACAAAAAAACCAGAATAGCAACGTTTTTTTCTTCTCACTCCTGTTTTTGTTATTGTTCTTTGTCTTCTGTTTTTAGCTTTAAAAGCCTGAAGTTTTCCCTACAATGAGTTGGGTGAGATGTATTTTTAGAAGACAATAAGGATCTCACGAGGTTAGAGCTGCATCTAATAAGGAAAAGACTAATTGGGGTAGGGCAAGAACCAAATGATAATGTTTCATTTATTATTATGAAAATTTCCCATGAAGAAGAAACTGCTGGGATTAATATAAAGGTCTCGCTTGCATTTTGACTTCTTGAAGTCAAACAGTACAGGAAATGTTTATTAAGAAATGAAGAATTTAAATACTATTTTTGAGTTTTTCATATAGAACGCTTTAATCCATTACATGAAATATCTAAAATATTTTTACATACATCCTGCAGAAAGTTGGTCCTTTAGAAAATACCTAAACCCTCTTTCTTTATCTGTGTCAGATACTTTAGGTTTAATGTAAAAATCACAAAATTTGGTAATACAAGGGGCAGCAAATGAAACCAAAGACCTTCACTGACCCACTCAGCAGTGAAGGATGCCCTGCCACATGCTGCCTAGTTTGTTGTAACTCATGCACAAGTATGCAGGACACCACTGTGGATTTTTTTTAACAAAAAAAAATTAAAAAAAAAAAAACCAAACCCTTCTACATGCTGAGTTCACTATATGCACTAACCTAACCCAAGTTTGCACGAGTGCCTTTTGTAGAGTGTGTTTTCCTGTTTTGAGAACGGAGTCAAGTGTGCCAAGCCAGGATATGGGGTTTGATTCGCCTGATAGCTCAATGTGTTTATGCAAAATAGTACTAAATAAAGAGAGGTAGGCAGTTAATAGAGCTTTTTTGGGCTATAATAGGGAAAGCTGTAATTAGTTCTTATTTCCTATATCGGTGTTCAATAGGAAGGGAATTGCATGCACACTTGATCCTCTAGTGTGCCCTCTTGCTTTTCTGGCCAGCTGAGGGGGGAAAGCAGTTCAATGGACATGGACCTCAGCTGATCTGTCATACTCATGTATTTTGGGCATTTACAACACACGCTTCCCCAACAGCTACCTCAAAATCATGCCCTTATAGACTAGTGCTACAAATCTGGGAACTGACGGTCTGCAGGCTAATTCAAGGTTTTGGTGTTGTTTTGATGGGAAAGTGATCAAAACAATCAAAGCTGTACCTAATTGCCAGCTACTGCAGGTATTGGGTTAAATAAGCAGTACTTGGAACAGAACTTTTGGCAGAAAGGCCCCTGGAAGGCTATTGACTATATCTGCAGGGGAATCTGCAGGTTCATTAATCACTTATGAAAAGAAGCTTTCTTTTTTTCATGAGCTAGAAGATATATTTGTAATTAAGACAAATGAAGAAAGGGTGGTTCTACAGCTTTCTTTATGACAGTAATGGAAAGTCAGAGCTTTGTCTCAAGAGTATACCCACCATCCATTGGGAGCTGAAGCAGGCACTGAGTGATGAGGCCATGGCCTTTGATCATCTGTCAAAATTAAACCTCACTGAACATCCTCACTGGGTGAAATTCAGCCCGTGGATATACAGATAGTTCTTATTAAAGACATGTGTCTGAGAGCTAAACATAGCTGTAGAAGTCCTAGCCAAAAAAAATCTGAACAGGGTATAAAAGTGAATTTTCGCTATCACAGTTATACGGAGGGAGTGGTATTGTATCAGTCAATGAAGTCCTGCAGAGCTCTGATAAAAATGATCTTTATGGAAACTATTAAATTGGGTTTGGCTGTCTTGGGTTATTTTATTGTTATTATATCTTTGTCAGCGATCACCCAGAACAAAGTTTTCAGACTTTCCAGGAAATTAACTGAAGATCAGTTACTGTGCTGTCTTCCAAATTTATGGCTCTGCAACTAACTACAGACCCAGACATCCAGTGATAAATAATCTCTCGTGTCTTCTAGCCCATCAAGTAGAAATCTGCTTCCTTGGGAGTAGGCAAAATGAAATTGGTGCATTACAAACAAATTTATTAAAAGGTACATTCAATCTTTCATGAAATGTGAGGAATCATCAGTGCTTAGTAGGGAATGAGATTTTTTTTTTATTTTTTTTTTTTGGAGTATGAATGTATCTGAGAAACTCAATAAGAGGACCAGCATGGAGTAAGTTTACCTTCTGAATGTCAAAAGCAAAGGCCAGACCTGGAGCTGATTAATGGCTGCATAATCTATCAGTTCAGAATCAAGAAGCTGCGGGTTGTAGCTAAATTATTTGTAAGGTAATTTGGCTTGACCTTAATGAGGGCTAAGGTCCTACAGACCATGGAAAAGTCTATCAATCTCTCTGGCTCTGGAAGCACTTGGGGGTTTCTCTTAATGTATCATTGCAAATGCATTTGTTGCTTGTGAAATCTCAAGGCAGACAAGATTTTTTTAAAACTCTTTGTAATAAATAAGACTATAACAGCAATGATGGAAAACATTCAACCTGGGATCTGATTTCTATTTCTACTTTTTGTACTGGGGAGGTATCGTGTACCCCCAAAGCTTTCTCAAGAGCAGGCAGTGAAGTGTATGGCGCTGCGGATGGGGCCCTCCCAGCTGCTTGAGGTCATGGTCCAGGAAAAAGCTCAGAGGTGACTCTAGTCATTCTGGCTGATTTGGGCCTGCTGTGTACTGAGAAACCCAGTTTAAGTGGCAAAATGGGTGCCAGGATACAGTGGTGAATTCCCCAGAGGCAGATGTAGAAAATCCGTTCATCCTCTTTGGTCTACGATAGGAATGATCCAGTTTCTCCCTTTGCACAGACTTTTTGTTTAGCAAGTCCCTTTGTCTTGCAGCCTTTCTTGCTGCAGATAAGGATAGGTGCTATGATGGGGTGAGAAAAAACTTCCTGCATGTTTCCAGCCTTCACCAATACAGCACTGTACTGGTCCTTCATCTGCCCAAACTCTTTAAAATTTTATCAGTTGTTCCTGACCCTCCTGTCAGCAGTTGCCAAGCAGCTCATCTATCAGATGCCTGTTTTGTACAGGTGTGTACTGGAGATGTAACAAAAGCAAAATGCCTCCCCCCATCACTGCAGTGCCAGAGAGATCTAGATACATGGATTTCTCTAAGGTTTTCCATCCCTGCAACAAGTCTTATTGTTTGTATAGGCATTGATTCCATCTCTTAATTTCCTGACTACAACGTAGGTTTGGGCCAGTTTTCTGCATGTGAATAAACGTGGTGATTACTAGGCATGAATGATGCATCTTAAATTCCACTTCATGGCTTATTTTTGCATTGCTAAAGATGGCCTAAGAGCATCCCATGGCTGTTTGCACACCTGGTTCATCCCACAATTATCTGCTCAAGGGCTGAGGATCTGGTATAGTGTCTATTTAAGAAGATGCAAAAGCTTCCAGTTTCAGTGAGCATCGCTCTCAATTGAAATTGCTTTTGTCAACAGTCTTTGTTACTATCCTTCAGCAAAATGTTGTCATTTTTTAATATGGGGAATCATCTGTGTTCTTTTGCTGTAGCATTGCCTATGTTTACCCTGTTGCTTTGCTTGCAGTGTTTTCTTACCAATATTTAGTTTGTTCACGTTTCCAATAAATTCCTCCAGGACCTGCTCTTTAGGGGCTAGTTTTCAGTCTGTTCTCTGATTCCTTTCTCACCCAGCAAATTCAGCTGCTATTTTTTTTCCAGTCAGTTATTCTGCCTTATGCTATTTCCCAGGTTTTCTTCCCCTTTCTCCCCCTTCCTCCTCCCTCCATGCAGAACAGTGCAGGGTCCCAAAGCACAGGTGTGGTCTGTGCTGTGCCTTTTCTCTTTATCCCATTCTGCTTTCTTCATAATTTCCTCCGGATATACCCCTGGAAAGGAAATAATAAACAGAGAGGGAGCCAGGGAAGGAGGCAGTATGGCCACACTTCTAGAAATAGGAAGGCAGAGGTACTAGGTAATGGCCGGTAGTTTGGCATACAGTATCTGAGCTCTCCTTACCTGTTTTGTTGCTTTGTCCTAAGCATAACTGCCACACTGTCTCGATTTTTAAGACGGACGAAGGGGTTCACATAGCAAAACCAGCCAGTTTTAGTTTTTATGTTTGGAAAGCGAAGCTTCAATATGTAAACCAAAGCTGTACAGGTCTCTGGATGGTGCAGGCTGAGGGAGGCAGCAGTGGCAAGTTCCTGGGCTTTCCTGCAAGGGTACCAGAGGAATTTCAGGTCTTCTCTCCCAGAAACAACAGGTGAAAAAACAGATTCAAAGTTAAGATCTGTATTCACTCATTTACTTCAATGGGTTGTGGTTCTAAAATAGGTTTTGGGGTTTTTTTATGATGTTGTTCTGAAGTTTCTTTTAATGGGAGCATTATTACTTACTCTGGAAAGATATTTTAGCTGTTTAGACACCTCAATACTTCAGGGAGATCTCTTATTTCAGAAGGAAACTAATTCAGTGTTTAACTCGTAGTGGTATCTTTTGCAACCTGTTTTTAATGGGAAAAGCAAAGATAAATTCAATATAGTGCAAATCATAAGAATAACATACAGCGTCATCTTTCATTCTTTTTTGGGGCAGACCTGCCAGCCAATGTTACATAGAGCTCTCTGGTGGGAAGAGGAGATGCAGAAAGTGCTGCCATCAGTCTTTCCCTGCACTTAGCTGGACCCGTTGACATTCATGGAATGTAATGGCAGGAAAGCTTTCCAAAGCCATTTGACTCCAAAAATTTGAGTTATCATCATTGTCGTATCTCGGTCTGACAGGGAAAATGATTTGTCGGTCAAAACGTCTCGTAAACACACACATTTGATTCAATTTAATCAGAGGCATTCACTCACTCTGAATTCAGAAGGCTCATCCGCAAGTGAAATAGCGGGTAATTCACTTACTCCTGCACCGCCGTCCTGTCGGCTCTGGATCAGCAGGGAGGGGATCGGTACAAATGCTGGTTGCTCTGGGAAAGGGAGACTCTCCCAGGCTTTGGGAGCACGTCTCCGTTTCGCTCAGTGCAGCCATCCATCCATGGACCGGGCTTAGCCGGGACCTGAGGTTTGTGTATCTGCATGGGGCTGCGTTGGGGTGGTTTGGTTTCAAACTCATGGGGTGCCTTTACCATGGGGGTCGGTAAGAGACCCGCTGGGAAGGGGAAAAATGCAAGTAGCCTTTTCGCCTGTACGACACTGGTTAGGGATGGGGCTGGCCCAGTGCCAGCTGACTATAAGCAGGATCTCATTCTGCAAGTACTTATGAGCCTGAGTAAATCTACTTGTGCTAATGGCCTTATTAAGCTCAAGCCTGTATACGTTACAAATCTACACAAAGAGAAATTAGAGCCCAGCTTAGATTAGTCGCTAAAGGCTGTGAACGTACAGCTGTTTGCCAAATTGCACCCTGAATTTCATTTTTGCGTAGACTTTTACTGATAGCAATTTGAAGGCAGTCATTAGAGCCATCAGCCTTTGAATGAGAAATTTCAAGGGACACTTCAGTATAAATCTGCTCCTCTGCTATAAGAAATTATTCCTGATTTGTTTGGGGCTATGGAAACCAATTACATGAATTTTGCACAATAACCTGTTTCTCCCAAACAGGGGTAGCACTTCTGGCCATAAACAGACATACTTTTACTTCCAATTAACTGTGTGGGTGTGTAAACATAAGGAAGACTGCTTTTTCAACTTGAATTTAATAACCAGAAAATAGTTGGAAGAAAGAATCATCAGTTCCAGTTAGAATGCAAGACTCTGGCCATCCTTATTTCCTTCCTCTGCAAGCCAGCTGGATTTATGAAAACAGACATACCCTGTCCCATTAAATCATAAATACTGCAGGCTTTATTCCTTACCAGCTCCTAGGCTCCAAGATTTAGGAAAGGGTGTGATACTAATTTTCAGAGCTAAACTTGACATAACTCAGGGTGCTCCAGTTTTCTTTTAAACTTCAGTTGTGTTTTCCAGATAATCCAGAGCTGCCCTGCAATCCCTGAACCCTGCTGAATTCACACGCTGGTGATATATATATGTTAAAGGGACGCGACTGGTAATTCTGCCTGGCTGTTAAACTGCCTTGTGTAGCCCTATTTCTAATGGCTGCTATCAATGTATGTGTTTTACCTCTTCCAAGCTACAGTGAAAATGCTTTAATCTTATTATCAGTATAAAATTAAGTCATTACTAATGTTTAGAGCAATTGTTATCTTCTCTCCCTGCCATTCTACTACGTTAATATCAGTATTTCTAAGATGAAGGTTTGTACACATGAGCCAGGCCTCCCGTGTCATTTGTCTGAAAATCCTGAGAGCATTTTCTTAAATAAAAAATGGGCAGGGAAGGAAGAGGGTCTTTTTATTTACCTTCAGATTTCCATCCTTTAGGACTTTCTTGCTGGGTGTTCTCAGGTTGCTGCTGCAATTAGAAGACTTAATTGGTTTTAAATGAAAGCTGAGATTCCTGCATTCCCCAGGAGCTGGAGTTTTCATTAAAACCACCACCCAATATCAGGAGACTCGCAATTAAATTCCTGAGCAGCCAACACAGTTGCAAAATGGTTTGTAAAGCCAGGATGGCATAAATATGTCCGGAGAGCAGGCTCTCAGGTGGCGTAAGCTGCTCCCACTGCTTCTGCTTTAGCTGAGCTCTGGATATTTGCTGAGAGGCACGGCACTGCTCAAACCACATCTAGCCAAGGATAGATGCAGCCACAGTGTATGTATTTGCATGTTGTCTGTGTGAAGGAAAGGCCGTATAATTGCTGCACGAGGACTTTTGTTAATCCATGTGGGTAAGGGCCTGGCTGGGAGGTGGAAAAATGGACTGTGAAAGTTTCAATTGTCTCTTCTGGGACTCTTGCAAAGGTTAAGACTACTGCAAAGCTTTTCTTTCCAAGAAGTAGTAGCATTGGGAAGGCAAAAATAATAATACGTGCTGTGTTTCCACCCTCCAAACTCAGCTGAGTAGAAAAGGAGTGCATCGTATCAACTTTTCTCCCAGTTGCTTGGCTTAGTTCAGTGATCTTAGCGCAACATGGGAGACGTCGTGCCTGCCAGGTTGGGATGTGGACTGATATCTAACCAGGAGGAAAGACCCTAGGATTTGGTCTGGGGGCAGGGGGGAGAGGTTTTCCTTTGTTAACTGTTCTTGCTTCTCGCAGAGAGAAGAGCATCAAAGTTTAAAAAGAGCAGCCTGGCAGAAAAGTGCTGGTATGTCAATAATGTAGATGTATGAGTCTGTGATCCAGGTGGCTAGGTGCATCTTCCCTTGATGTGCTACTGAAGGGTTCAAGCACAATCAGAAGTTCGTTTGAAATTGTGACAGTCAGAAGTGAGGAGCATTGGTAGGCCAGAAGGAAGAGCCATCAAGAACCAAAATTAATTACAAAGTAGATGTACGGTTTTTGCTATTTTGGGCTGTCTTCTCCTTGAGTACCTTAAAAAAGAGAGTACCTTGTAGAACCAAAAGCTCTTACACCCACCACAAAATTTCAAATAAATTCTTTCCCTTCAAAGTTAGGAAAAAATATCCTTCCAGGTTTTGATCAGGAGAAAGCTGTGCAGGGTTCTGTGGTCCTCTCCCGTTAGCCCTGGCTGAGAAGGCGCTCAGGCAGGTCCCTGTCCTTTCCTCCAGCTGCAGTCTGCCAAGCTCCCGTCTTCCCATGGGCGGTGGTCGTTGCGGCATTGCCACACAGAAATTTCGGAAAGGTAGGTGTCTGTCCCCCAGGTAGTTGCTGTTTTCCCCCTTTTAGGCACTGGAGTGAGATGGATTTTTAAAATAAGACCAATATTTGGAATAACTTGTGATTTCAATTGTAAACAAGCTCAGTGTGATTATGTAGCAGCAGCTGCTGGAAAATGTAAAGTGATTTATCTGACAGGTCCTATCTCTAGGTCTAGCAGGCGTAGAGACTGAGTTTTACTGGGAAGAACAACCACTGGAATAGCAGCCAGGTTTCTTCTTTTTTCTTCCCNCATCCTGCGAGTCTGCAGAGACAGTCTGCAGGAAGATGGGCAGAGGCTTGGGAGCACTTTCATCTTAATGGGGCTCTGTGTGTGTGTGAACATCCCGGGGGGAGCCCTCTTGGGGGGGCTGGGGGGGGAAGAGCTTCAGAGCCCGCGGCAGTGTGCAGTGCCGATAAGGAGATGAAACAATAGCTGCGACACCGAGAGCCTTCGCACAATTACTTGGTGAGGATGTTACAGAGTCAAGTGCTTTGCTCGTTTGCTGCATGGAGCAAATCTGCTCACTCCTGAATGGTTAACTCTTTCTCTTCCTTTACCATGTAATTTAATGCACAGCTTATAAGGGCATCCAAATTTGTGAATGCTAAGGAAATAGCACTTGTGTTTCTTGTTACTTGCAATAGTTTACATTTCCCTGCTTCCAGGGCCACTGTGAGACCACTGCAGTGGAGCCCAAGCCCTGAGCCTATGTGAAGATTTAGTGATGCACAAGCCATGCCTTGGCAGAGATGGGAAACCTGAGATGTCCTTGCTTGAGATCCAGAAGTGGAGCCAAGGAACTGTTCCCAAACTTCTTGTGTTATTGATGCCTCGTTTCCTCATTAATGCCACAAAGATATACGTGAAGGGACTTCCACAGTGCTAATGGAATTACCCACCTAAATATCCCCCGTGCCGATGGCAGGGAACGCTCCGGTTCTCTGCCCTAACGTTAGTGCTGGGTGAGTAATTGAATTATTTGTTAGCTAGCGAAAGTAAAAATCCTTTCCTTTTAGGTTTGATTTTTGTTGGTAGTGTTGAGGACTTTTCAATACCTTTTACTCAGGCTTGAGTTATAATTTGAAATACAAATTGAAAACGTTTTCATCATTTTTCCCATTCCAATGCCAGTGATGGTCAGTGGGTTCAGTCAATCAGCTCTGCATTTTTTTCATTAATAAGATGCTGTCCTGCAACATTTCACCTACTTCTATTTAATGCACAAAATCTGTCTAAAAGAGCATCTTTGAAATAAATACTTTTCCCATTAGCACTAATAGTAATTACATGCTTGCACTGGTGAAGTCCTTAATCCACTGTTCCTCTGTATGATGTTCATCACTGGTTGAAGGCAAGGAAGACGTTGACTCCAGCGCATAGGAAGTGAGCTGTGCTCCTCTCAAAGCGCAAGTGAGAGAAGCCCAGCAATCTCATCTTTTAGAGTCAGGCAGACATGGTGTTTCTTGAGGCTGTAGCAAAGACAGGGCATGAAAAGACCCTCCGAAGGAGACATGAGTCTCAAAACGCACGAGGCCACGTAGTCATAGGGTCAGAGGCTACACCAGAGGGATGCGGGCCATTTTTGGGGCATCCTTCACACAGACTGAGCAAGGTGCCATAGGCAGGGGTGGGTGGTCAGGCTGTGCACTCCTTCCCTCCCTCTCCTTGTGGTAACTCGGGCAGAGGCTGCATCGAGTTAAATGAGCATGGTAGGAGCTGTGCAACTTCTGCATACCTGTGCCTGCTCCTGCGACTTTCACGTCGCTTCAGATCTGGTTATGAGTCTGCTGAAAATCCTTACCCATAGCCTCGCTGCTGCCAGTTAATTTCCTAAAATGCCCTTGCATTTGATATCTGTGCCAGTGCAGAGAACTGCGCTGATTGAGCTTGGGGAGGATAAAAGGAGCAGCACAATTGCTTGTGCTGAGCAGGACTGACTTCTGGTCTAGTGAAAATGACTGTGAAGGAGTAGGAATAAATCTGAAAGGAGCCACTCTTAAACCGAGTTGGGAGGATGTAGCTGGGGCTGGGTAGCCTATTGTGTGAAACCACTGTTACTAATCTTGTTCAAATGTGTGCACAGAGAGCTGGGAGTGATTTATTCGTTGTAATGGGCCTGATCCTGTGAAGCTGTGAGTGTTGCCAGCAAAGGTGATGGGGTCGGCTGCTCCGTGCAGTAGGAGGAGAGGTTGTATCTACAGGAAAGAGAAGTACAAGTTCAGGACACTGGAAGTATGAGGCTGTGAAGATTAATGATAGAAAACTACCATGTGTTTGGGGAGAGGA
Organism: Fregata magnificens; assembly: GCA_013389945.1. Classification (NCBI taxonomy): domain Eukaryota; kingdom Metazoa; phylum Chordata; class Aves; order Suliformes; family Fregatidae; genus Fregata; species Fregata magnificens. The sequence goes on from WAAD01003119.1 coordinate 300,669, forward strand.
AAGTAAGTGGGAAACAGGAGCCTAAATTAGGCTGCAGCTCCCTGGGCAAAACACTCAGGTTATAAATATTCCGGTAGCATTTAGAGCAGGGCTGGCTGTGCTGATTGCTCTTCGCTGTCCTTGGCAGTATGGTATGTTATTCATGCTAGTATTCTGCTTTGCTGACAAAACCACCCGGAGTATCTCAGAGGTGTGGGAGGCTGTGCGTGGGTTTGGCAGCAAGACTTCTGAATATGCCGGTGAGCAAGGAGGCTGCGCCCTGCTTGCCACTGCAGCCTGCAGCGCTGTGGGATGGGGGTGGTGGGTTGGGCTGTGAGCATTTAATTGTTCAGCTGGTGCAAGGGATGCTGGTTTTAAAGAGCGCCTTCTCAAAGGAGCCAAACCTTTACATGAGATCACTGACTTGTCTTGACCTTTGTGGTCAAGCTGGCATGAGGGCTTGAAAAGAGTCATCACCACTCCTCCCCAGCCCCAAAGCTGACAGGCAAGGGAAAGCAAGGCATGAAGAGGAAAATGTGGGGTGCTGAGGCCCCAGCTGGCTGGAAGAGCTGGGAGCAAAGCAACAAAATGCTTCACGTTGTCAGGCTTAAAGCACAGCAGATTTCAGCCTTCAAAGTCCCACAGCAATTGCTTTACAGGAGCAAAATAGTTATTGCTCCAAGGAGTTGGCGCCTACGGTGAGCTCCACCTTTCCCTCCCTCTTTGTCATGGCCCTTTCCTCAGGTGGACCGAGGTGCAAGTGGTCCCACCAGGTCCTGTGGTTCGTGAAAAATGAGGCCAGGCGCTGGTCAGTGTTTTCTAGGCTGCAATTTATGGGGTCACTGGGAATTGCTGCATTGCTGAATGCAGTCAGTCCACTTAACAGCACAGCATTGCTTCTAAAGGATCCCAGCCGGCTGCTCTTGTCTGCTGTGGCGTACAGAAATGAAAAGTGCAATCCAGCCTCTGGTTCAAATGAAAATTCTCTCTAATCTGGAATAGCTCTACCCTGGGAGGTGCCTCAAATATGATAGCAGGGCTGCTATGCCAGGGAGTATGCTTTTTCATTGTAATGAAAAGCACTTTATTCCTATCATAAAAAAGTTTAGTGCAGAAAGTTAACTCAGGTAATGTTTTTAGAAGCTGAAAATACCAGGAACTCAAATAAAAGGCAACAGTGATTTTTTTTTTTTAAATTTTTTTTTCCCCTCCTCTTTTAAAGCCCCTGGGAATTCATTTCCTGGTGTCATTGTCATAACTCCAGACCTAAGTAATTCATTTGTATTCGTGTCAGTCCCACGTATGCTTTCGTCAGTATTGCATGCAATTCAAACTAAATGGACAGTTAAACTGAAGATGGTACTGAGCAAATCAGACTGTAAACCATACGTATAGGCAGGAATATAGCCCTTTGCAAAAACTCCACTGTGCCATCAGTTGTTCTCTGCCTGGCTGCAATGTTTTTCTTGGATCATTTACACAAAGAGGCCACTTCAATTTTTGTTTCCGTACGTGACGTATTACGAGACCAGCGCTGATGTCCCCATGGTGTCAGTTTAAGTTTTGCCTCTTTCTCTAGCTGACATATTGGGCCAATATATTTGCCCTGTAGGAAGGATACATGGAGCTAGGACATAAAGGGCAGACTCCAGCCCTGAAATTTAAGGGCACTTGCTCTGAGCTTAAATGTGTAGGGTAATGGTTACCAGAGATGGAGCATGGCTAGTCAGCCAAGTCTGGTATTTCTCAGGTACCTGTCTCCTCTGGACAAGAAACGTTTTGCAGACTTAGATTATGACTATCGCTGTGTCAGTGATTGTCATCTACTTGACGACAACCTCAACTGTGCACGTTCATCCAATTGGCAAATTTGGTTGTTTTAGAGCAATGTGAAGGAAAATGAGTTTTGAACCCCTAGAATCGTCTGAGCTTGTTTGCAAAGAGGATGATGTGAATAAGTTAACTGTGTGTACCTTAAGCATTTGGGGGTTGCTTGGGATTTTTAGCTTCAGTAAATGAACTCAGTGAAGGAATAGAGCAGTGCTTTCACCCACTACCTAACCTGCATCTCATTTAATGAGCTATCTTCCATTTTGATATTTACGTTTCACTCTGTTAATGCTGTTGGGCAAAACAGCTGAGTAATTTAGGGAAAATTTTTTGGGACCCTCTGTCTGCTCATTCCCTGTTGTGCTGTTGTCACTGTTGTGGCGAAAGTCTGTACTGAGCAGGTAGCCTTAATGTCATTCAAAAGTAGGACTTTTCATGTTAAACTCTAGGTTTTGGCTTAGTAAATCAATAGCCTCTCAACTAGTCCCATTGTTTACCCAATCAGGACTTTAAACGAGGCTACTTCTGTAAAGGAGCCAGTGGTTTCTGGACATGTCTCTTTGCAAGATGATACAGGAGTTACTGTATGGTTACGGTTGGGTTATGGTTATTTTTAGGGTTAGGGTTCATGCTGGGAGAACAAGAAAGAGGCTAAAGCATGGTTGGAGTGTGGCTGTGAAGGGGTTCCCAAGGGAAGTGTGGGCTGCAAAGGGGCCTGGGCTGTGAGAAGCGTTCTGGTTGGTGTGTTATGAGTATCTTGGCCAGGGTTGGGGAAGAAAAACCCAAACGGATACCTTACTTGTCTCTGACTTCCTCTTAATGACAGTTGCTTTTGGGGGCAGATGCATCCCTTTCCTGGCGCACAATTTCCAGCTCCAAGGAAACCATTAGCAATTTTACTTAGAGTACACTTTGGAATGTATAATCTATTCATTATTATCTTATTTTGAGGTAAATGGGTCATTCATGATTTTGAAATCACAAGCTGTAATGATTTCTCTCTCTGTGTGAATTCATTAGGCTTTATTTCATCAGCTACCTAATGCACACTATGATCTTTCCAAACAGCAATTGCAATTGCACAACAAGAAAAACAGACTCCGTGGACATGAGGAAAAACACCCTGGATAGCAGTCTAGACAGTTCAATTCTGCAAAGTCAAAAATTGGATACCAATAGTTTAGGTAAATTGAAGCTGAAAGAAAGCAAAATCACTTTGCAGACCCAGGATAAATGAAAAGCCAATCTGAATATCAAATTGACCCTGCTCCAGGGGAGAATAATTTGGCATGATGTATTTGCCATCTCTGAATGTGTTGCTTACAGACAAATTAAGTGGTGTGCCTGGAATAAAAAGAACAGGAGGTGAACATAAAGTCACGAGGAAATCAGGGTCTTGATCCAAATGCAACCCTGAGATCATTTTGGAGCCGATACACTTCTAAGGGAAAGCAGCACTGTAAGCTACAAGGTTTTTCTTGGTAGGAGTGTTCCTTTATGCAGAAATTATACAGCTATTGACACCAATTTTAGCACGGCAGCTCAGGGACAGCATTAATGAACACAGGGCAAGTAGGAATGAGTGTATGAGAAATGAAGAAAAAATACCCAGTAGAGGGACTGGGGGAGCGGGTGGTAAGAGGCATATCCTGGCCTCAGTGAAATTACTGGAAATTTTGTCCTGAATGTCCAAAAAATGAGTCCTGTTGCTTTTTTTTTTTTTTTTTTTGGTCATTCTCTTTTTTTAATAGCGGTCTTGTTAAATGCTTCTGCAGCCAAGCAGCCTTCCTCAAATGCTTGGAGTGGCTGGATTCATCACTGAACCCACCGCCCTGAGAGCCAGAACAGGAGTGGTTTCATTCACGAAGTCTTGCTGCCAGGTCTCATTAGTGAAGCAAGTGTTCTCTTTTCTCCTAATTACCCTGTGCAGGCATCCCCGGTGCTGTCCAGCTTCAGTTCATGGTCCCCTCAAGCTAAGTGCAGCTTCATAAAAAGCCAGCGTGTTTTGTAAGATGTGTGGGGTAAGAAAGCACAGACCTGCTGGGTGGGTGCAGAGCATAATGTGAGGGCTAAATGAGAAGGTGGGGAGGCAGGAACAGGAATGGGAGATTGTACCTGTTAGTTACCATTGGGTCTCAGGGGAGTTTTGCCACCAAATTCCATTAAAATGAGCGTTTCAACCTTTAAAAGTACAATTCAGTGGCTTGTTTTGTTAAATAAGCTAGCAAAGATTGTGTATTAGTCTCTGACAGGGCTACATTTGGGTGAAAACCATGCTGAATTATTTATTTTATCATTAATGTCACACAAACCACAGTAAGGAGAATTATATGGGCTGCAAAAGTGAGCAGCACTAGGTCAGATTCAAACAAATGGAATTGTTATTCTTCAATACCAGTCGCAGGTTGCAGCTGCCTAATGCATCCAGGAGAGGATGAGAAGTGAATGGTAAATCAATGAAAAGGTTCACACCTGACTGACAGCCTTTAAATAATGTAAAGGGTCCCTCAGCACACGGCGGGGTTATATAATACATTAGCATTTAAGACCAGTGGAAAGACATGCAGGGAGGTGTTTCGGAAGTTTTGTCCTTGTAGCCGCAAAGCTCAAAGAGCTGGAGAGGAGCATAGCTGGAAAATGGGGTGGAAAGCTCACACCGTGCCTGGAGAATGAGAAAACAAAGAAATCTTAATTTGGCCACATGGAGTTTTGTTCATATTGGCCTTTGGTAAGCCCAAAAAGGGTCTTGTGCTGTGCAGCACAGAGGACTCGAGGGCATGGTGCTCTCTGTAATACTCGACGGAAGGAGGTGAACCCAAGGCCAGTTTGGGAGTGGGGGCTCAGCTCTCTGTTGTGCCACGTAAGAGGACGTCTCTGTAAGCCACGCTGTAAGAGTTTCCAGGACTTGGATGCTCTACCTACCTCTCAGCAGCTGTGGACATACAATTCAGGGCATCCTGGATGTTTACAGCTGTGTTCCTTCTTCTGTAAAACAGTCCCTGTTCCCCTGAATAAACATCTATGTGAACGCAAACAGAAGGGCATCAAGCAGTTGGATGAACAAAATTGGAAGCTGTATCTAGCAAACATGGTTGCAGGTTACAGTCACGTTCTCCCTCTGGTTCTGCAAGTTGTATATTCTCTTTGGACGTGTGCACACACTGTCTTGCTTGCGTGCGTGCTCTATCTTTCTGAATTATGAAAGGTCTGAACTTTGCATTTCTGCTTCCAGAAATGGGGCATAAATTGGCCATTGATTTGTAGCTGTTTGGTGTGCTTAGAAAAAAAGTTGCAAGGGAAAGTTGTGAGCAGACAGATGGACATACCTTCTCCCTGATCCCTGTGAGCATGCTTTTGAATTACATCTGCTAGATGATGACCAAGAATGTATGGAAATTCTTGGTCTAGTTTTAACCCTGGTGGCGATTTTACAGGCTTGATTATAAAGAATTAGAACTTTTGCATTTATAGAGAAGCTGCCCACAGAAAGTGACCCATGAACATGTTTTATTCTTGTGGCTTCACATTAAATATGAAAAGCTAGATAAAGAGAAAGCCTGCGTGTGCGTGTGTGTATACATATATTTTAAAAAGTACGTGGCTGATACTTTCTTCACTACTCTGCTTTTATATTGTTGTTGGGCACTGTTGAACGTACACGGCCTCTCCAGCACCACTGTCTATTGACACACTCTGCTTATCCAAAAGCAGTGAGGTTGAGGCACATCGGCTTCCTCCCTCTCTGCCCTGCCTCTGGAAGTGTCTCCCCACCACACATTAGGCTGGGAGAAATTGGGACTTGGCAGGATGGTATTTGATTTCTGGTTCAGTGGCAGACTTTTTGTGGGACATTAGGTGTACAGCAATTTATGCAGCTACACAAGCTATTCAGTTTTCTGTTTTGTCATCTATCAAATCAGGAGAAGTAGCCTGAAAATTATGTAGCGATGATAGATATTTTAGTGACTGTATGGTGCTGAGGCACAACTGTAAACTTTGGTTTATTAAATTCTTTCGTACTTTAACCATTAAAGTTTCTGGCAACAGTATCAGAAATACACCTGGGTTTTTTTAAGAAGCTGAGGCATCATTTATTTTACAGTGAGAAACAACAGCCAGCAGGAAGACAAAATTAACTTTTCATGCAACTTAAGTGAGGATGTGCCTCTTAGTTCATGAAGGTTGAAAGAGTTTGGTTTTTGCATGTCAGATAGTCCGCGGCAGATTGGGGGGGTTATATGGAAGATTTCACGGAATAAGCTGTGTGCTGTAATGGTTGGATGCAGCCTTTAAACAGGCACATCAATCGGAAGTGACTTCTGACAGCCAGGAATGGGGTAGTGAATTAATTGCATGTATTTTTCTCAACAATAGAAAAAGTTTTAATTTAAAAGTATGATGGACAAAATTCTGCTTTTTGTTCATGAGTACTATTAAACAAACCCCTAATCTGATAACCCCATTTGCTTTAGTATCTCTAGACATTCCTCTGACTTTGTGATAGAGCTATGAACACTCTCCTCTGTTCCCAGGCTTTCTTCTCTTTTATCTACCACCCACTGGTCTCACTTGATCCTGTTCCCCCAGCTGGATGCTCTGAAGTACGTACTTGGTTTTGGTGCCTCCAGGTAAGCAGAGCACCAGCAGTGGAGAGCTGAGTCTTGTTAACTTTTCAGCAGCCCCATGTTTGATGAGAAGAGCCAGCAGACGGGAGAAGCAGGAGGGTCTCTTTGCAGCTACCTGGCTGGAAATCCAGAGTAGCTCCCTTTAACTGTGAATTCAATGCGGCAACTTAAAACGTGTCTCCGCTAGCAGCTGCCTTTCACTGGATTTACTTGACTGGGCTTTGTTGTTATTTATTGTCCTACTAATTTCTGTGTCACTGTGTGTATGTGTGTCATACATCATGTGTGACACATCACTAGTAGTTATGTTGATGTGGTCTTTTCCCCCTAAATCACAGACAGAGATACTGAGCAGCATGCGGCCAAGATACAGCCCACAGGGATCTGTCAGAAATACTCTAGGGGATGAGGATTTCACAACTTGCCATTCTGTTTGAACAGCTGTCATTTAATCATTTTTTGGTTGAGAAATACAGCACACACTGATTTGATTCTGCCCCGTGAACCTACAGGCAGAGTAGTTGCATGATGTACAGTTACTCAGTTCACATAAGGTGTGATGAAGGAAAACCCCCCCAAGTACCGAGCAGAAAACTGACTCCACTCAACAGTCTCATATATGCCATACTGTTATAAGCCTCTTTGAATAAAAATTTCTGGAAGGTCATCTAAGCGGTTGGCTGGAAAGTTTGGTGTCTTGAAAATGCTGGAGTGACTTTATTGCATTCAGGTAAAAAGAGTATTTAGCCAAACAACTTTCAAAATAGATTGAAATGGCTTTTATGTCCTGGGTTCTTCAGACATAACCCCCTGAGCGGGAACGAATCTGGCTGTCAAGGTGTAAGGCACGTGTTTGGGTCAGGTAACATCCAGGAAAGTTGTGCAAACGTGCAGCTGTGGTGGGGTGGCATACAGTGAAGAGAATGATTACAGTCTGTATTAAGGCAGTCAGGATAATATCACTGAAGTCACTCAAATTATTTTGTATTTACACCAATGTCAGTGAAAGCACTCACTGCATTTTAGCCTAGAAGAGTAGCTCCTGAAAAAAAAATCTGATTATGCTGCACTCACAGATGTCCATTACCTGTAGAAAGGGGGTTTAGCTGCATTACCCTCGGTGAAGCTGCTACAAGTTTTGATCTTACCCTAGCATTATTACTTCCCTGAGTAATTACTCAGTATTTATACAGCACTTTCTTTTCCTGACCGATAGAAAAGCTTGTTTGCCATAGCAGCCCCAGCGGTGACTCTGCTTTGCAAGTACAAAGCACTTTCCAGCAGACACACGCCAGTACATAACATGAACTTTGGAAATTGTTGGTGTTTTAAGAGCAAGAAGGATCTGCTGTATAATAAGATGCCAAACAGAAAATAAGGTATGTTACAAGCTCATTAACTAAGATTCCTTTGTAATCATCTTCAGTAATGCTTTTGTTTCCCCTGTTGTTTTTGCTTTCTTTTGTTTATGCATGCATTTAAAAAAAAAAATTAAAGATTTTCTTGAAAAAGAAAAGAATACAGATGCAGGTGGGTAGATGCTGAAGGATATTTTTAGCCTAGTGTTTGACAAAGACGTTGTTAGCACTGCCAAAAACAACCAAAGGTGAGAGTGGATCCATGTTTCCCTCAAAGGAAGCTGCTCTGGGGTTGTGGTGATCCAGACCAAAAGGCTGCTGGACGCTTGCCTGGGCTGTCTGCAGAATTTGCAATCAGTGACTTAGTTTCCTTCTCAAGCTGGGCGTGTTCAGAGGAAGGCAAGGAATCCCGCATCTTTTGGCTGACTTCTTTTTTTGTCTTTCACAGAAACGTTGCTGCTGTTGCAAAAGTCACAAAGATTGCTGCTTCCTGATGTGCCAGTGCACAGTGATAGTCTGAGAGCAACCTCTGCCTTCACTGGCAGATCCCGACTGCGTTGTCCTGGCTCAGAGTTAGCCTGGCTGTTGAACGATATATCAGAGTGATTTACTCACTCTGAGAAAACAGACCTTCCTCTCGCAGGTGTCTGATTCTACTGGCTGGAGCCAGGATGCAGGCTTCAGCAGTGGGCAGCTCTGCCATTTCTGTGTAATTTCAGTGAGGGAAGTGGAGAACATGAATATTTTTCCAATTTACAATTTAATAGCCAGCTTGTAAATGATAAAGTGAGGAGGGCTGTTGTAGAAATGAAGAAGACGCAGGAAAACACGTATCACTTCATGCAACCATCCTCAGGTCTGATCATGCTCCCTCTGAGATGAACTGAGGTTTCCCCATCATTTATGCAGGTACCCCTCAATGTGCTTATCTATTTTTCTGGCAAGCTTTTGAGCTGTTCCTAGGCTGTATGCAGCTGCAGCACCTGGGGCAGGTTAGCGGCTGTGTGGATGGATTTGCAACAGTCTTTTGGGGCAAAGCATGCCAGACCCAAAAGCTCTTGGGCTTGGTAACAACTACCGTGATGCTCAGAGCTCTGGATCGAGCCCTAAAAATACTAATAATCAGCTGAAACTGGAAGCAAACCCAGCTCATAAAAATGACTGTCAAAACAGGCCTGATGCATTTTGCTTAAAATTTGACCAATTGTCAATGTTTCGACTGGACAAAGTTTTTCATAATATTATCGGAATCTTCTCATTCCTTTGGGGTTAACTAAGGGCAAAAAGGAGATGATTCCTTTAAATAAACTTTCAGATGAGAAAATAGGAGACAGGACGGTTATGACCTTTTTATAAACAAACAAATAAAAAAAACACCCACCCAACCAAAAAAATCCACCCAAAAGGACAAAAGAAAAAAGCCTAAGTATCAATGCCTTCATGGAAGGCTTGGCTAGCAAAGCTCCAAAGCAAATCATAATCCAGTAATTGGTGGCTTTCTGCACCACCAGTTCTGTTTCTTGAAGCAGTAAATTCATCTTTGCATCTCTGTTTAAAGAAAACCTCAGGGTCCTGCCTGCCTTTACTAAAGCATGAGTAACAGCAACAGGGGATGGCAATGCAACGGCATCTCCTTGGGCAGCATGGGCCACGGACCTTGCGCAAGGTCTTCTGGGATGCTCTGCCGCAAAAAAGAAAAAAAAATTCCATTATTTCTGCTTCATTTGTTGTCAGCACATAAAGATAAGTTGGCGTAAGACAGTGTTCAGAAGGAGTTAGCTTGCCAGTGTGAGCACATTGCAGTTAACCTTGATGTACAGAAGCAAAGGTCAGGGTAAGATTTAAGTGGAGATTGAGAGGAAGGTAGAAGCAGGTAAGCCCTGCTTAGTGGAGAGCCTTCTTCTCTGTATTGGGGGATTGGCAGTGATACATTTCGTTTTACAGGTATTGGGAGTTGTAAGAGTGAAGGCAGGACTCAGGATAAGGTATCAGCCCGACCTTAATCTGGAATTCATGGAGACCAGTGGTCTGGGTTAGGGCTTGCTCTTAGAAGTGTATGTTGGCTTTAGCAGGACCTGTGCTGGTAGAGTAGATCTAGCTATATTTGATGTTATGAGTATTTGAGATTGCAGGAATGAGGTTAAGAATCGTTTCAGAGTTAGTGTTGGGTTGAAGGCTGGATAATACTTATGCGGCGTATGTTTTTCTTTTGGTTAGAGGGCAGGACAGAGCAGCATGTGAGGGAATGTTAGAAATATTAAAAGAAAAAAAAAAGAAAGCAAAAAACCAAAACCCAGGCACAGTATTTTGTTTGCACAGTGAATCCTCCAAATCAATTTCTGACTGAATTGAACAGCTTCATCTTGTAGTTGAAACAATTTTGAAATCCGCTCTTTTTCTCTCTGCTGCTGCTAGGGACCCAACTGTGTAATGATGGCTGGGTTCCATCTGCATGATTTTGGGAGCCGAAGGGGTTGTGTTCTCCACAGCTTATTACTGGTAGGACACCTACAGAAAGTGCTCTTCATAGGTATTCCAAAATCAACTTCCCCAGCTGTGATCTTCTGCTCTGGAGTTGACACCTGTAAAAGAAAAACAAGTTGTAGCTTTTGATTTATCCATTTGTTTAATAATTGTTTTTTCTGTGTAATGGCGATCCCTGGAAGAGATGCAAAGGGTTTGGTCTTTTCTGCCTGTCTGATAGGTTATATTTTAAAGGGAAATTGTAAGAAGTGAGAGATGCCCACACTTCCATGCTCCTGCTGCAATCTCTAGGAAAACTGAGATACTAAATAGATGTTGGCTTGCACTGGAGTTCCCTGCAGCATTTTGTAAAGTCTGCTTTCCTCAAGAGAGAGATCTTTAATGCTATTTTGCCTGCTGCTAACCCTCCCTCTCCTTTTCCCTGCCTTTGGCAATACCTACCCTGTGGAGGTGGCAGAACCCTGAAACTTTTAAAATTTTCTGTTTGTATGAGCTGTGGGAAACTGTGCCTGTCCACTGCCCGATGTCCCCATCCATGGGGGCAGGCCAGTTAGGGTTGGGGTCAGGGTCCGGTCCCCTGGCTCCACAGGGGTGGCTGCAGCCACTGCTTCCCTGGGACAGAGGAGTCCTGCTAGAGCTGGGGTGGGGGTTTGAAGATGCCCCATATTTGCATATGATGTGCTGTAGATCACTAGACACCCTGGTGCTATAGGGTTTTTTTGTCTCCCTCCTTGGGGTTATGAGAAATGCAATGAAGGGATCTGCCTTCTGAGGAGGTTGTAGCTAATATGAGACCTGCCCTGATAAAATCCGCACTTCCCTGCTCCTGCAGCAGCTCAGAGGCCGTGCTGCAGGCCATCATCCCCTGCTGATTTCCCCGTTCAGGCAAAGTGCACGGCCCCAGTGAAAGCCAAGCTGGGGCTGCAGCACCCTTTTTTTGGCCCTACGGTGTGCTGGAAGGTGCTGTGCCACTGCTTGGGGCACACAGCGGGGCTGCTGCCTGTGCCCATCGTTGCCTGCATTCCCGCGGTCTCTCCTCACAATGCTGTGCCGTTTGTTTTCTTGATGGGAAGAGTAATATTTTGTGACAAAGGTAGAGCTCCGTGACAGCAGCAGCAGAAATTACTCTCCTTTCTGACTAGTCCTTCAAGGAAAATCTTGCAGATCTGACTCTCCAGGGGCCGAAATCAATGCGGGCGTTAAGCAACGTGGCTTGGCTATTTGGATAAAATAGCCTAGTTTTGATTAGGTAGGGAATCAGAGGATAAAGGGATTTCTTTTTCTCAGAATTGGGCAAAGAAGAGCAATGTAAAAGCTGGATCAAATAGCTAAAGCCAATATCTTCCCCCTGAGACTTTCTTTCAGTTCCTTTGTAGCACATCAACGTAAGACAGACTTAAACTCCAGTTTCTGAAGGTTGCTGAGTGGGAGGGTGAAAAATAAAAGAAAAAAGGGAGTTCACAGCTGCAGCCTCTTAGGAAATTGTGGTAACAACCTGTCATCCTTGGAGTTGTGGCTGATAACGCTTGTGTGTGTCCTTGTGCCTGTTGGTCTTTATTTAAATTGTCTGCTGGCACGTCTGAAATTTAATGATGCCATATGACACTTGGTACAATACACTCTCTTTAGCGTGTTCCCCCTCTCCCAGTACTCAGGAAGGCAGCATGGACAGGAGGAAGAAATGCTTTTTCGCTATGTTTTGCTCCTGATGTGTTAATCCTCTCCAGCCTGCTGAGCTGCTCAGTCTGTTGGCTACGTTTGGGCATTGCAGACTGAGAAGCTGATGCGTATACTGTCACAGTGTTGCAGACATACCTGTTCTTATTTTGTATTCTTATAACTTAAACTATATTTGGTGTCAGAAGGAGAGAACAGATACAAAAATGCAAATGCTTATTTTAACATCTCCCATGTTAAGGAGCCATTCCCACTGGATTGGCATAGGGATGTGTGCTACCGTTTCCTCCAAAAAGGTGATTTTCCCATGAAATACCTGCGATTTCCTTCCCAGAGCAGGGTGCAGCCATTCACAAGAATTGCAGATGGGGCGAGACTCCCGCAGCCCCTGCCTCTGCGCTATTGCACTGCTCACACCCTGCTTTGCTGCTTTTATTCCGTATTTTTCATTTTAGCGGCCAGGCCGGGCCCGGAGGCTCTGGATGGGTGACAGGGCAGGTGGACAGAGCCGCTCATGACGCAGGGGGTGACAAACCTGACCCCATGCAAGGCAGGGGACCAGCAAATACCCCACCCTGCACCCACAAAGGTGCCCCCAGGCACCAGCTCTGACTCCAGCTTCTCTCCCACTTCCTCCCTGATTTGCAGTAACTTTTTTTAGCCCTCCATGTTGCCTGCCTTGATCTTAATTTGATTTACAATACACGTGCTGCCAGGCTACCTGAAATATATTGAGAGAAACAACACAAATATCCTCACAGATGTGACAACAAAAGAATAGAAAAAGAAAGAATTCCCTTAAAGGGGAGAAAAGAAAAAAAAGAAAAAGCAAGGAAAGAAAGGAAGGCTCCAGTATTTTGTTAGGTATATTTGGTGAGGATTTTTTCAAAGACCTTCTTGTTTTAATAATGTCTTTGGTTAAAAGAAAAACTGTTTTATTGAGAGGAGTACTACTACTTCTTTTCTGTAGAATTAATATTCGCCCATGAAAAAATACAGCTTCCACTTTGCATGCTAATTTTGACTGCTTATTTCCGCTCCCTTTAATTTTTTTATGAAATTATACCTGGGTCCCTGTAATCCTAAATTCAACACGAAGAAGGGACCTGAATGCTACTGCAAATCTGCTTGCTGATTTCCAAAATATCTTATGCAGTACATGACTTGGAGAGAAGCCACACTTCCTTCAGTAAAAGAAAGAAAAAGGAAAAAAGGGCAAGTTTTCTTGCCTCCCTGCTTCCAGAGAAAAGCTGGAACATTCGAAATCTAAAGACTCCAGTAAAAGAAGATGCCAATGAGCAAATTTTTAAAAATCTTATTCTATCTAAATAACATCCTGGGGTTTGGCATCTTGTTTCATTATGGTTTGGGTTTTGTTGGTTTGTTTTGGTTTTTTTAACATCAGCAGCTGGTGGCACTGAACTGTATCTATTCTGGAATTACACCGTGGTGTGGGGTATGTTGCTACAACAGGAATGGTATTTCATGGTGATGTGGGCTCTCTCCTTAAGGAAAATTTTCCCACAGCTCATGTCAGTAGTTCACAGAAGATGGGGCTTATTGCAGGAAAGCTCTTGGCGAGCCCTGGGGACACCCACTCCGGTCATGTCACCCACTGTCCCTGGCACAGTTTCAGGAAATTCCCATCAGAGGTTAGATATGGCTCCACATTTGCCATGGAGATTGTTGGTCTGTTTATTTACTAGCAGGGCACTGTGCAAGAGGCACCAGGCAAGTGCTGCCCACCTCCCAGGGTGCGATTTCTCTCCCTGGGGACGTAACAGCCCCAGCTGGGAAGAGCAATCAGATGTACATGGGTTGTGACATTGTGCTTCAATCAAAGCCATGAGCCAAGAAGTATAAAGCAATCTCTGTCACACCTTTCCTGAGGAGAGAAGTTTTCTCTCATTTAACTGCCCCACACCTTTGCAAACCTTTTCCCTCACTAGCATAATGCATTTTTAATGAGCTCTTCTACAAAGACCACAAGGTAGCTCTGAAGCCTTAAGCAGAGGCCATGAAATTTTTTATTATATCTGGGTTGTTTTTTTTCTTTTACTGCACAGAGAGAAATGCACTACAGCTCTGAGCTAATAGTGACAGGATGATCCCGGGTGAACAGAAGATGAATCAATGGGTAAGGAGTTCCTTTAAGAGTAAAAAAGGTGTTAAATTAGTCAAGCCTTGTGCTGCTTTGAAGCTCACCAGCATGACATTTTTGGTGGTTTTATTACTCGTGTGTGTGTGTGTTTGAGCTACTGCTTAGTCAAGTAGATAGTGTCAAATCCTGATAAAGCAAACTCCAACATCCTAAACTCAAACGATGATATAATGCAACATGCACAAACTGTGAACTGTTTTTTTTTTCTTTTTATTCACTTAGGATATTTTTTAATATATCTGCAAATTTAACCATGTCTGTCACTGCAGTTTAAAAACAAGCTGAGGTAGGTAGGTAGTTAATTCAAAAATGATTGGAAAAGATGAAGACAGCTTGTGATTTTCAAAGCTCTGTATATGCAGGACAGCCTGTATTTCAATCTGAAGAAATTTTGCTGTAACATTCTTCATCTTCTCCACATTTTGATGGAAAAAATAAAATGATTTTGATACTCAGTGTTTCAGATGAGATATTGCCTTTTCAGGTAGTGTAATTTCAGCTGTATATCACAAAGTGCAATGTTTTATCATTCTGTCTTGCTTAGGAAAATCTATTCTTGCCTAAATTATTTCTGTGCCACATCATCTTGAAGTATTTCAAAACAGAGCAACGTGAAAAGCTCATCTTGAAGCGTTTGGCTGCTGCAATAGACTTCTGAGCTCTCATCGGTATAGGATCTGAGCACCTCCAAGCAACACATTAAACACCACGACTAACGTCTGCCATGTTTTGTTTGCTTTCACATCCTCCCCTCTGGGGAAAATGCGTGCCCAGTTTTGGTCAGGTTTTTCTGTATGAGATTGGTTTGATTTTTAAGACAGATGCATTCTTCTGAATTTCAGTAAGAAAAGGCAAGATGGAAGAAACACATGTAGCACTCAGAGTGGCAGGCAGAAATGTTTGTAGTGGTCCGTGTGTGTGTGTGTGAGGGGGGTTGTTTGGCTTTCTCAGACTAATCTGGAGGAATTGCTGACCATACCGGGATTTTTTTGTGGGAGAGAAGCAGAGATGGACTTTCCTGAAAGCCAAGAGCAGATGGGCTCATTGCTAGATTGCAGCAAGTGAAGTTGCAGCTTGCTGGAGTCCAGCCACAAGTTAGGGACTGCCCCTCAGAACAAAGCAGTACACCCTTGCTATAGCAGAGGATGAACTGAAGGGTTACTTCTAGAAACTGCTGTGTGAGAGCTTTGGGCTTAATTCACGCTCATTTGCAGAGGTTTGTGGTTGTCCAAAGGGAGATTTTTCTGGCTGAGAGGTGGCAAACATGACACTGTTTTGGAACTGCTGGTCCTTGTGCAGGAAAGGGCTGACTTCAGTTTTCAGGAAGCCTGAAACTTTAACTCTCATGTGCAAGCCCCATCCCCTTCTGCTAGCTCAGATGTCAGTAGTTAGGCTTTATCTGCATTGCTAACTATTGTGATTGCTCACTGTTAACTCATCAAATAAGATGAGAGGATCTCATTACAAGGAGCTGCACTATCTATTACCAGTGCTGCTGTTTCAAATGAGACTCATTTTGCATTGGAATTTAACAGCACCGAACAGACTGGATGGAGGCACAAATAGTTTAATTGTCCTGAAAGTCAACTCAATTTGCCAGAGGAATGAGGAGCTTTAATAGAGTCGACTGTGGCTATTCGTCTTTGCTCTGCATGAGAGGTGGCCAGGCCTCCAACCACTGGGAAATGGATGCACGGCTGCTCTCACCTCCACCAGCCACATCATTGCTCTGTTCTTCAGAAGTCACGGCTCAGTGCCTCGAAGGTGACTGTCAGGCACTGGCATTGCTGTCCTGTAAAATGGCATAATGCACAAATTAATCTGGGCTCATTCCTAAATCCAGTGCTGCCTTACTAAATAAGCTGGACACAAATTACAAGTGTCTTTTGTCCTTTTCAAAATCTCAGACACAGCTGCCAGTACTAACTAGTTCTGGAATAACTAGTTCAGAGTTCAGACCAGCATTTTCTGATCGGTTCTGCAAAAAAGGCAGTGTACTAGGTAAAACAGTTCCCTGGTTCCTAAAACTGGTAGATACCAGCTTTCTAAATTCTCTGTGCAATATCCAAAGCAAATATTTTCTCAAGATCATAAGTTTTATTAACTTCTTTACTTTTATTTATTTTATTTCTCAAAAAGCATGTAATGACTGGATAGCTGGAGATGATGGGACGGAAGATTGTTTCAGCACAGTTATGAGGAAGAATGTGAACACTTTTGGATAGGTAGTGAAAGGAGGAAGAGACTGCCAAGGGCACGCAATCCGTAAAGACAGGGAGAAGAAGAGAGACAGGAGTGAATATAAAGGCTATACATGCACAGGCAGAATTTGGGATCAAATTTACCATAAGATTAGCAGGAATGGGTGCATTTACATTGCATGTAATGCGCAGATCAAGGTTGGTGGTTGGCAACCTCCTCGGTAGGGAGCAGGAAAGGTGCCCCCTTGTATTCTGTCTTCCAGCTCAGGGATCAGCTAGATGTTTCTAGGGATGCTTTATGATTTCCAGCTGAAGGGCACATGCTGAGCTTTAACTTATTCCTTGGAGTGACTCCTGCTGCCTCTCCTAAATGCTTTCGTGTCTATTGCAGAGCCTCCTAGACTGCGCTATAAATAATAAATTGTTAAAAGCCAACAAGGAAGGAAATGGCTGGTTTACTAATCCTAATCAAAATTGCCCCTAGATGATGTGCAAACTCTGAGCCACCTGTGATGGGCACCCAATTCTCTTTCAAACTTAGCTTTAGATGGTTTTCATATGCCCTTCTCTCCAGCCTTTTCATGTGCCTGTTATTTCTGCTGCTATTTGCTACTTCAGAGTCTGATTCTTCAGGTCAGGGGACATTTTGTCACTGACTGCTGCGTGGACAGGCACAGGCTTCAAAAGGTAGTTTTTATTGTTGTTTCTTTTTTTAAAAAAAATCCTTATTAGCAGAAAAACAAGCTAAATTTGCAAACAGAAAATGGTAAGAGGAGAATCACATGTCTTTTGATCATGATTATGCTATCAGAAGCACATTGGCATAATGAGGGGATAATTACTAACTATGCTGGGTTCTGTTTTCACACATTTATGACGATTAGGTATGGGAGCGGGCAGGTTGTCACTGATTTTAGGCAAAGCCCTTTAGCAGGCACAAAGGAGCTTATACGCAGATGGGAAACAGTTCATCCTTTGTAGCCCACCTCTATATTTCCAGCAGGATTCAATTCACTGATCAGCAGCAAATGCACAGTGTGGAGTTGCACAAGCGATGCCCAGTCATTGTAATTCTTCATGGTAGCAAAAGGGACAGGGTGGTAAGTATTAAAATACTGGGAGCCTCAAACCCAGCAGTTGCAATATCAGAAGGCTTTGTATTAACTTAGCTGCCCTCTTGCACATGCACACAGAGGATGAAGTCTTTCACCTAAATTTAGCTTGTCTTTGCTTTGGTTCCTGTACAGTGGTCCCATGCAGATCTATAGTTCTCCATCACAAACCCTGCAGTCCATGATCTGTTGGCAGGATAACTTTGTCTGAGGGACAACGCTTGGCAGCGATGCTTCCATGGGATAAAAGACTTCCAGCACTTGCCGTGGTTCCAACTCTTTAATATGATATTGAAAGGCACATCCTCATGCTGCCACTGAGCAGACTTGAAGGCCAGGGACCTCAAGCCCACGCCTCCCTGCACAACCAGAGCCTGATTTTTCAGACCTGTCATTAGTACTGGACAGCCTCTTGGCACTCAACTTGAAATGCATGTTTTCCCCTTATATGGGTTAAAACCACCGAGGCTGACTATTTTCAGTGATTCAAGCATGGACATCTCATGATCAGTCTTATGGATTTGCTCCAGATTTTGTTGTGCTAATTACCATTCCAGGTGGCTATGAGTTAATTAGTAAGCTATGTGTTTCAGGGTGCACCATAACCGTATATAAATAAATCATTACTGAATAAAGAGTGCACAGATATAACATATTTGATGATGTGGCAGAAATGCTTTGGCTTGCACAGGACAACTGAAATGTATGTATTATTAGGGACCATATGCGGTTCTTTACATTAATTGGCTTCATCTGGATTTGGGTTTTGGAGGTCTGGGGATAAGGGGCTTGATCTGGAGTCATTGGTTATTATTTATAGTGGCCTGATTTTCATTTTCTTAGTTTTCAGGCCAGCCCGTGCTTCATGAGATACGATGATCTTCCCTCGGATGCTAAAAGGGAACGTGTTTGGATTTGGACATCTGGGAAAGATGATACAAAGATCTCCCCTTGGTAAGGTGCCACCAATATCTTCTGGCCTTGAGCAGCAGACCAGTGTCTCTCAAGTGTTTTCTTCCTATTTGTCACCCTCAAAGGTAGCCTTAGCATGCAGATGGCCCCTGTTCAATGAAGCATGGAGGAAGGCAGCCAGAACGCGGGTGGCAGCCCTGGTGGTGTGTGACAGATAGATTTTTTTTNTGTGCTCTTTGCTGCCACCACCAGACCTGCAAGTCCCTTCACTCTGGGGTGCCTGTCCCCTCCATGGGTATGTCTGGGCCTGAGTCTGTTGGCTTTTGCATTCCTCTCCTATGGCCCCCACAAGGCCAAGTTGCAGGGCTGCATCCTTCACTTGCAGAGCAGTGCTGGTGCCAGGGAAAAAGAGTGGGATGAAGGAGGCAGAGGGGATCATCAGGGTGTGTGCAGTGACTCTTACAGAGGCAGTTTGGCATGTCACCACCCACGGACACCCACCTCGGTGGGTTCAGGAGCTCCCTGTGGATGGGCAGGTCTGTACTGCATCAGTAGCATCCATCCCATCCCTGCAGCCAGGTCTCTGTGACCACAGCAGTATGTTTTTGAAGAGCTACAGAGGGCTTTCTGGTGTTAAATTCTATCTTGCTGGCGTATTTGTTGAGTCAATGTCCCACTCAGCATCCAGAAATACAGCCTGGGACTATTAGCACAGTTCATAATTTCAGCAGTGAATATGAGCCTTCAGTTTGAGTCTGTTCTCTCACCGGAGTCATCGTTTACTTCAGCATAATTTTTTTTTTTTTTTTAAATTCGTGCCCTCCTCCACCACACACGCACAGACCTCATAGAGATTTTCATGCATTTAAATGAAAAAGATGAACAGTTCCCTTTTCTCATTCACATTATGCAGCATTGCCCTTCTCTGTACTTTATCCTATTTCAGAGCTGTCATGCAAACAAACCCAACTAAAAAAAAGAAAAAAAAAAAAAATCATTACAGTAGTGTGCATCCTCTCAGCTGTCTGTCTCAGCTCCTTCTCTCGCTGTATGTGCAGGGAGAAATCCCTTTTTCTGCTTGCCCTCCTCTTTCAGGTGTTTTTACTTCTTTGCTAGCTGTGATCCAATATCTCTATGGCTCCCCAGAGCGCTCTGGTCTGCTCCAGTTGCCCAATAAACCCCTACTCCCTTCCCCCCACACATGCAGTATTTACTATTCCAGGACCATGGAGCTACTGTTTTCTAAAGGATTTTTATGTTTTCTTCCTCAGTTACTCCAGAAGTAGGAATTCTCTTTTTCTGTAAAATCTCTCCTGCCAAGCAGACTATACTGCTAGGACTCCCCCTTTTCTTTATCCACCTGATATATCTGGGTATCTGGATGAAGTAGTCATTGCATCTCTTTCCTCCATCACTGGAATATCTGATTGTTTTTAATATTATTTCTTAGTGTCTTTTATATCATTTGAGTCAGCTTTTGAGGAAGACTCAGCCATAGGCCTTCAACATGCATTGATTTTTTTTGTTTGTTTTTAATTATAAATTATTTTTATTTTTTGAGTATGATTGCCAGTCTAGCTTATCTTAGCCACCTTCATCATGCCAAGAAGTTACACTCTGGTAAGCCTGCCCCTTTTCATGCCCCTGACTTTTGACTGGGGACATTTGGCTATGCCGAACAGTCATTCTTCTGCAAGGCAAGGAGCATGCGTTCCCATTGGATTTTCATGTTGGCCACAGAAAAGAAGTCCTCTTTACCAGAGACTAAACATGGAGAAAGTGTATCCAGCTCTGGCGTTTACTGGTGGACAGTTGCTGGTGGCAGGGGGCTGTCAGCAGGAAACATCATTTGTGCTTGCTCTTGGCATGAGCGCATGGCACTTGTTATTGGCTCTCCTGGGCAACAACCATAAACCCATCTCAAACACACCTAAAAAATCTCCCCAAAGGGGAAAACCAGAGGAAAATGAGAAAAAAACCCCTAATGAATATCCCAGGAAATGGAAATATGATGGGGTAGGGCTCAAAAGAGCAAAATGCAAATTGTTCCTGTAGAACGAGCAAGTATCTTGTTCTTGCTGCAGCTGAAGCTCTTTGTGAGAAGATGCGGATGTTGGCATAGCTCTGGCAGGGAGCTTGCACCAGTCACAGATGGAGAGGGCAAGAGACTCTGGAGCAGGTGTGGGACAACAGGTCAAGGCTTTCACCTGTAATCCTCTGGTCTCTGGTATCCTACAGAGATTCCTGATGGCCAAGAGACTGCCTTTTCCAAAGAGTAATATGTCCTGGTAGCAAGACCTCCAGTTTGTGGTAAAAATAACTATTATTTACTTCACAGGCCCACAGAAAAGCACCTGCCTGGACAGCAGGAGACCAGCAAATCACAGCTATGAAAGTGGATCCGCCAATTTCTATGCAGAACATCTGTCAGTGAATTTAGGCTGCCCCATCTTCACACCTCCCTAGAAAAACTTTGGATTATCTTTATTTTTATCCACATATGGAAGGTGAAATGGTCTAAATCTTAATGATTCGTGGAATGAGGCTGCTTCTCAGTTTCAATAAATACATTAGCCTCTTTGCCAGTGAGGAGTAAAGAGCTGTTTTGAATTCATGGTGCATTTTTAAAGTTTCTTTCAAAGATTACTTTTTTTTTCTCTCCTCTCATGTATCTCAGAAGAAACCAGCCTGCCAAACTGCTCCAGGAAGCTCTTCTGAGATGGAGACATCCATCTCTGTGTACGGTCTGTACTTGTGAAGCAGAGCACAAAGCCCTTTTTCCATTTAATCCATATTAATTATCTCTCTGCAGCTCCTCTATAGTTTCCACTCAGCCCAGGCGCCAAAACATGTGCGGCTGCATCTTGGCCAAACCGGAGCCTTTCACTGCACACCTGGTAAGTCAACACTCCAAAAATAAAAATAAATAAAAAGGTTTACTGCTGAAAAAAATGAGGCTCTCCACGCTTGAAAACTGAATGCCTTGGGACTGTGGACTAAGGCAGATATTTTTAGTGCCATCAATATCTCCTGGAGTTGATATCTCCCAAGACAGATGGTTGTTTCCCACAGAACGTTGTCAAATGTTTGCTCAGCCAAGATCAATTTTGTTCCAAGTCCTTTCCCACCTTCTGGTGAAATATATTTCACTTGCCAGACAAAAAATTAAAGAAACAGCATGAAACTGTGTCACTCTAGAGGGTTCTCATTCCTATAGCTCCCCTCTGTCCTTTAGCCGTGTGACTGACATCTCTTTTGGTGCCCAGGGAAGAATAGATGCACTCACAGTGGAAGCGCGATGCCAAAAAACGAGGGCTCAGGTCTCGTGTCAGAGGCTGATTTCCTCCGAGACCTACGACAAGTCACTTCTCAGCATGTCAAAGGGTCTTGCTGCCACACCTTGCTGTTAGATCTCCTAAAATCAAAGAAATCTTGAGCTCTTATCCTGAGCACCTTGAATCGATCTCTGAAGAAAATGAGGTGCAAGGTGGAAGGAGGGACAGAAGCAGTGCTGAGAAGGATGTGCCGGGAGGAGGCACAGAGAGGCTGAGTTGTGTCCATTGCTCAGCAACAACTGCAGCATTTCTTTTAATTACAAGGCCACATGAGTCTAGAGACATGGAGCCCATTTGTGGTGTCTGGCAGCACACTGAACTGGGTGGATTTTCAGCTGAAATTGAGGGGGGCAAAGGACTCTTTAAAGAGTGGCATGGAATGTATTTCCAGTGATGCCCTATTCGTAAAACTGGCACCATAAAAAAATGTTTCTTTTCCTCGCTGGTTGCTGGTTTTAGCAGAGCCTGACTTGTCACAGTGTAAGGGGGACAGAGTTGGTACTTTCCAAAGTACAAGCTCCCTTGTAATGCCTAATTGTTAAAAGTGAGAAATTACAGCAGCTAGTGCCAGTAGCAGTTTCTGAAATCTTATGATGATTCCTTCCTCTTACACTTCTGCTTGTTGTGGCTGTTTAGGCTGAAAATTGTTAATATATGGTTGTTTTCTGGCTAGGACATTGGCAGTCCAGGATCAGTAGGGTATCTCTCGTCTTTATCACTTCATACATAGTAATAGTTCTGATTTAGTTTTGTAATTCTAAATCCTTTTGAAAATGCTACAAAATCAAATTCTTTCTTCTGCACATTGAAAGGTAAATTGGATCATCCAGAATATTCTTTCGACGTTGCTCCATAATCTTTTCTATTATGGTTTCAAAGGCAGGTGAGGCTCTCATTGGAAGCGAAATCAGTGCTATGATGCCCAAAAATATTTTTCACCCTTAATTTAGTTGTGAGACTGATCTATTCACACCAGCCTGACTTAATTAAGCAACCCTATATCCTCAGACTGCTTTTGCGGAAGAGGATTTAGGGTGGAAGAAACCTGCTAGTCTCGGTATTGTGACTCTTGTTTGGGACTTGCTGAGGGTTCATTAATATTTCAGTCCTACATTTTCTTAAGGATTACAGATTCTTGATCCTTAACTCATGTAGGAGGCGTTTTCAGCCTCCTCCTGCTAAACGAGCATCTTCGCCATTTTCGAAATACTATGTGTATATAAACATATATTACATACATATATGCCCAACTTATTACTAAACTGTTAACCTGCTGACATTGCTTTCTGTTGCC
The DNA here is from genome assembly GCA_013389945.1 of Fregata magnificens. NCBI lineage: Eukaryota > Metazoa > Chordata > Aves > Suliformes > Fregatidae > Fregata > Fregata magnificens. The sequence continues at coordinate 323,637 of WAAD01003119.1, forward strand.
TGGCAAAGTCACAGGCAAGTTTATGTGTAAAGCCTTTTCATATTGGGAATCTAATTGCCCATATGGATTTCTTTATGGAAACCTATCAACGAAAGCAAGGTTTGTGGTGCCATATTGGCTCCTGGGAGAGACTAGATGTGATGGTAATCAATCATTTGGGCTGCAAGTCGGTTTGGGACAACCCAATCCCTACCCTCTTTCAAGAGGCATACTCATACAAACAGAAGGGAAGGAAATGCAACAATTCCATATACAGAAACCAGAGAGAGGAAAATCACACACACACACACAAACTGGGAGGGTGGGCTGTGGTGATGGTGTTTAATAATTAAGCCTTATTTTATCCCTATGTTCCTACTTAATAGTTGGCTTCCCTCTTGCTCTTGTTTGGGACCTTTCCGAGTTGCTTTGAGCTGTAAGGAGAAAAAGCTCTTGCTTTCTCCTTAAGAATATTCATGTGCAAAGGCCAAGCTCCTACTCTTACATCTTTGCTCTGGAGTTTGTCTCCCAGATGCATTAATTCACGGAACAGAGGTAGAACATCATCATCATCATTAAGATCTAAACCAAGCTGCCTATCCTGTAAAGGGTCCCCCTGCCTGAAGCAAAACAGAACTGTTAATGCATTTTTTATAAACAATGCCATTAAAGATGCATGAAAGATGTGTTGTAAATATTAAAGCGGAACTATCAAACTTTTTTTTTTTCTTACTCCATAAAACGGCACAAAAGTCTCCGGGTCAAATTCCTTCTCACGCAAATTAAGCCAGACCCTTTGATTTCAAGAGTTTTGCCCATTTGCTTTACTAGAGTATTACAGTTTCTGCAAGAGCCCTGAAACAGCCCCGTTAGGATGCTTGCAAATATGGCAAATTCAATTATGGAACTATGCAGCAGTCAAGTTATAAAAACACTGGAATGTGAACTGAGCAATTACAGAGAACATTTATGAATATTTAAAAAGATTTTGTAGTCTCCTAAATCTGCTCCCTGACCAAGGCTGTGGCAGGTTTAACACGTAGCGTGGTGCTTTACTTGCCTTGTAAGCGATGCTGGCCAAAGGCTGGGTGCAGGCTGTGCGTCGCAGTTATCTCCCAGCCATGTTGCCTGCTAGGCTGTTATCCCACCTAGTGGCTGCAGTACGCCTGCTCTCCCTTAGCACAAGATGCTTTTTTTTCCATTATATTGGTGAAACAAGTCAAAGTTTGACATATTACTTCAGTTAGCAGTGAATATGCCTTCAAATTGCTTAGTCAGATGGTCAAATCTATGCCCTTGCCTTATCTGCATTACACCAGAGACAGGTTTCACACTCAGATGGGTATTCACATCCTCTGAATTTATACATCAAATATAGATGCCTATCTAATACAGTTAGCTTTTTAGTGGAAGTACTCTGTGTCACTCTTCTTACTTACGGTTGTATCTGGCCCCTAATTTGGGCATATTGAGATAATGTGAATAAGCCCCTTCCTGTTCCTGCTTGTGGGACCAGCTTAAGTTCCCCTAAGTCCCTAATGGCAATCACAGGAGTGAATTTTATCTTCTCTGTTGTCCATACACAGATGACCACTATACACCTATACACTGTCCATCCACTTCACCATCAGCCCAACTCTGGTCTGACTGAAGCCAAAAGTAAAAATGCCATTGCCCTCCAAAGAAGCAGGGTTCAGGCCAAAATTTTGAGTTTAATGGAAATGTTTTATTAAAATAAGGTGCTTTTGAAAAAAAAATTGTACTACTAGTCTCCTCGAATCACATGAAAAAAATCCATTGAAACATATTTTGATGACAACGAGAGCAAAGAGGACTTGCCAAAGCACTGCAAGAAGCGTCCTACAATTGGACAGGAATAACATTTATGGTAAGCCTTCAAGATGGAGTTCACCTGTAAAATCCTTTGTTGCTTCCTTCCAACCTTGCTCTTCACCCCTCTATTTTTATGCCACATTTTGCTCCGTCACACCTTTTCAAGAGTTGCTTTATTGTCAAAAGAAGTGGGATCTCTTCCCTCTTAATTCTTTAAGTTCCTGCAGTCCTTAAATACACGCATGATTCGCATTGACTGGATGGTCCAAATCTTTACGTTGTCTTCTGTACTCAGAAGAGCCTCTTGACTCCGTTCATGATCTTTTTGCCCTTCTTTCGATGTTAGTCTTGCTTTGAGAGACTAAAGAAGAACGCAAGGGTGAAGGCAGCTGAAGTTCCCAGCATGTCTCTGAAGTGTCCGCTTCTCTCTGCAGAGCAGAGATTTAATAGTGAAGGTCACCCTAGTAAATTAATGATGAATCTTTATCTTTTTATGCAGAATAAATGCCGCCTCTTCAAAATGCAGAACTAAAAGAATTATTTTCATGTGTATCAAAAAAAAAAAAAAAATTCACATTGGTAGAAAACAGAAACATTGTCCTGACCATCATTTTTCCCAAATAAGTCTCAGTAATTAATTTCTTTTTCATTGAACAAAACAGAAAAAAAGGAGTTCCTTCAGCCTAGTGATGTTTATTTAAGTGAAAGCATTCCCACCTGTGCTGTCTTTTCCTGTGGACTGGAAGAAAATTTTCCCTAGAGAAGTGAAAAAAGGCACAAAAAGCTTGACGCGTACTTTGTTTTTCTTTTTCTCTACTGTATTTGGATTTTTTTTAATAATTTGGTGATGAAATGCATTTACTATCAATACTGTACTCAATTTAAGAGTCAGCTTCTTCATGCAGAAAACCTATAGCTCCTCTCTCCATGAGCTGCTTCCTGCATGCAGCCTGGGAAGCTGTTTCCCTAGGCCCCCAATTAGCTGCCTGCCCAAGCTGTCTTTTCAAACTGCATCAGATATCCATGATTCCCTTCATACGTCTCCCTGCTGCCTGCTACGCTTTAATTTACATTTCCAGCAGTATCCTTTACGAGTGATCTGCCTGCCTGGTTATACCACGGAAAGGTTTGCTAGGCTGGTGAGCCCATCGTGGGGTTCAGGCACCGAAGCTTCTGCACCCTCTGACCGCTGCTACTTTTTGTCTCCAATTTTCCTAGGGCTGTGGGATGCTCGCGCAGTCCGTGGATGAGAGGGATTTCCTATGGCACGACGGTACCTGGTTGCAGTGGTGGGGCCAGAGCTGAGGGTGGCTTCCCCACTGGGCTGCAGGTCAGTGTCAGGGCACAGGCAGCCCTGGGCAAAAAAATAAAGGAAATTAATTTCTCAAATTCCTACTACTATATTTCATAATTTTTGTTATTTAAGTCTTGTGGGCAGCCACTCGCTATCTAAAACCTATTTCTAGACAAATTCTGGTAATGAGCTCCCACTTAGCTGATGATTAGCTTCTAAAAATAATTGCTCTGGAATTAAGGACGCAGGCTGGGTTTTTAGTTTAATCGCACTATCTGTATACTTACGTACACCAGACTTATCAGATCAACTCTTACCATGATCATTTGCTGTCTCCTAATAATACTTTAGTCTGAGATCATAATCCTTAAACCAAAATTAAAGCATCACCTTAAACCTGCAGCAAAGAGCAGCTTCATGCCTGTTGCAGTTGATGCTATCTGTGTAATAGCATATTTGGCCCTGTATTTTGAAACGTGAACTCTTAAATGTACCTGAAATGCAAAGAAACAGGCAGGAGGAGTAACTTTCCTCCCTTTGCTCGGTCTGGAAGGCAGAGGGGAATTTCTTTTTGCGCTCAGGAGTTTCCTGTGCTGTAAAGAGTTCATTGTTCTTGTTTCTCTCTAATAGTAACTGGATTATAAAAAGGGTTTTTTTGGTGCTTTTAGTGTGCTTTCTTTAAGGAAAAAGAATTTGCAGGCTGATCCGCTTTCAAATTCAAGCCAACGCAGGGTCCAGGCACAGGACTCAAACACGTATGTAATCAAGCTATCTGCATTTTCATTAACAGACAAGGAAAACCATCACAGTTCTGAAGCATTCTGCTTTCATCTTTTGCATAGACCAAATAGCTGGAGATAACTAGGGAGAAGCCTGAGAAAAGGAACAATTACAGTTAATCAATAATCCTCAAATGACAGCAATTGAAATTCTGAAAAAAATATTAAAAAGAAAGCAGGCAAGGTAATGGCAAATCATCCATCAGGCATTCAGAGCATTTTTGCAGATCTCAACTTGAAGAAAGGAGGAGTTTTTAATTAAATCATCATCTGAGGACGCCATTGATCCTTCATGTTAGACAATTTAGAGTGCAAGAAACAGCTTTGAATAGCCATAATCATAAAAGATGTGTTTGTTTTCCCCAAAATGAGCCCCTTGCCTGACTATGTAAAAAAGATGATTCTGCTGAAACTCTGCTCTCTGCTTTTAAATGATCTAATTTCCATCTCCTTAGCTGAGTTAAGTTAGTGCAGTAACATATGTATTTGTTTCCAAATAAAGATGTTTATAGATACTATTTTCTGTATAACTTTGTCCCTTGCCCCAAGAAGATAAAACCAGCAAATTATGGTTCAGCAGGGCTTGTGTTTCCATGACACAAGGAACTTGAACAGCTTGACTTAGGAAGTGCTTTTCCTCAGCTCCAACCAGGGCACAAATTTCAGTTTTAGTGATTCTCAACAGCCTTTTGGAGGCTCAGCCCTGGGGGTCCCCTGGTGACCACATGTGTCTTGGAGGTGGATGCATTCTTAGAGAGGTCACCTACTGTTTTCAGAAACGATGGCTGATTTGGGGTGTTACCTTTCAAGGCTGCACAAGTATCTGCTCCCACTTGCTGATGATGAGGAGGGGCTCCCAAATCACCCAGCAGCTGGCCAAGGCTGGGGGGAGGTGGAGCTGCGGCTGGACTCAGGGCTGCCTAATCTGCCTTGTTAGGAGACTCAAGTGGCCTCAGGTGGTGGGCTGGTGTGTCTGCAGGTTTTTCCCTGGGTGGGAAGAGTGTGGCATCTCAGCAGAGCCTGGAGACCCACCCATGTTGCAGGGAGCAGGCCCAAAGGTGGGTAGGTTTTTTTGGTGTTTTTTATTGTGTGGTGGTTTGGGTTTTGGGGGTTTTTTTATTATCTTACCCTCTGTGGTAGTATAGCTGATGGTTTATGGGATTGGAGAGCATTAACTGCTGCGTCTGGGGCCTGAGATAACTGGAGTGGTTTGCCAGGAAACACAAGTGTAACCTCCTGTGCATTAAAACCAGAGGGACTTAGCTCTGACAGGGCCTTGTATAACTAAAAACGTTGTGGTGGTGATGTTCATGTCAGCCTTGGTGCTGGAGTTATGCTGTAGGAGGCTGGTGCAAACTGGGGGGCTGGCTCAGGTGGAGGGCTGGGATCTCTGTCCCCCATTCCCCCAAATCCCTTTGGAGGCAGACAGTGGGTTAGAGATCTTTCCTCTTCTGTATAAAATATCTACAGTTGTATTGAAGCTGGTGAGACTGCTCATGGGAGAGATATTAAGTATTCATGCAAGTATTTGCAAGGTGAGGCATTTGACCTTTCTCTGCCTGATTTCCCTGCCCAGCTGTACAGCAGACCAGTTAACACGACCCGCTTGTGTCAGAAGGGAAAGATATTTGCAGTGTCTGTCTCTAGCTGACTTGGGGCATGAAAGATAGGTACCTTTTGGGACATATATATCTCTTTCTTGTAATCTGCATCTGTATTAGATGCCTGGTGCAGCCTGAAGGAGGCATTATGAATTGCCACATCTGTCCCCTTCCTCCCCAGTGACCTAAACTCACAGCTCCCAAGCTTTGGCCGGGGAGCAGGCCCTGCTGTCAGGGGACGGGCAGGGATTACAAACCAAGCACCTACCTTTGCTTTCCTTGTCTAGCTGCTAAATAGTTCCAGCAGCTCCTCCTGCAGTATCCCTTATGCTGAGGGCTTGAGCTGTGGGGCTACCTCAAGGTGCAGCCTTCACACCGAAATTAGCACACCTGAGACTCTCATTTGACCAGCCCAAAAGCTTTACATTCAATATATGCACTGCGATGGGTCCAAACACTGCTTTACTGTTCATTGTGTACTCCTTTAAGGGGAAACCTGTGAATAATTTCTTTGTCTGAAAGAATAAGATGCATTATTATCCAGCTGGGAGAGGTGAGAGCACTACTTAAGAGTAAGTTTAGTCTTGTTTTTCTGTAGTGCATTGTGCCTCTCCAGTGGAGGGCATCTGCCTCAGCTCTGTGACAACAGAGCAATAAACTAAACCTCCTGGTGCAATGGTGATTATTTAATAAGGGTTGATAAAAAGGCATCATGTTGCCTCGGAATGATAGCCCTGTAATGGATGTCAGATCTCGGCCAGTGCTTAGTCTCCTGCAAGATATTTGAGCAAGGGAAAGCTCTGGAATAAGGCAGGCTGGCTGGTGGTGGGGAGGTGTTGGAGAGGAGCATTCACCAATGTGCAGATCATTCCCTTTAAAGAAAAACACCCTCATCCTCCCTCAAGTATCCAGCGCTGCTGACGTACAAATTATGAAGCATTTGTTTGTGCTTCTCTGCTTCTTGCTTTGCCAGAGCACACAGCTCTTGGCATTGACAGCTTGCCTCTGTCCAAAACACTAAACTTTAATCTAATTAGATGAGCTTTTCTCCCCTTTGAGCTGCATCTGCCTAAAGTCCTACCAAATTTTGCTGCTGGCTGCCTTGGGGCTTTTCCAAGGCTGATGAGGAGCAAAGAGCAGGATCCAACTGATGTTAAGTCCCGTATTGTGCTTGTAGGCAAGAAAATGTCTTCTCTGAAGACGGTGACCAGCAGTACTTCAGAAAAAGACAGAAGGTGCTCTCTTTCTTCTCCTCCCTCCCCCCCCAAAGGTTTTTGCTGGAGCCTCTCTAGTTACCAACCGCTAACATTCCTCTGTGCTCTTTGATGTTCTCTGATGCCTGTATGTTTGTGGCAAGGAGAAACTGAACCACTTAAAAAGACAAGCTGATAAAAAGAGGGACCTTTCTGTGACAGCTGATGTCCTCATTATCTGAGCTAAGTCAGACTAGCAACTAGAGGACAATTTTCTTTGTCCTCTTTTTGACCAAAAAGGTGGTGCCAGTGTCTACATCCTGAAGAAGTAACAAGAGCAACTGGTCCTGGTTGGCTCTGACATCCCAAAACATGTAAGCGCATGTTTAGCCTTAAAGAAACAGAATAAAATTTCTGAAATTTGGGGTTTTAAATAAGTTTAAGTGACCTGCTTGATTATGAATCACTAACGGCAGCGAAGCAGGAAGGATGTGTAAGGGCTGGCTGTAATATGTCCGTGGAATTGGCCTTGTTGAAGGAGCTGAGTCTGGACTAGAAACTCAGAGGCAGTGGTTGTATGCAAGGACAGATCCCAAACAGAGGTAAATGAAGCCAATAAAGCTCTGCTCTGCGAGTCTGGTCCAGGAAATCTCTGGCGCTGACATCTTTTTGGAGTCCTTTAAATGCCAGCCCCTTAGGCCCTGAAACAGCTAACTGGAGAAAAGCAAGAGAAGACCCAGGGAGCATCAACTGCTGCAGGATGCAGAGTGTGTACGTGCATTTAACGCTTTCCAGGACTAGTCTTGCTGATATAAAATTGAAATATGGGGGGAGTTTGTGGCTTCTAATTTAGCACTGAACAGATGTGGAACTGTAAAAAGTAAAATGCCCATTAAAATTACCATATTTCTCTTGATTCACCATAACAAGGTTACTTCCCTTGCAGAGTGCTTGCTTCAGAAACATAGCCGAGGAAGCAAAGCCACTGTAATAAACGGACTGTACCAAAGGAGCTCACACTTGTTTCCTCAGTGCAGGCAAAACAGCATTTCAAGACCTGCCTCGTGTCTCTGCACTCCTTTCCTTGCAGCAGGACAGAGGCAGGCTGCTGAGGAGCTGCTAAATCTATACATAGCTGCTTCTTCAGTTCATCCTTCTCTCCCTTGGGGGGAAAAAGGACGTTTGGCTTAAAGATCACCCAGGGTTTCCAGCCTGAATCCCCTGCAGAGGGAGAGCAACTCTCAGCATATATAAATCTCTCCCTGCCTGTGCACATCGGCATTTGCTGCTCCAGCACGCTGGCCCGGCTGCCCACTGGTTTCTCCGGAGAAGCTTGCAAAGACCCAGAAAGCATCAAAAGAATGATGACTCTTTCCACTGCGTGTGGGGTTGGTTTTTATCATCTCTGGATGAAGCCTGCGATACGCTCTCAAAACACCATCAACGATGCTCCTGGGTTTCTCCTCCTCCTTTCTGCTTCGGTGCAAAGGTTAAAGCAAGTGCTAGTTTTGCTTTTAACAGGTTTAAAAAGGAGCAAAACTGAAAGGGAGCCTTGCCAGCAAGTTTTGCTTTCCCACCCAGCAGGGATGAGCCGTGTGGCAAATTGTTTGTTAAATTGAATCTCGCGTTTTGCACTCCAGCAGAAGCAAAACAAGAGGTGCCACAATTACAACTTCATTCTGTGATTACCTGCCTCAGCGTGGCAGCAATAAGCATTCACAATTTGTTGCTGCACGGCCAATTCATCTTTAAACTGAAACGGCAACTTAATTGTATCCACTAATAGTCAGCTTCAATCAAAAATCACTGAGAGTCACTCCGGCTAGACTAGCTGGGGCTCCTAGCACTCGCATTTGCTGGTTAAGGGACTAAAATGAGATCATTGTGTTTTTATTTATGTATACAATGAGCAAGGTGGGGGGGGGCCACCGGCAGCCATAGAAACGCTGGGGCATCTTTATCACTTGGTATTAAGCTGGGGAGACAGGACAGCTGGGATTTATGGGTTGGTGTGTGCAGCTCCTTTTTATGGCTTTTGCATGATTTAGGCAGAGCTGGGCTTGCAGATGGCAAAACTGATGGAGGGGAGGGTTTGGGGGTTTAATTTTGCAATTCCTGTTGATGACAATAGTCATAAATTTCAAGGTGTTTTGTGGTGGGGCTTCGGCTTTCAATTATTGGTGTAGAGAATGCAAATGTCAGCAAGCAGCGTAAGAGCAAACCCTTTTTCCAAGGCAAACATTTGGGCGTGAGAGCCTGATGGATGTCAGACCTCTTTCCATGTTGTGGCAGACTGAGATTAAACCTGCAGACTCTCAGGTTTAACAGCTGAGCACAGAATTGAACGATTTCCCTTTCTCGCAAGTCCCGGGGACTTTCTTCTCGTGAGCAGCGCTGGCTCTCGGGGAGCAGTTGCCCTCCCCGGGGCGCACCAGGAAGTGAAATGCATGCGCAGGGCCCAAGCTGGGGACCCACGAGGGTGACATGGTGGAAGCAGGATAGGGCCAGCGGAGCCTGTGAGGATGAGGTGAGACTTCAGCAAGGGCTTCCCTAACCTAGAGAGGGACAAAACGTCCCTCCTGTACCTGCTTTTCCACCCCATTAAATCACATCGCAGATCGATAGCAGACAAATGACTCTGGTGGCCAGTGGCTAGTTTATGAGATTTTTCTTTATTACCACTTCAGCTCAAGTGCTACCGCAGAGGGAGAAGGATGAGACTAATTTAATTTCTCTCCTGGATAATAATTACCTGCGTATGTAAACCCTGCTGCCAGATGTACATCCCCAGTTGCACCAGTGTGAAAAGCATGGCTTTTTGGTTAAGCTTCTCCTATCAGAGCACTTCAGCTCCCCTTGCAAACTCCTAGCTGTAAGTACAGCTTAAAGGCTTCAAAATTACTGTAGCGGTGAAGAACCTAACACAGGAATTAAAGAGAGGGTTTGCTGGAGGAGATGCGTCGGTGACTCTAAAAACTGCTGTATGGTGCTGTAAGGCATAAAAAAAAATTAGAAGTGCTGGGGGGGCACAGCAAGCTGTTTGGCAGCAGGAGGCAGGCAAAACTTGGCTCCTAATTCCTGTAGAAACCTTGATGTCCTTTCACGTCACAAATAAGGTTTTGAGACCTACTGAAGGGTGTTTTTCTTGCTTCTCAGCACACTGGAAGCCTTGCCCTAGCTGCTCTGTTGACCTCTGGAAGCAGGAAACAATAACGTTTCCGTACGGCCCTGAAGGCTCAGGACAAGCTGCCTTGCTTTAACTCGGGTGTGCAAATACTGGCGTGCACTGCGTGGCCTCTCCCCAGCTGGGGGTTCCTGCTGTAGCTCTTACACAGCTGGAAAGTCAAGAGCACTTCCACCAAATAAATAAAGCTGCTCTGAGATTTCCTCCTTCCTCTGTCTGCGAGCATCTCCCAAGGACAGATGATGTTTAATAGCTCTGCTCTCTGATGTTAACTTCACTCCTCCTTTTTGTGTGTTTGTATTTGTGTGCGCTCCATTTTCGCTGTAGGAAACTCTTTTCCTTGCTCCCGCATGTGTTGCCCCTTGCAGCTCTGCTTCCTTAGTACTGAGCAGCTGTATCCTCCCTCTCTGCTTTTTCTGCTTTTCCCTATACTTGTGAATTACTTCATACAACACCCAGCTTCCCGCTCTCTCTGACCTGCCCGTGGCCACTGACCTTCAGCCTGTGATTCTTGCTCCTTGCCTCCTCCAAACTTGTCTTCTGTTGTCTCCTATGCCTAAAACCCGGCTATTTATCAATGTGTTAGTGAGAACTGCCATGCACCAAGCCACTGAAATGTAATAATAGGCAGGTTTTCTGTTAGATGATTGCAAAAGCTAATGCTGGCACAGATCCTGATTTCCCCCCAACCCGACGACAGTGTCACTCGAGTACCCTGAGGTGGTATCAATGGATACTGGTGGTAGTTGGCGGCCAGTCATGGGCGGTGTTGCCCAGGGCTCAGTTCTGGGGCTGGTTTTGTTCAATGTCTTCATCAATGATCTGGATGAGGGGACTGAGTGCACCCTCAGCAAGTTTGCAGATGATACCAAGCTGGGCGGGAGTGTCGATCTGCTCGAGGGAAGGAAGGCCCTGCAGAGGGATCTGGATAGGCTGGATCGATGGGCCGAGGCCAATTGTATGAGGTTCAACAAGGCCAAGTGCTGAGTCCTGCACTTTGGTCACAACAACCCCATGCAACGCTACAGGCTTGGGGAAGAGTGGCTGGAAAGCTGCCCAGCGGAAAAGGACCTGGGGGTGCTGGTTGACAGCCGGCTGAACATGAGCCGGCAGTGTGCCCAGGTGGCCAAGAAGGCCAATGGCATCCTGGCTTGTATTAGGAATAGGGTGGCCAGCAGGAGTCGGGAAGTGATCGTGCCCCTGTACTCGGCACTGGTGAGGCCGCACCTCGAGTACTGTGTTCAGTTTTGGGCCCCTCAGTACAAGAAGGACACTGAGGTGCTGGAGCGTGTCCAGAGAAGGGCAACGAAGCTGGTGAAGGGTCTAGAAAACAAGTCTTATGAGGAGAGGCTGAGAGAACTGGGGCTGTTTAGCTTGGAGAAGAGGAGGCTGAGGGGAGACCTTATCACTCTCTACAACTCCCTGAAAGGAGGTTGTAGTGAAGCGGGTGTTGGACTCTTCTCCCAAGAAACTAGCGATAGGACGAGAGGAAATGGCCTCAAGTTGCGTCAGGGGAGGTTTAGACTGGACATCAGGAAGAATTTCTTTACTGAAAGAGTGGTTAGGCATTGGAACAGGCTGCCCAGAGAGGTGGTGGAGTCGTCAACCCTGGAGGCGTTCAAAAAAGGTGTAGACGTGGCACTCCAGGGCCTAGTTTAGGAGTCATGGTGGTGTTAGTTGATGGTTGGACTTGATGATCTTAGAGGTCTTTTCCAACCTTAATGGTTCTATGATTCTATCCAGTCTTAGGGCATGGTTTAGGCTCTGACTTAACAAAGGACTTCGTTAAAGTTGATCGGAAGAGTAAATCAATCCCTTCAGTGATTGCACTTCAGGGTGGGAGCTTGAACTGCACAACACTGCCTTGGGAAAGTCAGGAACCAGGACTGCTGAGCTACTGCCCTGCGTACAGTACAGCGGCGTGGTTTGTCCTTCCCTGCTCAGAGGCAGCACCCAGCAGCTCAGGGATCCAGCCCGGTGGGGGGCTGCGATAGTCCTCCCACAACTGTCAGACCCCGTGTATTGGGCTGAGCAGGATTTTACTTGTGTGTTAGCAGCATCCATGGGTTTGCAGACTTTGGGGCTGAGGTTCAGCTACTGATGCTTTTTTCAAAGCAGACTAGATGAAGGCACAATGATATACGAAAGGCAAAAGAATTCAGTTGCCTTATTTGCATGTTTCTGATGCCAGACACACCAATAAACAGAAGAAATGCTGGATAAAGACCAGAGGATTTTGCAATTAACACATTAAACAGATCTACCAACTGCAGGATCAAAAACAGAGTAGGAAACGAAACACCCATGCAATGTGACCGTGGCTCTGCGTCGATGATTTGATTTATACTAACGTTAAAGGCCCGCAGGAAGCTGATGTTGCCTTGTAAACTCCTTCTCCTTTCATGTAAACTACTTCCCACAGTCTGGCACCAAACAGATAATTTCTCTCTCCTTCTTGTCTTTTTATAACTGCATAATCTTCAGGATCTGATTCCTGCCTTTACTGCGTACTCGCTTGCTGCTAAACAAACTTCTGTACGTGTGCCAGGCAGTATTTTGTTGACAAAAATCACTTTGTCACCAGAATTACGTGTATGTGCCTGATGAAATGCCTTTAACTGACAGAATGCTTTTAGTCACATGAATTTACTCGACTAAATGATATTAGGTGGATTAAACCAAGAATTTCATCAGACTCTTTCCTCTAAGGAAAGAATTTCATTGATTCTCTCTGAAGTTAGAGACACCCATACAGTCAAATGTATTTATTCGATAAACAAGTCTGCCATGGCCTTAAAATTGCTGCAGCAGGGCACAAAGGCACAGGGGGAACTTGTATTAGGGCTTGACAAGCTCACTAATGCGGTGGAGGTCAGGACTGAAGTTTCTCTCTGAGATGTAGCACTGTGTGAGACTTGGTTTTCAGACACCATGTCTCTGTGATCATCACCGCAAGGGGTGAGATTTTTTCCCTGTATGACTTTCACGATAGAAAATGGGTGTCTGGCAAAAACCCAAATCTTTTTCAGACGTTGGGAGGAGGGTGTCAACAAAATGCAAAAACCAGAATAACCAAATATTGCAAATACATTGGCTTTTTCCACCTTTTCTTTGAGATTTTGCTGTTTCATGATCAGGTCTCCTGAATGTTTTCCTAGTGCAGACTTTGCTGCTCTGTAGGTAGCAATGCCAAAGCAGGTACGTGCTCTGCTTGTCTCTTCTGCAGCACCTTTAACTTTCTTTGCTCGGTGGTAGAAGAAATTGGGTTTTGGGGAAGGAAGGAAAGAAACTCTTGTTCTTCGTACCCAGAGAGGTCACAGAGATTGAAAATGCTGCTTGCTTTTGTGTATGGCGATGCCTAATGGTATGTTGTCATCTCTTCTGCCATCAGAAAGCCTTGATTTCATCTCTTGGGTCCTTCTACAGCTGGATGATGGGTGAAAAGGGGCGCGCGCACACACACACACACACCCCGGCATTAATCTCTGCTGCGAGCTTCCATGCCACTATAATAATTAATAATAATGATCCAAATTTTTATTCCTAGTGTGTCTTTGGCAGTGTTCAGATGAGGCTCTGAAAGCCTTTTACACAAAGGGATAAGAACCGATCCCCTGTTCATCCTCGTACAGCCCAAGTCTGTCTCACACCAGTGTAAGGCAGTTGATTTGAAGCATTACTCTGCTTTTTCCTTAGGGCGCCAAGTTCAGAGAAATCGAGGCACAAGTCTTATGTTCCCATAATTTCTCACACGGCTGCAGAGCAAGGGCAAAACCACCCGTGACTTCATCTAGGCAATTATGCCTCTTGCTTAAATACACTTGGAGTAAAGTGCATTAAATTCTGGCTTGTGACTTGCTGCCGCTACCTCTAACAAGGTGTTATTTTTCTAATTGCTTTTGTTTGGTGTTTTGGGTTAGGATTTTTTTGCAGCTCCCCTCCCCGGGTTCTCGGTGTGGCTCTTCACAGGGACCCCACTTCCACACGTGGGCTCCTGCGCGTTTCCCCTGTGTCCTTCCATCCGGGACACGCGCAGGGGCTTTGCCCTGTCTCTCTTCTCCATGGTGGCAGGGCAGGGGATGCACTTCCATGGCCAAGGGCTGCACAAGCAATTAATGCTGTGTTAGTTAGCTGTTCACTGTCTGACCTGCAAGTCGGTATTTTTATAATTAATTAAAACATGGAAAATGCCACCAGGTATGTTTGTGAAGTAAAAAACCCACTGCTTTTAAGTCTACTGTTGAGTAATGACAAGTATATATATGGTGTCAGAGCTGGTTCTGCTTTCCGTTAGGGTGGGTTTTCCTTTTGCCAACTGATTTATCTGTGAAATAAACAACCAGTGTTAAAATTAAAGCACATTAATATAGCTGATTTGTAAATAAAAAGGAGAGTTAGCCAGACAGAGCGGAAACATAAATAGAGACCAAATGTTACAATATAATGCGAGACGATGCTCCTGTTTAGAAAAAGACTATCATCCCCCCTGCATGCTCATGGTAACGGAGCAGTGGGCACATGGGCTGGTGGTACAGCAGAAATGCCGTTGCCTAACACTGCAAATGTTGAGATAAATCTGTTATTTGAATACTCATCAATTATAAAAAGCATTTTGAAAGTCCACAGCAATTACCCACGTGAAGGGTTTTCCTGGAAACACTTCTCAGAAAAATTTATTTTATTGAGTTGTGCTGCAAATCTCCTGCCAAGCCCTGGGAGCGGGGAGAAGGGAGTCAAAACCTCCATCGCTTCCCCTGAAAAATATCCAAGTGTGTGGAGGTGGTTTGAGGTTTTAATAACTCACAATACAGAAACAGAGAGGTTATGGTCACAGTCACGTAATTTAGGGGGAGTAGCTGAGCACTGCTGCTCCCCCATAAAGAGAGCTTGTGAATAGATATTAAGATAGAGATTATTCAGGATGATGCACTTGAGCTGCACAGGGAAGAATTAGTTGACACCTAGATGTATTGGGGGTAGGGACGGTGACAACATATGATAAATGAAATGCGCAGCAGTGAGAACAGATGTATGCTGGAAGGACAGCATGATAAATGTGCTTCTTGATATTTACAGTGCCTGAGAAAACACTCCCAATCTGATACAGGTTCCGTAACTACAGTCATGTTTGGGTATGGTGGTGACTTGATTGATTTAATTAGCTCTCATTAATGGTATTGAAGATAGTTCAACAACAAGTAACAGAGAGTCTCGCTGAAGTGTTGCACGTTAATTGTGTTATGGGACGGCTCTTTTGCATAAATACAAATTAGGTGGTGAGTTGTTTGGAAACACTGACGTCTATCCTTGCTGGGAGAGATGAGACCGCTGCCTGGGCTGGCTGCATCGTCCACCTTCCCCATGCCGGCACGGACTCTCTGTGCTCCATGAAGGTTTACACCCTCGAACAAGGCTCTGGCTGCAGCCCGTGGGGTTCCTTCCGCGGTCACCCCCCTCCCTGCTTATGTGAATAGAAGAGACCTTGCAAATCAATATCCTTATTAAAGCTTATAAATTATTCTTTTGATCTACATTGACTCTGAGGAGTGAGTGAGCTGGCCCAGGGAAAATTAAAATTGCCCCTATGGCTAAATCTACTCAAATATTTTTTTTTTTTTTAACCTTTCTCATAACAGAATTTTAAAATTCAATTTGGTGCTCTCAAACCAACTGCAAAATGACAAAATTTGGTCAAACAAGCAAATTTCCTTCCCACATTTTTTATTTCGTATAAGAAGTAACTAAACTTGATGTTGCTTGGCTTAGGTGGGAGGTACCTGCCTGTATCCTGGACTTCACTGCTGTTTATAGCTCTCCATGTCTGACCTGGCATTTTCCTTGCCCAAGATCTGCCTCGGGCTGAGCTCTATGGAGATGTGCTCGCTGTCTCGGGGAGCAAGATAAGGGCGAGGCAGCATAGTCTGTTTGTGTAGTAAACTGGTTGTAAGAGGTATTTATTTTCCCCTTGCCCGGGTGAGGAGGGGGAAGCAGGCTGAGGGTGAACGCAGAAGATGGAAACGTGGGATGGTCCAGAGGGACAGCACTGTGGCAGCTGGACACGGGGAGCAGCAGGAGCTGTATGGCATTGCCTAATCCTGCTGCACCTGCGGGGGAAAAGCTGGGGCAGGGGATGGAGGTGGTGGCATGTCCTTGCTGGGATGTAATCACCAAAGGGTGATGTAATTAAAAACTAGTGGGTTTGAGTGGTTTAAGCCCATGCAGGCCAGTCATAATTCTGGCATTGTGTTTCTTTTGAAGACTTTACTTTGGTAACCTTAGTACTGTTTAAAGGGGATTATTTGTGGGTGTTGTTCATCTGCTGCTAACAGAAACCACGATAGGAGCCCACCCCAGCAGGGTGATTCCCAGGCAAGGTGTGCATTGCCAGACAACCACAACTTGGAGCAAGTGCTTGTGGAGATGGTACATTTGTTCTTTAAAGGAAGGGTGGGGCTTTGTTTTGGTCTTGAGGATGGTTTAAAAGAATAATAATTAACGGATCTGTCTTGTGTTTGCTATTTCTGTGTGAAAAAACCATACTGCATTTGTGCACGTGTAGAGGAGATATGTCACCACACCTCTGCCCTTTTTCAAGAGCTGTAATGCTTGATAGCGTTGCAGGCAGATCTAATTTTACAAGTGAAAGGCTGCTTTTGCCTCCGCTTCTGCCAGCCGCAGGCTGCAAGACCTCTGTCTGAGGGTCAGTCCCTTGATCTGCCTCACTGCGAGCCAGAGGAGAGCAGAAAGATGTGCCTGCCTCTGCCAGCACTCTCTGACCGCAGAGGCACTGTGAGCTAGTCCTGTCCCAAAGGCCAGAAAGGACCCAAAAAGGCCTTTCGTAGATAAGGATTCAGTCCCAGTTGTGAACTCGTTGGCTGAATATTGCAAGGACAGAAATGCACAGGCTGGTCGGACCCATCTTTTGCGACTGGATGAAGCCCAGAGATGCTGTGTGCTGGATTTCTGTGCTGAGTGGGGTCTTCCCTTTTGGAAGCAGTTCAAGATACCATCCTCTGCAACTGAGGTTTCAAGCGGTCCAGCCTTGGGGCACTTGGGAGCCGTCTACAGGCTGGACTCAGTGTCCCTTGCCCGCATCGGATGCAGCGGGGGTTCTCTTCACCCACACCAGCCTCTGCCCTCCACGGGGCAGTAGGAAATCACATGTGGCTATTTGCCTCTGACTGCAAGGCAGCATTGTACACATGTACTTGGGAATGAGTCATGTGGAAAAATTAACTGTACAGCTGTCCTGACTGATGAGGGGTGCTTTAGAAATGAAAAGCAGCGTTTAGGAGCTGGCTCAGCTGTCTCCTGGCAAAGCTGGTCCCTGTGAACAGTGCACGCCACCAGAAGACCCTAGGCGAAATGCAAGCTGTGCTTCCCAAAATAACCGCTTTTCCCCACCTTTTTTCTTTTTTCCACCTTTTTTCCACACCTGACACTGTGCTCAGAGATGGTGGGAGAAGTGAGATGTGCGTACTGGTGCGCGCTATCCACGCTCCTGGCGAGCCAGGACTTTCTGGAGGTTGCGTCATGTTCAAGTCTTGTCTCTTTTTGTGCTTTTGACCCTGCATCTTTCTACATATATCATGGGAAGTATTTTTGCACTGTGAGAAAGTGGCTTGTGTAGTTGCTTTGTCCAAGTTATTAGGGCCAAGCCAGGAAACGGGCTACGGTGATGGAGCTGGTGTGCGCTGGTGAGGGGCATTTTGGAGTTGTACCTCTCCAGACCCAAAGGGACGATGCCTCTATCTTTGAGCGAGGTTTGGGAGGAAGACTGGTGGCTGCCTCCGTGGGGCTGAGAGAAAGTAGCTATTTCTATGGGTGAGAAGAGATGCGAAATGGTACTTGTCTTGGTGGCAGAGAGAAATCAGGTTCTGCGTTTACGGATGCAGTGTGGGGTAGTCGCGTCTTCTGTAAGTTATACCTTCTGATTACACAGGTCGCTGAACTTCATTTAACCTGTAGCTTTGGGAGCGTGATGGCATTAAGTGAGAGCTGAGAAAAGATTTTCTCTCCTTGAAGAAATTGATAGATGTTGACCTTCTATTTTGCCCTGAGGTAAGGCAAACAAAGATGAAAATGATGAGTTTTTGCAAAGGCAAAACCCACTTTGTTTTCAATTTCTTGTAGCTTTTTTAACTCCATCAGGTTGTTTTGATATTAAGATCGAAGTGACTTCAATAAAATAAATGCCACAATTATTTCCCAGAGGTTATTTCTGTTGAGTGCACTTTTTCAGAGGAGAAACCCATGTAACTGGGAAACTTCCCACTAGATCTAGAGACCGTCAGGTTATCTGTGTTGGGAAGGACAATAAGGGCCCAGCACTGTCTTGTGTTGCATTGCTCCCTGTGGCTGCCCTTACAGCAAGGCTCGGCAGCATTCCTATGTAGCCACGAGCTCAGGTCGGCTGAGTTTTGGGATAGTGAGGACAATGGACCCGCAGGGCTGAGTTTTGGGACAGTGAGGACAACTGACCAGCAGGCACTAGGAATCTCTCCCCTTTACTATTTCAAAGACTAAACACTTGGGTATTGTTAGGAGATTTTTGTATGTTTTTACCAATGTGCCCTTTCTTGTGCAAAACAACAGGATTTCTGCACAAAATCCACTTGGGGGGGGGGGGGGGGGGGAACAACCGAGCTGGATCTTTATGAGTAACACTGCTGAGTTTCCTGAGGTGTAACCCTTTCTCAAACCATTCTTTTCTAAAATACAGTCCCTGGGTTTATAGATTTGGTGAGGAGATAAAGTACTGCAGATGGCTGCTTTACACACTGTGCCCTTTCTACACCCAACATGAATGCTGTGCTTTTCCTGAAATTGTCTCCAGTCCTGTTCAAATTCTATGGAGAACTTGTTTTAATAATAACTTGTCTAAAGAAACAAAATTCATTATCTAAGAACAAAAGGGACCCTGGCTTTTAAAATATACAACCTGCCCGTGTGACACACAGACGCCCTCTTTGAGCAGGAAGGGTATGAATCCTGTAGCTCGTGACTTGGTGAAGATGTTTGAGAAAGACCTTGGCCTTTAAGGCTGTTCAAATACTGGTGTTAAAAGCCCCCCTTTGATGTTCCCAGCTTAGCAAAATTCTTTGTTACTGTTGTGGAGGGAGGTGTTGCTCATCACTTTGTCAGCTGTATCTGGGGAGTTGTTAGCAGTTTTCATTAAACCAGAATTTAGGATAAGCAAGTTGCAGTGGTCCAAGCATAAATACCAATTAGAAGTTGTTTGAGAGCTGATATCATCTTTTTTGGTTGGATAGCTGCAGTAACTTCATTTCTGAAAGGAGCATGTTGTAACTTGATAGAAACTTAATGCACAAACTAGCATGGATGAATGGTGCTTTTTGACTGAATTAGTAAAGTCCTTCAGCTGTCTGCAGATGAAACCCATAAAAGAAGCCTGTCTCTGTGAAAACCCTTAATTTCCATTGTTATGCAGAAAAACATCAGGGGACCAAAGGCATATATATCTGCCTTGGCCTGCTCTCTGCTATGAATAGGAAGGTTGTATATGGAGCGTGTTCTGTCCTTCAAAAGACGTCAAGACTTGCTCTCCCTTTGGAGAAAGAAGGTACCTGGCCTTGTGGATGAAGGTGACTTCTTCCAGGCTGTCATGCACCTAGCACTGAGGCTCCCCAGCCTGTTTTTTCTCTTCTTTTATGGGATAATGAAAATACAAAATCCAAACTTTTCAGTAAACTAGCTCTTGGTTTGATATGTGTGAATCTGGTTACAGTGAGGACTTTGTCCTGTAGGTTTGTCTGGATTTTTTTCTAACACTCTTATTTGGACACATGTATTTGGGTTTGGTTTTGTTTTCTCAAGTTCCTAAATTTAGATGAGGGTGATGATGTGCTATTACCATTTCCCATGTGAATGGGTTCCTAACAGCTTTACAGAATTGATAATAGCTGAGCGTGGAGGCATATGCTCAGAGCAGCACAGAGGGAGACCAATTGAAGAGGGAAGAAAAGCTAAGAGCTGCAATTCTGCAAAATAGGTTCTCCCTTTACATTGGACCCAATCTTCTTCGGGCAAAGCTTTTCACTTGCTACAGACACAAATCTCGGCTAATTCTTGCTGCTGTGCTACCAATTTTATTGCAGCAGCAGTACTGATGGAATTGCTCAGCAGTAGGGCGCGTGGCTTCCCACCAGCCTCTCTGCCCCAAACACTTTTGCTTTCCTCCTACCGAGCCTTGAGCCACTTCACAAGGGTCTAAAAGAAACTCGTGTGGCGCTGAGCTTTAATAGCACCAAGGCTGCTGTACCTACCCAGTGTTTCCCTTGTGCAAGCAAGAGCTGTTTGTGACGGTGGAGGAAGGGCAACAAATTTTAGTCTGTCATTCCTACTTTTAGCCTTTATCCTAGAGTTTTAGGAATATCCACAGCTTACCAGCAAGAGTCTGCTGTCCATAGCACATTGCGCGATGCCCTCACGTCTGCACAGCTTCAAGCAACTGAACCTGCCTTGGTTCGGTGGCCTTGCTCTGGAGAATGTCTCAGCTTTAACTGTGGCTCATTAACAGGTTTGGGGGATAAAATATTGCGCCAAACTTATTTCACAGCTCCTCAGAAACTTAGAGTTGAGTGCTTTTTACTAAGCCTTATTGCAATGTCCCCTGTATATAGATCAGAGCTGCTTGGCCCGTGGTTAAGTCTTGACGGAGAAGTGCTCAATCAATGAGAAAAGTGGTTGGTGTCAGGGATGCTGACAGGTAAAGGCATCACGCTGTCATCCAATTTTTGACTAAGGAAAGACCCTTGCTAGGAGAGCTCTCTGAGAGCACTTAGACGTTCATTGCCCACTGTCAAGGAGCCAGCTTCTGGATTAAGGAGGTGAAAAAAAGCCAATTGAAAATCACCGCAGGGCTGGCCTGCAGCGGGGGAGTTGGATGGCATTTGCTCAGTGCAGCGGTGCTGTGCCTTCAGCAAGCAAGGGGGGAAAAGGCATTTGCTCTTGCCTTCACAGTGGGCTCCTTCTGAGCGTGGCAAAGCTCATAGTTTGTCATAATTAATGTATCGTTAGCTTGTCGTTACTCTGGTCATCTAAATGTCGGTGCTTCTACCCTCTGTGGGCTTTTCCATTTAGCGCAGCCTGGAGAATGTGAAAATGAAACTTAGAGATGGATTACAGTAAAAATCTCAAGTCTGGGAGGAAGCTGGGTGTTTATCTGAGCTGTGTGTAGAGATGGAGGGTTGGTTGTTCTCCCTAGGGAAATATATGCTCAGATCTGCTTCGAAAGAGGCAAATAGGAATGCTTAACGTTGGTCGGCACTCTGAGAAATTTCTGGCCTTGCTAAAGGTAACATGGCTTTATAAGGCAGATGGTTGTTCGCATGTCGTGTGGCAAAATGAGTAGGCAGAGGAGAGGACTCCATCCGATCTGGCAGAGAAAGCAAAGCAACTCAACGCCAGGGTGTGCAGAGGAAGCCCGAGCATTTTGCACAGCTGCGAAAGCTTGGCTGTCGGGATCGTGGGAACACACAGCTTTGGCTCTGCTTGTTTATAGAGGCAGCAGCAAGAAGCGTGTGAATTCTGCATGCTTCAGTGGTCAGCATAATTGAAATCTATGATAAAATATAAATTAACAGAGGGAAAGTGGTCCTTGTTGTGCCATCTGAGGTGTTTGCTTCAATTTTATTATCCAAGATGATTGTGAAGAGTGGTCCTGTCACTTGAACATCCCTCTCTAATACCAAGCACAGGGTGAGTCCCCAGTATCCCTGATCCTGATAAACCGAAACTGCTGATGTCGTGGGGCCAGAAAAATGTTTCTGAAAAAGGAGGATGGTTTTAATAATTGATGTATGTGTATATATATATATTATTTTTTTTTTTAAGAAAATGGTGATAATTGTTTTCACAGAACATACAAAATTATTCCAACAAATGGCATACAATATCTGCCTGGTTTTGCTTATAATTAAGGAGCTCAATGCTGTTAATTGGACAGATAAGTGGGAGGCCCTGATTCGACAGTGCACTTGTGAATCCCAGTGTGTGAGAAGTTCCCATGAAGCCACGAAGAGGATGTTCCCTTGACTACAGAGGGATATACTTAAGTGCTTTTCTGGAGAGAGGCCATCAGGAGGCAGATGTAAGGACTCAGAGAACCAAAGCTATTAGAGCGGTAAAGCTGCTTTAGCTAATGGTCTTGCAGAATGGGATCCTAATTTCATGAATAAAGATAAGAATGGGGAGGAGGATGCTTGCGGCCGAAGGAACACGGCTCTGCGTGTTTCTCAGCAGAGACACAGGCCTAGGGTGATGGCACGGTTTTTCTGTAATTACATTTTTTTTTAGCTCGCTACATGTCTTAATCTTACGGGATAAATCTGTCTTGTTCGGCTTGCTGCTGGTGGGTTCTGCGGGAGAGGTGAGAATTAAGGCTGTCTCAGGTTTATTTACTGGAACAACAGAAATTTGTATTCTGTTATTCAAGCAGTTGTTGTCTTGTTATGAGGCTGAGAAAGGCTGTGAGCAGCATTCAAGAAACAGGCTCTAAAGAGGGCTGTCTAATTTTATTGGTCCCATTTGAAAAATTACATTCCCTCATCTCCTCCAAAAAAGAGCTGTGATCTCCATTTCCTCCCACTCGTCATTTGCAATATAGCCAGCTTTGTACAGCATATAATTACAGTACCGGAGCAATAATATTTCATCCAGACTTGCAAGGGACCTTCAGCTCCCCAGAGGAACAAGGGAACTGCAGTCAGAGTTTTTCCACCTTCAGCAACATGCAAAGACATGGCTATACAGGCTCTCCAGGGCTCAGGAGATTTCAGCCCATCTGCTGAAATAAAGGGACTTCTGAGGATATACTTTTTTTTTTTTTTTTTTTTTTTTTTTTTTTAACCCTGCAGGCTGGAAGAAATGGCATCCACAGCTAGTTATCCCTGGGGGGGTGGCGGAGAGGGAGAAAGCTGAAAAAATAGACAGACATATGTGTCACTAAATTCATGTACCTGCTCCGCTGTGGGATAGTCACATCAGCGTCACTGATGCATCTGGCACCACCGTGGGTATTAAGTGAGAATGAATCTGTCACACTTCATTTACCAGGCTTTGATGATGGATTTGGTGAAATCATTGCCTGGGATGGTGGATTTTTCTCCCATATAAATGACACAGGAGATGGGTCCCGATGGCATTGGCATGGTGGTGCAAAGGGGGCAGCTGTAATCCCTGGGGGAGAAGAAGAGCTGGGCAGGGACCCTGGCCGTGGTCAGGGAGGTCTATGGAAAGTCTGCAAGCTGCTATGGCAGCTTGGTACAACGTGTGTTGTGTACAATGGGTATTCCCGTGTGGGAATAAACTCCAGTTACCAATGGTCTGGTTCAAGATAAGCACAGAGAAGCCCGACGCCCCAGCAGTGCATCTTAGGGGGCTTCACGTTAACTTCCTAACTCATGGATGGACCTCACTGCTTCCAGGAAGGAAGCACAGGCTTTAAAATAGAGAGATACCAAACATCCAGAGGAGGCGTAAATAATGTGTGCTGCTGGTATGCAGGAGAGAACCTAACAGATAGGATCCTGCAAAATCACAAAGTGTGTAAAGAGGGATGGGGAAGCTGTGGGCCATCTCTTCTGTTCCTTTGGTGGAGACTTTCCGTGGGTAGACTGATATGAGAAGTCCCGTGCTTACCATAATGGCAGTGCTTCCTAATCTAAAGTCGAAATTCAGCTAGCCTGTAGCCTTTGGAAACTCAGTAAGTGATTCAGTGGGGTTGGGATGAACAACTGGATTTTGGGGTTGGGATGAACAACTGGATTTTGATGCATTTGGATTCCCGGCTTCCCTAGAAATCAGTGTCAAGTGTACCCTTTGGCATCTGAAATACTTTTCAAATCTGGCCCTATATGTATTTATCCTGCAGGAAGTGTCTGAGTTGCAATCAAAACGTGGAATTTATGATAAAATCTGTCCTGTGGCAAAGCATTAATGCTACTCACCCTGAAATTAATAGCGGATGCAACACTGGTTATACTATAGAGAGAACTGGGAAAAATTATATATTAAGAGATATCTTCTTCTGAATAAAATAGCTAAGCATCCCAATCTCCGTAGAAAGGCTTTCTGGACTACATTGCCAATAGAATTATATGGGCTCAAATAATCAGTAATCTCCAGTTGTTTCAAGAAGCAGCATTTGGTTAGCGTCCATGCATGGTGGGGCACAGCTATGCTGGTCTGCGTGCCCATTGTCCTGGTTTCTCACTATTTACTAATCACATACAGTACCACGAGTTTTGTCTGAGATTCAAGGCGAGCTTTCCATCATGCCCCATGCTGAGACAGGCAGAGAGGGGCTGGCTTAGCAGTGCCCTGGGTGCTGCCTTGCAAAACCTTCTGGTGGGCAGCAGCTCCCTGGTTTGGGTCCCCCTTCACACCCTTCTTGCGCCCCCTCCGGGGCTGTGCCGGCCTCGGGAGCACCTCCCCGTGAGAGCCGTTCACGTCTCCAGCCTCTCTCCGTTAAGCAGTAGATCCCACTTGTTCACCTTATTTTTGATGCAGTGCCAGCAAAAGCAGCGCTGTTAAAACTAATTAGATAAATATATATGTATTTTGTAATCAGGCAGTTAATTATGGCTTAGGGAGCAGATGGCAGTCCCTGGCATTTACTCTATCTATTCATAGCTGTTTTAAAGTGAAGTATATATATATTGGAGCTAATTCTGACTCAATATTAAATATGTAGGTAATTGTGAACTTAGCCGTTGTCTCATCACATGCTATTTGTCTGAAGAGGGCAAGTTGTTTTGGGACATCTGTAGGTAGGGTCCCTGTGGTAATACCTCTCTCCTCCCCTCTCCACGGTTTGGATGAGAGTGCCTCTGACTTGTTGCTAGTGCTATTTCATAGGAGACCTCAGGCTATCATTTGCTTATTTTCTTTAAAAGATTAAGAAATGTTTAACTCAGTCTTCTTAAAATCCAGATGGGTGGTACAGAAATAATAAGAGCCCTACCACTGCTGGAAAAATATTGAGATAGGAACTCTTCAAAACATCTAAGAAACATTTGGTTTCTTTCCAATGTCATCTGTAAAATTATTTTACTAACACCTGTGAAATGTTATATCATCTTTTCACACACACCCCCAAGCTGGAGTTTCTGTTGGGAGAAAATATTTGCAGAAATATAGATTAGGAAAAGTTTGAAAACCAATATGGAAAATGAGGAGGCTGAGTCTTGGCTTCCAACACCCAGTGCACCCTCCATATGCTTTTTAGGGTCTTTTCCTCAGCAGGAGAGGGCCATCCTGCGGCTGGAGCATTTGTGCTCTCTTCAGTTTCAAACTAGGAGATCATCAGGTCTAATTTAAATTGAGAGTGTGAAGGGTGCTGTTTTCACAAAGGGAGAAATGAATGAAATGTCAGAGGGATATCAGCCTACGTGCCTGATGAGCCATGGTGGGTTTTTTCCTTAACAATTAACTTCTAAGGCATTCCATTCCTGCTCAAATTATGTTTTCAGAAGGGAAGAAGGAAACTCAACATTGCATCCTGAGGAATATCGTGGTTTCTGGCCTTGGTCACAAAGCTCGAAAAGACTAAAATAAATCCATAGGTGCTTACCAGACCAAAACCTCAGCCACAGCGTAAAGCTTCTTTTAAGGAAGAAGCTAGATTGGAGGCCATTGTTGTCTTCAGCTGGTGTGATAAGACCTAAAATGATGTGATCTAAATTTTTTGAGCTTTTTTAACTGAGTTTAAGGCTGAAAGTATATATGCGAGTAAGTCTATCTATAGATGTTGCAGGTGAAATCCCTTAAGCCTTGTAGATCGTGGCACTGAACAGCTAAAAGGATCTATTGCAGAAATGGTTCATGAAGTTCATACTGGGTTTTTGATGAAATTATTCAGTCTAAAAATTCCCAGGTCAACAGTATTTCTCCCTCCTGTTGCTCACTATATGTATAAAATGCTTTATTTATCTAAAAAGCTTTAGAAATTTTATAACAGCTCACATAAAATTCTGAGAAAGGCCATGACTCTTTCTTTTCTATTATTATATTGTGACTGAATAAGAAGAATATTTGGGAACATGTAGTCCTTATACATACAGTCGATTGGGTCCATGTGGATATATTCATATTCTGATGACAGGCTGTCATATACATAAGAATAATAATGGTGTTTTGTCCCACACGCAGTAAATGCTGAGATCTAAGTAGTGAAACAACATGATTCAGAAGAGCGAGATGTGTTTGGTTTGGGTCCCCCCGCCTCAAAGACCAGTAGTGTTAAACTTAAAATGCTTCATTTCAAAGCCTGGACTTGAAAATGCTATTTTTCATTTAGATTGTCTTGATAGCAAAATAGGCAAAAGTGGTATTTTCCCCATAGATTGACATTTTCTGGTGAACCCATTAGTTCTGATGGTAGAATTACGTTAAAGAAAATGTTTGTTGTTTCCAGTAAAGAAGGTAAAAATAGAAGGATCCTGGGATCACACAAGAGCTCTTTGTAGTTTAGGAGCATCTAGTGGTGAGTAAAATAAGAAACTGGTTCCTGAAGAAGTCCACTATGCATTGTGTCAATTAAATGATAAAAACAAATAAGTACAGGAAATCACCATTGTCATAACTGGGTAAAGACTGCAAAACTAAAAGCACATTCTTTTGGCATTACTGTTATCCAAGTTTTAGGAAGACAGATCTTTGCAGCCCCCAGCCTCCAGGCACCCCTGCGTACGAGCATCCTCTATTAACTTAAGCTTCTCCCCATTCCTAGCACTTTCAGAGCTCTGCCAGAAGGGTGCTGCTCTCTTTCATTTTGCCCAGCTTTGTGCCTTGTAACCTTCTCGGAGGCATAGAGAAAATCAATTGAATTATACTTGTTTTGGGGGGATTGGAGAATAATGGAAGCGGCTCTTATGGGTGTGACACAAAGACTGCATCCATTCATCCCCGAGGCACGATGAATGGAGGTGCGAATTGATTTTGACTACACTACCTCGAGAGCCAGGACTTCAGCGGGAACCTTACAAAATAAGACAAATTGCATTCTGCATTGTATAGAATTATATCCTTTGTTCTTTAAACACATCTTATGCGGAATAACATCCAGGCAAGTTATATGATTAGAGAGCTCCTTGGGAATCCTGGTAGTTTCTGATACTCTGGAAGGGCATCAGGGAAATTATAGTCTGATGCACGCTGTCAAATTTGCCTGCTGGCTGGTTTAGCAACGAGTCCAACGAGGTCAGCCTTCTTATTTTGTTAACTGTGTTGTGTAATGTTTCTGTCTTTGTGATTTATCTTTGGGTTTAATTGTTTTTCTTCTTATTAAATCATAATTTAATTTTCATTTTATTAAACCAGAACAATTCTGCCATCACATACAAAAATAAAACTGACATAAGCATTACTGTGTAACCACACAATTATGCTGCAGGCTAGTAGGTGCTTTACCTGTACAGGGAGGCTCTAAATTCTCCCACAACGATCAGTTACTTCACGTCTTCCGAACTTTGTGATTGACTATTGTGTACGTATTGAAAATATTAGCCTAATTTGTCTGAAGTTTTTGGCTGGTTGTCGTCAATCATTTTATACTCTATAGCCTTTCTCTTTTGTCTCGGAGTTTTATAAACATCATATAAGTATATAAATATGCACCGAATTGACTGTTATATTGAACGTGTATCCCATTTACAAGCATTTGTTGTTCTCATTTTATCAAACACATTAAAAAACATCTGGGTTAAAATAGCCAGTATTCTCCAAACTATATGATCCCAGAAAGTGAGGAGAAAACCCAAATCTAGAATGACGTTAGCTTCTAGCACAGCACATCAGTTTATTGGGAAGTATATGTAATTTTCTATTAAATTGTTTAATGAAAGAATGACAAACAACAAAAACTTATTTTAAAAGCAAAGACGTACGTTTCATCCGTAAATTGATGTGGTGCGACTTTTAAGTCCTTTAAGTGACGCTTACAGTGTAGCAGTGAGTGCTGAGGGTTTTTATAACCATGGGTCATTAGAGCTGGTGAAACAGTTCACCCAGAATATGTGTATTCTGTATACATTTAAAAAAAAAACTTCAAGGCAATAGAAAGAGGAGCTAAGGCCCCAAATTCAAGTCCTGTGAGCACATGCAGGCTTCCAGCTCCTAGAAACACACCCCCCTGAGCCTTTTTTCTCTACAATTCAAATTTGGTCCTGCTAATCTAGCACTGGACCTCGTAATTTGTTCTTCATTTGTAATTGGAAGTTAATTGCTATCACAGTACAAATAATAATACAATTATTATACTGTAATGATCATGTCGTAAACTCCTGGCGAAGGAAGCACTTAGGAAGGAAGAGCTCTATACGACCTCACGCTAATCAAAACTGCTGTTGAATTTAGTGCTTCTGTGGCATTGTTAATAATAATAAATGCAAAGTGATGTATCCTGCTCCAGCAGGTAATTATACTTGACCGGGTTGAATTGATTTGCTTTGTGTTCAGCTGAGCTGAACTGACATGCAAGTGACATCTCGTAAGTTTATGGCACCTGTCACTCATCCCGAATAAATGACCTTTTCAGAGATACAGAATTAATTTTCTGTTCAAAGTGAAATGCTCCTGATATGGAAGGAAACTACCTTATTCACATTAGCTTAGGAAATGCAGAATTTTTTCCCCTCGATTAGAATGGTCAAGGAATGCGTAAATAATATTTAATATATATTATATACTGAATCTCTGAAAATTTGAATGGTTTCATGAATCCTGCAGAAAGCCTATCCTCATAATTGTGATTTGTGAGATACTTTTATTCTTCCTTATCTTTGATACTGAATTGCCTAGTACTTGAGAACGCTTCCCGAAAGGGCTCTCTGATTTGTATCAGCTCGCAAAAATTTAAAATCTCAGGCTTGTAGCTATGATGTGTCTAAATATCCCTTTTGTCACCATCAGCCTCCGGATGGGAAGGTGACGCTCTCTTTAGTGGCAATCTGCTCCACTCATTTTCCACCCAAGTGCAGTCAGAGTTTGCTCTTCGTTTGAAGATGGCTATTGCAAGAGTCAATCATTTGCCAATCATTTCAGGTAGCTTAATTGTATTCACCCAGGTAATTTCTATGCTCCTCATTTAGTGAATACTTTTTAAAGTTATCCTGTATGGTTCCAGGGCATTAGCTGCTCTAGAGAATGTCAGTCTATCCTTGCTCTGTATGCTGTGGATGCTTTGTGCTGTAACCTTCCACTAATAAGAAAATCAATATTTAAAGTCCCATCCTGTTACGGTGCTCAAATTCACTTTGTTTAGATGTAAATTTTTTAATCTCCTCTGGAACTAAAAGCAAGGGAAGAAAACTTAGCAATTCTGTAAATGGATTTAGATCTTGAAGGATGTGATTACAGGACAACACATCTTGCCTCTTATGTTTAACGCTGAAAAAATGTATACACAATATCCTGTTTGGTATTGAAGTGACACAGGCAGCAGGGACAGACTGTCACAGAGCCTGGTCCCATCTTCTCAGTGTCATAAGCAGACAGGGAAGGAGATGGTCCCTTTGGACTTTCTGTAACAATGCGGTTTTCTGCTGCAATGTGGTTTGCTTTCTGCATGGAAGAAATCGATAGACAGCGAGGAAGGAGAGTGGAAACTATTTGGGCGGCTTTAGT
Source organism: Fregata magnificens (assembly GCA_013389945.1). Taxonomy (NCBI): domain Eukaryota; kingdom Metazoa; phylum Chordata; class Aves; order Suliformes; family Fregatidae; genus Fregata; species Fregata magnificens. The sequence continues at coordinate 353,147 of WAAD01003119.1, forward strand.
AGGTATTGATTCATGCAGCTTGTTTCGTCATGGCAGTCTAAAGAAAGAGCTTAATTGTTTCTAACTATTTGCTCTTGGTGCCAGAGCTCTCCAGACAGTGTATCATAGTCCCATTGTAAGGGGTGTAGCACTGAGTTATAGCCCTTCTGTTTTCTGCCTTCCTCCTCCTCACGCCACTGTTGTGGTCCGTGTGGAGTGAGGAACCTCTATGGGCTGATGGAGTAATATTCTGACACGGCAAGGACTGCCATCATTTTTTTCTCCATTGTGAAAAAATTAAAGGAGGGAAAAAAAAAAAAAGAGCGATGCTGGAATGCATTATGTTTCCCCGGTGAGAGGAAGGAGGTAGCCTAGAGTGCGGGGCACAAAGCTCGGAAAAGCGTGAGCTACAGGCACACCTTCTGCTTTACAACGTGGCTGTTTTGGGAGAGTATCGCTATTCTGCCAAAATCCATCCTGTCCTGACCTGGCTGTATGAATTGAGGTACCTGGTACAAGCCTCTCTCTCTCCTATCTGTGACTCCAGAGGAGGTGTTAAAAGCTTCACTAGGAAAGGGCAGTGCTGCCAGGTAGTCGTCCATCACTTGCTTGTTCCTATTCCCCAACCAGAACAAGTTTTCTCCAGACACCAGCAGAGAGTGTCAGTAGTTTAAATAGGTTTTGCTGGTGAACCATGCTCCCGTCGAAGCGTTGCTGCTCAGATCCTGTCCCTTAGCCCGCAGCGTGTCCCTTGGGAGGCCTGGGGCGGACTTTGCGTTTGCTGTGGTGTATCTTTCCTGAAGTGGTGTGGGCAGAGGGGTGTGACGGGTTCCCTCCTCTGCCACTGTTTGTTTGCAAAGGGGAGATGACAATGCTTCTCTTTTCCCTTTCTTCAAATGATTTCGGCATTTTTGAGCGTGACTTTGAAAATCCTGATGGTACAGTTCATGAAAATATAACTTAATGTGTAGTTGAAAACACAATGTTAATGTATTATTAAGAACAATGTAATATATTGACTACTCCGTAAGTCTCCAAGCTTGTGTCTTCCTCCAGATAGCTCTTGATGCTATAAGCTATGTAATTAATAACCTTTTGTCATATATTGCCTCAACCATCTATTTTAAGATTAGTTGACGTTTTCTCAAGGGAGCAATTCAAATGTTGCAAAGAAATCGCCCCTCAGCCTTCCCAGACTTTTAGATTGATATTTAATACAACATAACCTTGGCTACATGATTTAACTCTTTTGGGGAGGGAGGCCTGGAAGAATGTTTCAGACGAAAAACCTTTGGGTGAGTCCCGTATCACCCAAAAGTGCCATCATAGCTGTACACCCTCACTAACATGAACAGTGGAGAGAAGAAAAGGCCCTGGGACAATTCTTTCTATCAGCATTAGGCTTCCAAAGCATGAGCATGAACTGGATAATAATAGGGAGGAAAATAATTTGGTCGCAATTTCTATGAAGCCAGTAGTCCCCTGCCTCAATGCCCATTTAACTTAGCACAGTAGGGAGCCTGAAAATATAGACAGTAAAATTCTCCTTTCATAATGGATGAATTAATTTAGCCAGCCTAGTTAATTCAAATGCAAATTATGTGTTGAAAGTGTCCGTTATTTATTGCTTCGTCTAAGACTGTTTCTCTGTTTCTCTCCTTAATTTCTGAAGTGCAGCAGAGAAGTGCCGAGCTACCAAATGCTCTCTTAGACACCAGCCAATTTTAGTATGCTTTCAAATGATGTTTGATTTTTATTTTCCAGTTTAAACCTAATTTTGGGATTGTTTATTTGCTTTGACTTGTTCATGATTTCCAGCTGTGGAGCATTTCCACTGCCAAGCGGTTCATTTTCAAGCAAGCAGTTCGATACCAGCAGGAGGAACACCTCATCCCAGCTGGATGACCACTGCCTATTGCACGCTATATTTTCCTTCAGGTCAGGTTGGAAAGCGACTGTCTGGTCCTGCTCTGTGTGTGTGTGTTGGCACACATACTCGCACATACGTGTACACACACATGTACTCCCATGTGTAGGAGCCCTCTTGGATATTTTCCAAGTCAATAGTATGTGATGTTCTTCCCCCCCCCAATTAATTTCACAACATGAGAACTTTTTGTGACTGCGTTTTGAGGAAGGATGACCACCACCTGAGATTTCCTAGCTTCATAGAAGGATGATATCCTCTCCTGGAGGTACAGCAACTCACTGGAGGTCCAGCAGTCCCAGAGTGACCTTCTGCTTCTCATTCTCCCAGACACTGTCCATACAAGACCATCCAGAGTAATAAACATCTTATTTGAGAAAAGCATAGGAAAATGAAGGAAAGGACAGAACAAAAGAAAAGAATGGGCTATACAAAGGAAGTTGTCTTATTGTGGTATTTCTAGGGCTTTGTTTATTTCTGTTGTATATCTATCTCTGCTTCTTTGGGAATATTGCACCATAATAACTGAGTGGAGGGCAGCTCTCTTTACCAGTGTCCCCTCCACAGCAGAGGTTTCCATCTGTGTCCTAGGAAGGTGGCATCATTTGAACTGTCAGCTGGTTGTTCAGGGGGAATCCATTGCAGACCTCTAACAAAAAATGCTGGAGGACTCCCACCAAAAATAGATGGCAGCCAAATAGGAAATCAGGCTGCAATTCTATAGAGAGTAGATGATGATTAACATGTTTTGTATTTAACAGCAAGGAAAGTCCATTTCCATTCACACTGCAATCATAATTTTCTTTTCCATGTGTAAGGGGAAAAATGCTATGTTATTTTCACCTGGTCAGACAGGCGAAGCAGAATGGCCAGATGCCCTTGCAAGGACTGCCAAATTATTTCTTTTCACATGAAGAACATTTTTTGCTAGATATAGCTCTCCATTTACCATTTGCCTTCAATATTCTCCAAAACCTGTGCTTAAAATGGAGGAGGGAAGCGCTATGATCCCTTCCCTCACACAGGTAATAAATGATTCTTTATTTAAGATCCTGAATAAAATTTCCAGTTTCACTGGCTTTCCCAGCTGGAGATACCAAAAACCTAAGGGCCAACCTGGAGCTATGCTCTGTGAGCCCTAGACGAAGCCATCTGGAGAAGAGCACCTGACATGCCATTTATTTTTCCCCACTTATGTCCCTTTAAGTGGGCACAGCCTTCCCTTGTAAACAGCATCTTTATACCTTGTGCGTGTCATCCAGATTAGACGATGAGGGTCAAACTGTGCACGGTACATTGCTCTGTTCTATGTCCTCTCTAGCCTTTGTCTTGGATATGTTTTCCCAGCACTGACGTTGTTAAGCTCCTATTTCTATTCTGCTTGCAAGCATTAGGAAAGCGTTCAGTCTTAAACATGTGGCTGGGAGAGAAGGATATGAAAGGAAGGAAGACTGAGAACTTTGTTTTGTGCTCTTCAGGTACTCTGACATTTCCAAATGTCTTGGATATTGTGGGCTCTTGGAGTTTAATTGCAAAAACACCTTTGACGGTAACAGGAATTTGTTATATTCCCTAACGTTCTTTTTCTAGCCATTTCTTAAACTGGTTGATAATTGTATTCCTACAACGCACATAAGGAAAAATGATTCCAAATGTTGACAGATTTTTTTCTCTATTCCGAACATTCTTGTTTATAAAATATTAAAAAAATACTTTCTTTTTCTTGGAAAGGTTTTAGTCTAGGTTTAAGTTTTCTTATTTAGGCTTTATACTGCAACAACAGCCTTGCAGAAACACTACAGGTCCTTAAAAATGTAATAACTATAATCTATATCAATTTAGTTCAGCACATTGTTTGCAGAAATAGATCATCTGTTGCTTGCAGCTTTAGCTCAGCTGATGAGACACAATGCAGAGAGAAGCATACAGAAAGGAAGGCTGCTGTCAGTCAGCCATCTGAAGGCTCGTCTGTGTGTGGGGATACTTAGCAAGAGGTATCCCTGAATCATTTCCTATGCAGAGATCTCTTAGTTCAGGACAGGGCAAAGAAGCAACTGCTCTGTGTTTCAATTTGATCCAAGTTCAAAGGCACTCTTATTCCAAAATAAATATCTTAATTTAGGTGGAATAGCTGCTGCAATTTAAATTTATATGCTACCTCAAACCGAATTAATTTTCAAGTGTAGACAAGCTTTAAGCACTTGGAGGCTGACTTTTAATTAGTACGGCTGACAGCACCACCAGAGAGCTGGTTTATCTTAATGACAGAAGCTAAACTTCATTAAGTTTTCTGAGCAGCATAAGAAAATGCAAATAAGACAGAGCCCCTTAAAGGGCTTGTGAATACCCCTGTCATTTTTATTACTGATGTGATTTTCAGTCATAATCCCATCAGCTTCCCCTCCTTATTGTGTGTGTTGGCTGCATTTCCAACTTGGAACCGTACCCAAATATTTGACTGGTATGGCAGTGCCTCTCTGCAAGGATGGCAGAAGGTGACGCTATTGTTGGGAATGATGTACAGCTGCAGCCCTGAGCAATCCCATCGGGTTTTGCACCATGTCTATGCAAGATGGTGCCCGCAGAGGAGAGTCTTGTTTTCCTGCTTTCCAAGACATGGACTGTGCTGTTCAGCTATACACCAAGAAGCAGAGTAGCTGCAGCTGGTGTGGCCCCATTCCTCAGAAAACATGTATTTCTCAAAGATAAGTATTTTACATGGGAGGATTTGTGTTATGTTACCATGTTATCTTCCCTCAGCTAGGAAGATGAACAAAATAAGCTTGTCTTTGCCTGCAAATGGCAATGCAGTCTCGGATGTCTTTGTTTTCTGTGTTAATCAGCAACCGGGAGCTGGTTTATTCAGCAGCCTGAAAACCAGAGTGGCTGCAGTGACCCAGGGAAGTACAAGGTTGCAGAGCACTTGCGGCTGCAGCAAAAGCGGGGCCTCACCCCAGCCTGGAGACTAAAAGCTGCTGGCAACTTTCTGCAGCTCAGAGACAGAGCTTTTCTCTTTAATTTCTTATCTGGATCTGGATGGTGACTTATTTCTCTTCTGCTCGTAGGCAACAGTTGTTGGGTAAAAAAAGCCATCAAGAAATACAGTGCCAAATATTTTTTGATTTAGTTAAAAGCAACAGATTCTTACTGACATTTCCCCACCTCCCCTGTATTCCGTTTCACTCTCAGGACTGCCGTAAAAGCCAGCATCAAACTTCTGGAGCTGGCCCAGCTCCAGGGAATACCGGGGCCAGAAGAAAAATCTATTTTGAGGGTGAGAAGGAGAGAGATGGAGAGGAAATAAAGTCAGTTTGTTATTAAAAAAAGGCGGGGGGTGGGGGGGGTAGAAGGGGATAATGTGTTTATGTTTAACAATGATTTTATTATAAATGTGATGTACAGTGACAGTATGTTAAATTTGCTAGTCAACAGGGGACAATACAGAACAATTTGTGGCAAAAGAAAACAGATGCAATTCTGTCTGCAGCTTCACACATCTGCTCGGCAAGCCAGCGCTCCTCCTATAATTCTCTAGGAGGGATCCAATAAAAATGATATAAAATTTTATTGTGTTAGTGGCACTAGTTATTACAGTGAGGAGCCAGAAAGCTTACCCAGAGGCTGAACCTTTCCTGTCTTTTAGTGCAGAGTAAATGACGAGGCTGTTGCTGGTAACAGCGCTACTACAGTGGGGAAAAGATAGAAATCATTTTGGAGTGCTTAGCATGCTGGAGTGGGTGGCTCAAAATCAGAGTGGGAAAGCTAAGGAAAGAGTAATAGGCAAAGATGCATCAAGAAGGATGGAAATTAAATGTTGAGATGGTATTTAAAATAAAATTTTAAAAAAAAGGAAAACCCTAAAGTTATAGAAGAAATCTGTGGGATATATCTGCCCCTGCCCTGTTGTTTGATGCTGTCAATTATAATTTTCCATACAGACTTTTAGTCTGATTTTAAATGGCTGTAGCTTGGAAAGTGAAGCGGAATGAAATGAGGTAAAATAAATAATAGCAGCTTTCATTCTGGATCAGAACATCTACAAAAGGACTGAAATGCAGTCCAACTGATCTCCCTTAAAATCAAAACTTCGGCTCTTTTGGATTAAATCCTCCAAGCGTCCCTTTGCAGGTAGGCCCTACGCAGTGCTTTCAGGTACCCTTGCAGTTGCAGCGTAGTGCGTTGTTCCTGGATAAGCCATAGTCAATGGAGAGAAGTGAGATGTTTCCCCATATAACAGGGATGCTGGGCCTGACTGGCTGTTTCTGTTTTATCATGAGCCGTAACCCCAGATTATTTCCACAAAACACTATCTACGGACAGCAGTCCAGCCCAAACAGGGAGAAAAAGGATTTATTTCCTGGCAGAAATGCAGCACAGCAATCCTCCGCTTAATCCACGAGAGCCGGCACTTCTGAGGCGGCCATTGAAGAGCAATTATAGCGCATGGAGACTGAGAGGTGAACGCTCAATAGCATTAGCGATCCACAGAGGCGAGCAGGAGGGGTGCAGATATATACTTCATTTCTACAAAATTTTTTTCCTGTTATTGCCTGACTTTCAAAGCCCCTGATTTGAGACTGTGTTTATAAAGCCATTTCTTCAGAGTGTAGCTGCTCTGCAGTTTCCAGGGTGCCCCAGGTCAGACGGCTAAAACTGAGAGCTCGCGAGGTCCTCGCTCTCTTTTAAAGCTTTCACCTTCACATTGCAATCGCTGAGGTGAGGGAGTCCATTTAAACCAAGTCCAGCTCCTCTGAGCTCCGAGCAGTGACCCGGCTGCCTCTCAGCACGGTCACCCCTCGTGGGTGTCCTCGGCCCGGGAGGAGGTTTTCGCCAGTTCTCTGAGGTATTTTGCTGCCTGCCATGAAGCCCGGGGTAACAGAGCTGGGAGTGGGGTGGAAACAGGAACGGCAGAGGGAGAGAAAGGGGGAGCCGCCATGCCAGAGGGTTGAGAAGGGCAGCTGGCCTGACAGAAAATGGCCGCCACCTCCTCCCCTCACATCACCTCACATTGCCTCGTTCTCTCCAGAGCCATCATTGCTCATTTTGGCTCATATCCTCTCACACTAAAGCAGCAGGTTTTGCTATTTTTGTGCGCTATGGCTTTTCCTAGTGTTTAGTAACTACGAAGTCCCAGGTGATGGCACCTGCTTTTATTGAAGCGTTTGGTGTGGCAGACTTGGGAGTGACCAGCATTATTCCCTCTCTCCTGCTTTCCCTGGGTGTTGATAGAGCTGAGGTGCTCAATAAAAACTTCTTGGGCAGCCTAAGCACAGGCCTTAACCGTGTCTTTGAATATGTTATTTTTATTAGCAGGGTCCTTTATCTGCAGAAAAGGAAGTTCAAAGCGCTGACTGAACAACCCTTCTCACCTCAATAAGGACACTACAGTAAGAACAACATGTTTTCCTTTCTGGTCACGTATCCTTCATGAAATGTAAATAAATACTACACAATGAAGCATGTGCTTTTGCAGAATACGATGTTATTTAGAAATCGAAAGACTCTTGCCAGGTAAAACAATGGGCAGATTTGTTTTTTCTCTAGCAAGAAAACATTGCACTTAATCCCATCAGGTTTGTTAAAGCAGTGTGAATACGTATTAGAGACAGTCAAACCAGTTTACCTTATGTTTAAGCTAGTTTAGTTTATTGGATTATGATAAACAGATTCAGGTACTAGAAGTCCTAAAAAATTAGAATTTATTTTACTGTGAAAGATTATTGCATTTGAAAACAAATCTATGCTAAAACATGACAAATGTTAAACTTAAATCCAGAAGTAAAGTTCAAAAAATCTTTAGGTGGGAATGTCCAAATACTACCTTTCAGGACTTTAACCTGAAGTGAAGTAATTTAATGTTTTTCAAATAAAAATTAATTTCTGTTTGCAGAACCACACTAAAACATTTTATCCTGACTTACGTTACTGAATTGTTGCAGTGACCTGTGGGAAGTGTAGTTCCTCTCTGCAGGCTGAGGTGTTTTGCCAGGCAGTTGCATGTTAGTACTATAACGATACTAATATTTTGACTCTGTCTCACAAACCAAATATTGCAATAACAGTTTACTTAACCTGAGGCAAAATATTTTGATCTCGCTTCCTAAATGAAACCCAAACATTTTGGAAAGAGCACAGCTTTTCATTCCAAGAATCTCTTTTCCAATGTAAATGTATTTTAGTGGAGCACTCTGGAGCCACTTCAACTTCCAGCCACAATTTCAAAAAGCACAGTCTTTTACAACCTCACTTGCTAGATAAGACCAAAACTTTCTGCGTATTTTTCTGAATAAACAAACCGTTAGTTAGAGCTGTAATGCAGAAAGCAAACCTTTCAACATTGATCTTTTACTTGCCAGTTAGAAAATGTTTGAGGAAATGTTTTGCCAGGTAAATACATTATTGATTATTTTAGAATAAAATGAGCCAAGAGGATGACTGGGCAAATAAAATGGGTCAATATTTAAGAAGAGTTTTATGAGTTCTGTTGAACTGCACAGGAAAAAGCCAATGGCAACGAGATTGTGGTGGCAACTATGCTTAACAAATGTGGTGTTTCTGATGTTGTTGTGACCCATTCCCTTATCTTCTCAGCATATTGCACAATAAAGTGAGATAAACTGCTGGCATGGCCCCTGGAAACGAGCTGGCTTGACAGGCTACCTGAAGAAACACATGAGAATGACAGAGTAAGGGGCCAAATTGCTTACTGCTTAAGGTTTTGAGCCTTAAAACAGCAAAAAATTGGTCCACTGAAATCCTAAATTGCTAAACTTTGCATTCCAGCTCAACATTTCAGTCATCTCGTGTTAGCAACACGGTGACCTGAGACTGGAATTTGGCCTACTCTGACAAAGGGTCTATTTGCTAATTGCTGAGGATGGTCCAACTGGAGCGTTTGGATGCCCTCAGCACACCAGGGTACACAGACTATTCAGAAATCTGGAACAGATTTCTGGAAGGCTACAGATTCAGATAAACATAACAGGCATACTTTTCAGCTAGCATAAACTTCTGTAACCCTACTTAAGTGAGAATAACTGAGTCCACGTATTTATATGAGGTGATGATTATTTGTTTTTACTTTGTGTTAAAAAATAAGCTGAAAAATCAGGTTAATAATTCTGAATGGGTCTTTTTTTCCCCTTCAGCTCCCATTCATTCATTCCTGACTGAGCAAATGTTTTCCTTGATTAAAGGACTGCAGACAGTGTCAGAACAAAATGCACTTTTTGCATATTTGCTTTACCTATGATGCTGAAATCACTCTTGTGTCAGTTTTCTGGTATTTTTCATGGTTCAAAGACACTCCCGCCCCCCAAAATACTTGAAAGGGGCATCTTGCAGAAATCCTGTTAGCAGAAAGCAATGTAATGAACAAGCCTGTTTTGGAAACCATGAAGAGCTATCAGCCATAAGAATAATCCTGAATAACCGTCTGATAGCCTGAAGCCCAGAGTGTTCTTTGCGGACTTGTGGGTAATTGCCACAGTGAAGAACATGCATATATTAAATTAAAGGTATGATTTTTTGATTTTTTTGATTTTTTTTTTTTTTTTTAACCTCAGTTAAATGCATTAAATCCCATACTTGCTTCACTTACTGTCAGCATAAGGCTTCAGGCATCCCTGTAATGTAATAACTGATGGAGTTATACACACAGCCGTTGTTCTGTGGCAGGTGACAGCACAGCTTTGCATTAATATTATATTATTATTAATAACACTAATATATTCACTTGTAGAGACAGTACATCTTACAAAATGGTTATTATTTTTGAATTGTGTAGTCCGGCTGTTTCCTATACTTCATTGACTAATGCTACATTTGGAAATAGCTGGCCATGGGTGTGTCACCTGTAAAAACAAGCATCTTATGACTAATACTAAGTTCAACCCTATTTTTTCTCTACTTGGGTTCTGAACCACGGCTGCTACCACAAGACAGATTAATAACCATGGGATTAATGGCAAATACATTGTGCATGTGTGCTGCAGACGATATGGCTGATCTTTAGGAGATGACAAAATAAACTCCTTTATGCTTCAAGTGTAGCAAAATGGCCTCATAGACCAGCAAAAGTTTCAATCCTGTTTCATAGAATCGTGCTGTAATCAGTAAGCTTGTTAAATTATACTATCTATATAGTGTATAAGGTCATATTGCAGGAGCCTGGTGGTTTATATGAACCGCAAATCACTGCCCTGGTAGAAGAGCTTTGCAAACAGAGACCATAAAAGTCATCCAAACTGAGAGAAGCAATGGAGAAAGCTATGCTTTTAAATACAGAGTAGCTCATATCAAAAGCCAGCTGGCTAAGAATAAATAGTTTACAATTTTAAATTAGTGGTTATTTCTAGGTGATATTTCTCTTTGTATCATGCAGTCACTATGAGACAGCATTAATTCCCAGAATATTTATATACTAATGTTTTACACAAAGTATACTAAGGACAAGAAGCAGAACTTTCAAAAGCAGCAGACTGACCTAAGCTAAGACAACTCACGATCACAAGCCTTTTTAGGAGCTTTTGAAAAATCACAAGCAAAGGGGTTTGGTGTGTTTTACTCTAAGCACAGGCAGGAGCATGGACCTGCTGGGGTGTGTAGGAGGTGTCTCCTGAGTACGTTATTGGCATGAATCTCAGACGTGGCCATGGTGGCTGCCTGGTTCTGATGCCAAGGTGTCCTACGCTGCCGAGGGATGCAGTCACCTTGTGTGAGCTGGGGACAGCCCCAGGCCTTCCTCCCACCCTCAGCTGATCCACCTGTCTCTGGTCTCTGGATTTGGGTCCCCGTCAGTACACTCACATACCTCTGTGGTTATTAGTGTCTACCAGGATGGGCACTGATATAGGAAACCAGAGAGACAGACGGGTATTTTGAGTAGTACACTGGAGAATGAGACACAAGTGGTAAGCCTGGTGCTTCTGTGGGCGTGTGGTTTAGAGACAGGACATTTAGTTCCTACAAATGATTTGCCAAATGTTTCTTATAAATCCCCTATCTAAAATTGTAAGATCTGTCAAAGTTCCCTGGGATTTATAGCAGCCTAATAACCATAATAAATGACTGTATTAGCACAGAGAGAACATGCCTGGGGTGATTAATAGATTTTTCTCAAAGTCATAGATAAAAATGAACAGCAGAGGAAAGGAAAACCTTCATATTAACTCTGTGGGAGCTCCTGTATTAATTGGCACATAATCAGGTACAGCTGCTAATAATCATGCAGCTCTTTAAACCAACACACACAGCACTGCCAACACAGCCTTAAGAGCTAGAGATTAGAGAATATGCAAATATTCTTTGAAATTCAGGTTGCTGGATGAAAGTCACGTTTTCTTATAAGCTTACAGATCACTGATCCTGGGTTCTGCTTATGTCAAGATGTGACAATGTGGGATTCCCTCATGTCATTATCCATCTCTTCCCCTACTTGCAGGTCACTGAATAGTATCTGTCAGAAGATTTTTTTTTTTTCTGTGTCCCGTATCTTGATAATACCAGTCTTCAGAGCACCCAGTCTTCTTGATGGGACATTCTGCAGATTCTTTTTTGGGACCTCCTTTTACTGGATATTGTTGTCCTCTGGAGAAACTACATATCTCAGCTTGCCAGAGCCACCACTGGGTCACACAACACTAGGCAAGTTCAAATAAGAAAGTAAACTTAAGAAAGCAAATTGATTGTATAGCAACAAAGGATTGAGCTCTTGATTACAACGTTGGAAGCAGTTACAAACAAAAAAAAATCCCCAAACATTTACAAAACCTACAGTGACTCTAACAACAACCTCTTGTTCTAGCTGTCATTTAGGGTTTTTCCTCTCGGCTATCGAAGTCAAGGGGCCAATTCAGCAGAATTCCCCCTCCATAGAGCTGGCTTTCTGAGTAGGCTATCATCCTGGGGTTTCCATTAACTTTAATACTCAAGGGTTTTCTTGTTGCTGTTGAATACAAACAAAGCTTCAAAGTCCTCTCTCAAGGACACCTCTGTTTCTTTACTCACTAAGCATCTCTTGCCCTCCTGCAGCCTTGGCACGGCTGTTACGTGTTCACATAAGCATTAATGAGGTATCTTTAACATGAAGCATGACAGCTCTGCTTTGTGGATAGGGTCACTGGAGTGCTGAGCTTTTCCTGTTCTCTTTAGAAGGTCAGCTGAATTGCATTTAGTACTGTTTATGTAATGTTTTGTTAACCCCTTAAGTCTGCTTGTGCAACATTTATGTCTTTTAGCTTCACGGCACTTTTACAGTGACCAGGCAAGCCATTTTGTTACATGCTAGTCATTTTAGGGTTTGTTCTGCCAAACAGAGATATTCCTGGGTTTGCATTACGTTGCTTTAAGAATGGCTTTTGGGACACGTGAAACACCGTTTCTTGCAATCAGTCAAAGCTGTGACAGTTTTCATATGTGTCTTTACAAAGCTAATCAGCAGCTGCATTTGTTTCTTCTCTCCAAAATACTGTTCTCTGTCTTGGCCTAGATGTTCCTCTTACAAATATTCATAAATGTGATGTGAATTAAGTGTGAGACGTGTTCTCTTCTCTTATTTGAGGTGCTTCCTTCTGTTCATGTCTGCAGCATGCTGACTTTATGATCTTCCCCCCCAAAAACCGGAAAGGATAAATGAGTAAATACAGATACTTGTGTAAAAGCTAGTGCTCGGTGTTGCCTGGCGACTAATAGCTGTCAGAGCCAAATTAGCCAAGCTGCTCTGGAGACACAAGTGATTAGCAAATGGGGACCTCAGAAACAGGAAGAAGCATGAAGGGGAGATGAACTGACTTCAGAAGAGGAGGCAAAGGTGAAACAGTTAGTGAGGCGTGGGCTAAAGTCCTTGAGGTAATCTTTGTTGGTGTTATTTTTTGCTGCCTTTTTTTGCCATGATGATGATAGAGTTTCTTTCCTTTCTTTTTTTTAAATGCCCTCATTTTCTTCTTGGGCTGACCTTATGGTTTGCTTTTTCTGATAGAAGCGTGAAGGGTTTGGATGTATGTTTTGTAATTTTGTTCCAAATGTGTTATTTTCTTGAGTAGAGCTTGCCCTATTTTGTGCACTTCAAAGGCAGAAGCACAATAAAGAGTGTGCAGAGTGAAATCAGAAGTGGTATGAGGGTAGGTCTTGCACAACGTCATGCTAATATTGCCTCTCAGCTATGGTTGTTGTTTTGTGGTTCTTTACAAGCTCTTTTGGAGCAAACAGGTACTGGACAAATCCCTACAACTTGAAAAATGTGCTTGGAAACCTCTTCTGCTTTTACCAGAAGTGATGTGTACACTTGATTCTGTTTTTCAATGTGCTGAGTATGTAATTTCCTCTTTAAAATATGTAGCAGTTTCTTATCTGTCTGCAGAGTGATTCTACAGATTTTTTTTTTTTTAATTTTCAAAGAAGAAAACAGGAAAGCGGCTTTTTATTGGAAGGAAAAATAAACAGAGGAAAAGAATACAAGGCTGGGAAAACCTGGGGAGAATGGGAATAGGATGTAAGAGAGTTATTGAAAACTCTGAAGAAAGGAGTGTGTGTGGGAAACTGTCCTACATTTGTGGCTACACTTTAAATTCCACCTCAAGAGTTCCTTGTATTTTGTAAAATGTTTTTGCCTAGGTTGTGTTTTAAGCTTATAGAATTCATGCTTATTTTTCAGTTTTGAAAAGTGCTATGCTAAAGAAATATGAGCTACCAAAAATAGGGCACAAATCAACTCTGGGTTACTGCTGGTGATCTCATTTACAGTAAAGCCACGCATTAGGCTATTTTGGATATATCCTTTGTGTATCTCCCTCTTTATTTAGTGTGTAATCAGCATTAAAAATAACCTTTTACCATACGTGAAGAACAAGAAGTGATCAATACAAAGCCAGGCTACCTGCCAAGGAGGGGTTTTTTGCGGTGTTTTGTTTTGTTTCAAAGATCAAAAATGTAATAGTATTATTCCTTCATGGTTTTATTTTTAAAAACTTTATTCTGTGTTGTTTGGAAAAAAAAAAAATCGCTAAATATTGCTTCTTTTTGCTATTTTAGAATTAGTCAGGACTTAAAGCCTGATTGCTTTGGGAGGTTTTGGATATTTCTGAAGACATACACTGGGAGTTGTCATGCGTTTTCTGAAGGTAAGAATAGTTATCGTGCTTTCTTTGGGGTAGAGGGAGAACCAGTGAGCTTTAGCTGACACAAAGAGGTTTCCCTGCGTCCGTGGTTTGTGTGCAACCAAGTTTTTCTGTATGAAAAAGGGCTGTAATCGCTCAAAAGATCAGATTTGGTGTCATCCTGAATAAAATAGGCCTTTTTACCTCTTTGAACTGCAATAGCAGTTTTGAAAGTATCAATATTATTGTGATGAAATACTGCAATTGAAGTAGAACTGTTCGAGCTAAGAATGAAAGGGTTTTTTCCCAATAACTTAATATACTTTTACTTGCTAAAGGTACGTGCCATGGTTAAGATATAGACAATGCTGTGAAGAGATGAAGAGCTTGGTGCATTTAAGACCTTCATAATTCATATCTCTCAGGAGTACGCTCAGAAATATAAAGCATACTGAAGACAGCTGATTTCAGTCCTGTCATAGGATCTTGGGATAGCAATGCTGAACATTAAAGCAATAGATATGAAATAAACCCAAAACTTCATTGGAAGCAACTGAAATAGATGGTTTTGTTCAGCATGGTTTTCCTATCGGATCTTCTAAGAACTCCCCTGTTGGAACGTGTATGTCTGTGGGTCAGACCTTCGGGTAACTCTGACAGAGATCCTTGGTATTTCTGGTATCTTCAGGTTCTAGGACTCCAATATGTTGGGGCTTTATTTTTCTGGTGGAAAAATGTAAAAATTGTAATAATTTGTATGAATTGTACATAATACTTTGCTTATGCCTTGGCCCCTTTGCAAATGTAGAAGCATAGCTGTTGTGTCTTTTCATGGACAGCTTGGCTGTTTCAAACTGTCCCTTATGCCTGCAAGGGAAGATTTGAGGTATAAGACTAGAGATTTTCTCTGACTGATACTGCAGGATGGTTATTATTTTCCTTGCATTTTAAGTCTCGTTACCCTCTTCCTGCTATGGCTTTCCATCTAAAAGGAGCCTTGAAATGAGTTCATGTTCTAGATGCCCTTTTCTGTAAACCATGAAAAAGGAACCTTTCCCTTTGCTCTGTCTTTACCTTGCTACCCAGAAACTGTATTTCTGATTAAGTTTTACATCATCATAAGAGAGAAAGATAAATCATACTTTTCTTATGCCTGTCCATGAAAACCTCAGTATAAATCCACCTGGGAGGTAAGGGGGTGGGGAGGGGGAAGAAAGCCTTGTCTCCATTGCTGCAGGTGCTGGCTGTGACAGGAAGCAGACAAGATTAGCTGTTGCTTGCCATCCTAGAGCCTTTTCCTTGCATATGTTCTTCTACTAAGTCAAACTGGGGTCTTGCAGAGACGCATGAGTGCATGGGGAGCTTGGGAGGGGCCCTCAGGTGTCACATGGAAACCTGAAGCTGGAGTCTGGGTTCACCTTGGATGAGAAGCAGAATGATATGTCTAACACTGGGTGACCTCATTCTGGGAATGAGGTTGTGAAGTGACAAAAAATGCTGCATGTCACATATTGAAAGGAAAACTCTTTGCATCTGCAGCTTCAGCCTGGGAATGATGAAATGATGGTGATAAATGTACAGCTCGTGGGGAGGCACAAATACAAAGCCTGCAAGCTGAAATTATAGGCTGCTGGTCAGCTACCT
Organism: Fregata magnificens; assembly: GCA_013389945.1. Lineage (NCBI taxonomy): Eukaryota > Metazoa > Chordata > Aves > Suliformes > Fregatidae > Fregata > Fregata magnificens. The sequence goes on from WAAD01003119.1 coordinate 368,792, forward strand.
ATGGCATATAAAATAAGTGTATATGGTTTTATAAGAGTTTCTGAAAGATGTGCTGAACTGAGAGATGTTCTTGATAGTAGGAAAATGGCAAAGCAACTTTATTCTCTTTGCTTCTGCTTACTTCTTTTTGTTTCAGTTCCACTTAATCTAACACTTTCCTTTTGTGAATGACTCGGACAGCACCGTTTTTCTAGCACCTACCAACCTTTAAGTCTCTCTCTCTTTCCACCTGCTTCCTTAAAGATTAGTTTCATGTTATGATCCACCAAAGTAACCCATCTAACACCTAGCTGCAGAGATTGCAGTAGCAGTTTCACATCGCCAACAAAATCCCATCAAAGCCGGAAATTGTTTTCTTTATGTGAGTGGCAAGGCAATTACTGAGCTGAGTGGCATGGGTAGGGGAGTGCATTTAGACTACAAGCTATTGCTACAGCAGAAACTTCTGGCAGGAAAGCAGTGACTGACTGATATCCTTTGGCTTATTATTATGGGCCTTGTGTAAATGAAGTAGAAGCAATGACTGTTCCTGCGCTTCTAATCAACAAAGTGTTATGCTAGTAATTAGGTTTCAACTGACTCGCATCTTCTTTCTAGGCATTAATTGGAGGAAGATATGCAGATTGCTGGTTAATAATAGAACAGTTATAGTTCTATAATCACTTTCTTCACGTTCACCAATTTGTGTGATTGCTTGTGTGGCAAACATTTGATCCTGCATGTGTCTATTTAGCCATCAGACTCTTTTAAACCTCATTGTTTATCAAGTTAGTGACATCTTGAAGTGCTGCAACTTGCAGAGCCTAATAGCAGCAAATGTAGAACTTTATTTTGCAAAGTAGACAGAGCGAGGCCTTTCAAAGAAAACTCCAGATTGTCCAAACGACACGTGGATGTCAGAGATGGGAATAGTGTGAGCTGTATGCTGAACCTATTTTAAACTCCCACTCATGATTTCCAAATGCAGCACTCTGTCAGAGAGCAGACATAGAGAATTTTGGGAACTATAGCGCTCGTGTAAATAAAGGCTCCAGAAATCCGGTTTGGCAAAAGTGTTAATAAATGTAAATAAATGTATTACCTGTTTACGATGGTGCAACTAAAACTGGAACCTAATGGATAGGTGCAATTAGATTATGGCTAACTGCAGAACATACATGTAATATTTACTGCCCAAAGAGGCCAAAAAGTTTGCAAAGGTGTTTTTATTGTTTTGTGAATGGTGATATAGGGTTCTGGGAAGACAGGAAATACCAGTGTACTACATAGTGGCAGATGCATGCTTCATCTAATGACCCACGTGGGCTATTTTGTGGCCACAAAAGCCAAATCTGAATTAATTTTACCATACCTTTCAGTAGGTGTTGCTCACATGAGATCAGCTCTGTGCTAGCGCAGGTTTCAGTTTGTTCCACACCCATTCATTTGCAGCTGTCTTGAATATACCATCTGTCTATAAATTAACAAATTGTCAAGTCTGTTATTGAACTAGGAACCAACCATCCATCCCCTATGCCTGGACTTCAGTTCGTGTATCAGCCCTTCATGGATGCAGTCCTGTCCTCAGGATTTCTCTGAAGTGTGTTCTACTCCCTCTTTTCTAGAGACCAAAGATAAAGTATTTGGGCAAAGAGAGAGAGTGTCAACCAATCTTTTTGTAATATAAACTGTATTATTAGGCTTAGCTAAGCTACTTTCTTATACCTCCTGGGGAAAGAGAAAACTGCTTGGGAACAGTCATAGCATAGGGGTGTGAACAAAGAAGTCAGCAGAAATCCAGATGTGTGTTTTATTTAAACTAAAGTGAAATACTGTTTCTTATAACAGCTGATTTCAGGTTTATACATGGAGCCTCTAGACAGTTCTTTATTCACTAGGTGACAGTCATACACAGGGATTAGCTGGTTCAAAGTTTTTGCCTTTGTGATTGCACAGGATTGCTGAGTACTGCCCTCCAGCCTCCTTATCTGTCAAGAAGAAAGGAATTTACTTAATTGTGGTTTTCCTCATGTTACATCTTTATACAAATGACTCTCCATAAACTTACAGCTTGTTTTTAATCAGTTCCTTGCAATATTGCTTTGAAAAAAACATCCAGTAGCTCTGGAGAGAAAACCGTCTGTGAAGTAAAAAGCCTTGATGCTGTGTTGGTGTCTGCTTTTTCCTACTCCCCATTTCTTTGACTTTTCAGTAAGTACGTTAATTTTATATCTGAATTGCTGCTGGAATTCGCACCATTGGGCAAAGTCTGGATATACCACATTAAGCAATGGCTTGGGAGCGGCTTCAGAGAGGGGCCTCTTCCTTGAAGACCAGCTGCTCACCAGTAGCTCACAGTCAAACTTGCAACCAGTGTAAGCACTTGCTGACATCTCTTCTTCCTTTTGGAGGTACTCAGTGTGGATGGGATGCAAAATAAAAATCTGACAACCTGATGTAAGGGAGAATTCCTTGTGCAAGTTGTGCATTGATAAGCCAGAAGTAACACCTTTCAGAAGCTGAAGTCCATTTCCATGTCCTCTTGCAATCCACAGTCTTGGGCACCTGCTTCTGCATACACATGTAGCACCTCCCTGTGCTCAGCTAGCAATCAGAGATTG
>WAAD01003121.1:0-15039 GCA_013389945.1 Fregata magnificens
AATTGAAAAATCATTTTGGCAATCTACTCTGAGTTTATCTGTGTGGGTCAAAACCTTTAGGTAATATCTAGTGCCTGTATGCTTTTTTTGTAAGAAAAAGAAATTGTTTCTTAAATTGCATGGTGTTGACTAGCAAATATGGAAATAGCAGAAAATTTCTGTAATGTTTTAAAGGGTCCTCCAATCCCCAAATACTCTGAAAAATTGCTTCTCTTCTCTGCTGTTGTAGGTTGAGCATAGGACAGTATTGTTAGCTGTTCAAATGTCGTGGGTCAACACATGTTTCCTGGTATGCAGCTGTTGAAAGGGTTTTTTTTTTTGCTTGCTTTTTCCTTTTTTTTTTTTTTTTGCTTTTTTTTAATGTAACCCATACACACATTGTCAAAGCTCATATATTAATGTCTTCCAATGTTTGTCCAGTACTGCATAGTTATTTTCAAATTTTCACTTAATTTGTTTGGAGTTTACAGCAAATATTTTTCATATTATTTTTCTTTAGTATGGTCTGTTTCATATTTTAGGGACTTAGGAATGTAGGAAACATTGATGCATCAGGAAATGCTGCATGCAGTAGGGTATTTCTGCTCATCTTGTATCATTACTCCTGAGACAAAATGATGAATACGCTAATATTTTTGTAGGCAGCTTTGCAGTCCTTGCTACTCAGACGAGACCATCATGCCTGAGATGTGGACATCTTCGGCACTTATTATATAGTCATCATCTTACTGACATAGATTGTGTCTTGTAGTAGCATTTTCTAAACATCTTCCTGATATATTGAATTTTAGTTTTACTGTGAGTATATAGCTAAGCTGTATGCTATTATTTCTTTGTTGAAATGTTACGTGACATTTTCTGCTGTTTAAAGCAGTGGCTTCAAACTTCCATGGCCTTGTAGGTGTCAATGCTAAACTACTGATGCATTTTAGACCTTAGGTTTTGGTCTCCTTTCAAACTTGACCATAGCAGCAGTGATTTGCTTGGCTGTGGGTAACTTCAAATAGTTTCACAGTCTTCTAGAGGTGGCTTTTGCCAATACGGTAATATTTTATGTTAGATGAGGGGAAAAATAAAAGAACCAAAAGTAGTTCAGTGTTTCACTGGAACATGGTATAATTTATTCTTAGTACTTAAAAAAGCCTGAAAGTTTTCAGGTGATTTTTATGCTGCCTGTATCATGAAAGAATAAGTAGTCTTTTTTTTTAAAAGAACACGCTGTCCTTTTGGATGGCTGTATTGCAGAAGTGAGGTCCAAGTCAAAAGTGTGTTGGGTTTTTTTTTGTTTTTATTTTTCCTGCAGATGGCTTCCTCTTGGGTATAATTTGGAATAAAATTCAGTACTGTTAAGTGTTTTGGCTCTTTATTTTATTCAAAGTATGTAAGACATTACAGATGCCTTGAAGTATTTCTATTTCCTCTGTATGCTTATGGGACAGTAGAAGGGAACCCCCCACGGTTGACTAGTGTTTCTATTTTTATATATGGGAGTACCACTAACATTTGATTAATTTTGGGACAGAAACATGGTAATTATTTAGTGTTTTCAATGAGAATGTGGTCTTAACAATGTCGTTTTCCATGTATCAATTCCTACTATTCAATAACTTCTTCTATTGTGTAATGATTATTTGATAATGATTTAACAACTGTATAATAATAGTAATATATTTTCCCCATCTTTTATGCAGTTTACATGAAAAAGCAGTAGTTTCTGTTTCTACTCCCTGTATTTTATGAGATGATCTATAAATGATGGTGTTCAAAGGTGTTCAGTTTGAAAGACCTGTAAGGGCAGCCCAGGTGCCTCTCAATGTAAGAGACTGGAATTATCCCACCAGCAGAGAACTAAGAGAAGGCCTTTTCTGGGCATGCTGTCACTGCAGAGGACACTTGTATGCAGTTGAAATGTGCAAGTGTGCTTATATGGGATATTTTTTCTGCACTTGTTAGCTGTCTTGGGACAGAGGGGGAAACGTGTGTTTTTTCCAAATGGTAAAGTTAACAGCTTACATTTTTCAATTCTCTTAACATTGCATTGTTTTAGTTAATTACCAATAACTAGCATTTTTAAGCAATAAAATATTTTACAAGTATTGAGTCTGACCGATTATTTTGTATTAAATTATCAAGCCAAGATACAATTATCTAATCCCTACCAACCCACCTCAAAAATATTTATTCCTTCATATCCAGGCCTACTCAGTACTTTCCAAGAACCAAATTTTACGATGTAAAATGATATGACATTTTGGGTATGTTGCTCATAAACAATTTTACTTTCTTTTTAAAACATGTCAGTTTATTTTTTAAAACTTTTTTTTTTCCTCTTTCTGGCTTCACAGAGAAGACCATATGTAATGCATCAGTTTATTTAGTTTGATTAGTCTACTAATTAGCACCACTGAGTTGTGATATAGTATCCAGCAATTCTAGTTACACCAGCTAGTTTCAGTTCTGTCCAAATTGATAGTGTTCTTGAGATCAGGATGAGACCAGAGCATCTCTTGAGCTTAAGGGAATTGATTGCACTGATCATACCAACACGCCATATGCTATGAAGGAAAACAAACAAGCAAAAGAAATCCCTGAATCCCTCTCAGCTTGATTTGGTAGACAATTCCTTCTCAGCCCTTGGTTTGACATATGACATTTAGTCACATAAGCAAGACAGGCCAGCCAGACTTCTCTGCAGTACCTGCCAACCCCATGAAGTGCTGGATCACTGCTGCTGGCTCTCTTGCAAAAACTCGGATGTCCAATTAGGTATTCAGGTGGAAAGTCTGTCTAAATCTCTATGCTTGAATGGTTGAAGCTCTGAAGTATGAGATCTGATTATAATCATATCATAATGTTAAGCTTCAAGTGTTATGAGCATGTTCAGGCCCTGAAAAGGAAAGAACAAGAGGTTTCATACACAGATTTCCAGGTCCCACAATGTTCTGGGCTGACGTGTGCCAACACACACGGACTGAATAATTTCTTCTAAAAGCTGTTCAATTTTACTTGAAGGACTCCAACTCCAACTGAGGAGAGCCTAATGCTTGCCCTGATAACCTGTTGCAGTTTTCCATCCCCTTCACAGACTAGAGAGTGACATCTTATTCTGAGGTTTGAATTTTTATGATGATGACTTCTGGAGCTTGTAGTACGCTGGATCTGGAGTACTCTTATCTGAAATCGTCTTCCTAGCAGACACCTTATCTACATGTAACTACTCTATAAAGTGCTTCTCAAGTTCCTCTGCAATAAACTAAAAAAGCTCTTTTAAACTCATGATATGACACTTGTTTTCCAGCCCCAGGGTTTTTTTTGTCTTATTTGGAAAACTCTCTTCTGCATTCTCTACACCATGTTCTAAAGTGATTTTCTTAGCAGTTCTGTGACTGCCCAGTAATGGCATATGGGAAAGGATGAGGCTTTTTAGCTGGGAGGAGGGTGGGGAATTAGATAATGCTTCTTCAATAGAGGTGGCTTCACTGGTGTGTGTCTCTGCTAACAGTTATCTTTTTCAGTCTGTCAGCAAGCTAGTCTTTTAATTCATGGAATATATGCTGTACTAATGTCATCCAATGTACTTTTAAAACATAATTGTCAAAAAGCATCAAATCAAATATCTTTAAGAAGAAAAAAGTCCAAGTATACCATGTGGTTGTGGTTGCATTTATTAGCTCCATTGTACTTCTATTATCCCACCCCCCAAAAAATGTTTTAATGGCTTGTCTTCTACAGAAACATACCAATCATCATTCTATTTGTATCTTTGATTTGTGTCTCTGATACAGCTTCAAATTACCTTCTGTTAATTTACCGGAGTTGACTGTTGTGCTGAACTAGTCTATAATTTCCTAAGGATGTTCTTTTTACCCTTTTAAAGCATAGGAATAATGTCTGCAGTCTTCAGTCCCCTGCGATTTCCCCCTTTTGGAAAACTTGTGGAGTATTAACATTAGTGGTGAAGAGCTCCTCAGTTCTTTTCTCTTGCATGCAAGTTACTTGAGCCAGTCTGTTTGAAAATTGTTGAATTTTATCAAAGGTTCTCACATTTTCCTTTTTAGATTCTTTTTTTTTTTCCAGTAAGATCTTATGTCAGAAGCATGCTCCCATTTGACAGACATACAATTTTATCTGAACTTTTAATGCTTAATTTTGCGCTGTTTTAATTATCATGTGGTGGAGAACGGAGAACATACAAGTTGCATTCTTCTGGAGATTATGCAAAACTAAAGTTTAAGATGTCTTCTAAACATGGAGTAGGCTGGAGAAATGCCAAAAGGGAGGAAAAGCAGTTATGATTAGATAGGAACTTACAAGTACAAACTTTCTCAATGCCAAACCTCTCTGAAGCTTCACTTTGACAGAATCTCTTTATTATCTTCTTAGTTCAGAAACTGCTAAATTCTGCAAACCTACCTGGAGGAAATACAATCTATTCATCAAAATAGCTGTTTACTGGCATGCCAACAGTGCACATGAGAGCATCTACAGTGGCGCAAAGCCTTTTTGTTTATACTGGAGCTTTTGTCAGACAAACTCTCATATGGGTGTTTCTCTTACCACACCCATTAAAGACATCCTTTAGTGTAGTCCAGTATACCCTATAAGGTAGCCCACTGGTTATAATACAGGCCTCAGTTTTGTGGGAAGAGAGGACAAGTATGTCTCATATTGTTGATCCCATTTTTCTGCACAGGAAATGGAAACTCATTGGAAAGCACCAAACTTTTCAGCTGTCTTTTCATGCTACTTATTTTACTGTGGTCTTGGTGAGAGTGCTGACAGGAAATGCATTTCATATTTTTCTTAATTAATGCTGTGGAAATGTAAAGTTCAGTAGTAGCAGCCAAAGCACAGAACTTCGTTAATGGGATACATTCATATTGCAATCCAGTAAATTTTTAAAATTTATTTCAGGTCCTAGCCTAGGCTTTCACTCACATGAGAAGACGTTTCTTTGCGAGATTTTTGGCCACATTTTGTTTTCCTATGTTTATGTGCTTTCTCTTCTGTTTCTTTGTGGAAACTCACACCTGCGATAGGGGAAATTGATAGTGACCGTAAGTGGGAAATAGTAACACAAGACATATAAGTATTGTTAAATTCCCAAAATGAACAGACCAGAAATATACTGCCCTTTCTGTAATTTTCTTCACTTATTTTTAGTTTAAGTTCCCTTAGCTGAATAAAGCTTTTGGTGTAGTGAACTGTTGTAGTTACCTCTGTCCCTTGCATCTCCGAGCAATTTGAAGGCGAAGGTGAGCAGGCAGTGCGAGGTGTAACGCAGCAGCTGGTTGGAGCAGTTGCTGCGAGCGCACGTTTGGCAAGGTGGCAGGCTGTAGGATGTGATCACGGACGCACTCTCTTTTCAGGCCTTCTACTATTCACATGGCTAGAGGGGCTCATGCTGGGCTAGGTGACTGCCAAGCCATTTAAACTTCCCCAGGCTTTCCAAAAGCCTCTTCCCCATGCCAGCCATCCCCTCCTCCTTTCCCTTGATTTCCCCTTAATAGATGTAAGTGTTGACATTGGGAGGGACACGCTCTCTCTGGGTAAAACGCAGAAAGCTGTTTGGGGTGAGTGTTGTCCATGTTCCAGGTCTCAGAGGCACACTGAGTTAACAGTATTTGGATTTGAAAATAAAATTTTGAGTAGGACAGGTTAAGGTAGATTAATGTATTTTAACTTTATGTTTGGTGTCCAAAATGGTTAAAAGAGGTAATGATAGATGGCACCACCATTTTGCTGGCATTATTTCTAGATGATGGTTAGACCAGAAATTTAGATCTGATCTCAGGAAACAGGTTTGTTTCAGTCCATGGAGAGGAGGTATCAGGCAAGGCGAGATTCAGAAGGTAGCTAAATCCTGCGCAGATTGAGTATCACCTACCCCAAAACATGGAGATTTTATATAAAACATGGGAGCTTTGCGACAAACTCCCTGAGAGCCAGATCTAGAAGCATACATCCCTTCCCGGTATTATATTCACTAACTTGCAGCCTACTGCTTGTATTGATCTGGTTTCCTGTCATTCGTTCTGCTGCTCCTCCCAGGCACTTTCTGGACTCAAAGTGAGTTTGAGAGTTGCATTATGAAGGGGTATATTTAAAAAAGAAATTGATTACCAATTTGCTTGTACTGAGTGCATTTTATTCAGGGGTTTTAAGGTATATGTTATCCTTTTTGTGGTTCGTTCTATAAGCATATGTTCTAGTCTAATTTCTTCTCTCTATTTTAAGAGCAAATTCTGACTTTTTAATTCATTTGTGTATTTCAAGACTTCCTGTCCTGTATTTTGTCATCTTGAGGCTGTTGTCATCTCTCTTAAATCTCTAAGTCTATTTTGCTGCAGCAGTTGCAGGCCTTTTAGTTTCTAGGCCTCTGTCAATTCAGATCAACATTCTTTTTAGTATACATTGCATTACCACATACTTACACACACAGCCCCCCCCCTGCGCTTTTTCTCTAAGCGTTGAGTCTTCGAACCCTTCTCTGGCAGATGTATTCTAAGGAGTTATAAGATCATGAATGCAAAAATCTTAATACAAGGCTGCTTGCACTTTTTTTTTTCTTTTACAATTGCTAGAGTGCAACAGAATGTATCTTCAAACATGGCAGCAAGGCTGGATATGGTATTAACAGTGTGGTTTAATATCTGATTGTGCAGGTGTAAGCTACAAAAATAAGATAATGAGGACTTTGTGTATTACAGTAGTATTTTATATAACATTGACCAGTTCCTCTCGAGGAATATTTAAGCATTAAAATGTCAAATCAAATTTATGATCATATAAATAGCTTACTGTGTGCCAATTGTAATTGTTGAGTGATGTACGTTACTCTGCTGTACTTTTTTTTTTTACATTCAACCAATGCAATAATTATCCTTGTACATACTGTATATCTTTTGAAAGATAGTTTATAGTATTATCTAGAAAATGAGTTGGGAAGTCATTAAAGACTTGAAAAAGTTTATGGCTGCTGTTGTAACACAATGCTACTACTGTCGAAAGAGAAAAGAAAGAAGGCAGGGGAGAGAGAAGGAGAGAAAAGAAGAGTACATTAGACAAGGTTAATATTTCATGCTTGTATAAAATGCTCATTTATGTTTCTGAATGGAAACTGTTTTTCTAGGCTTGTATATCTCAGGTGACTACTACCAGTCTCCTCAAGTGTATAGACAGTGGTCAGTAAAAATAGAAAAAACCCAAAGCAAATTAACCGTTGTCTTAGAAAGTGTCACAATGCATTTTGGAAACCATTTCTGAGCACTGGTTGTTGAATAGGTTGAGGGGCAAAGATGCTTCTTTATCCATTTTGTGCTGAAAATTAAAGCACAAGTGTTTAATACAAAGAATGAATGTATTTGATAATGATATTCTTTTCTAGTGTCCTCCTTTGAGAGTTGCTTCAGGAATATTCTAAATATCAGATATTTTCCACCCATACTGTCTTTTTTTGTCTCATAACCAAACACAATTCATTTGCTGTAGACCTATATTCTTCAGATTGAAGTATAATTTACTAAAGTCATGCCTCACTTGAATTTATTGCTGCTTTGAAATTGTCTTTTCTGCTTTCATGTTGAATATTTAGTATCCAGACTTCTCATTATTCTTTTGACCGATGGCATCATTGGCAGCAGTTATTGCTGACTAACAAGCATTTCTTGGTAAGAGAAATTTTGAAGGCAGGCTTACGTGTTCCTGAATTTCAGTTGCCAAGTCCTGAGAGTTTAAATTTATGACTTTTTAACTGTTTGATGAAGTTTAAAATGTATATACAAAAAAAAAATTCTCTGGCATAAAATATCTGCTTCAGACACCTAACGTATTTGTATTTGGTTTGACATGTTGATGTGCGTCTGAGAATTTCTGGTTACTGTCCACAACTGTCTCACTGTTTTTGCCTGAAGTAGCCCAGAGCATGGTGGGTGTGTTGGGTTTTGTTGGGGGTGGTGGTAAAAGAAGATACTGGGTCCAAGGGTCTCAGAATTTTTAAATTATCTTGATAGATTATCTTGATGGGCACTTGGCTGAAAACAAGAGGAGGGAGCATGGTTTAAATAAATGAATAAAAAGTCCAAAGTATTAATTATTTGCACAAGCACACTAACCTCACTTTCTTACTAAACATGATTAGAATAGAGATGTCAGAAGTTCATTTTGAGAAGAAAACCCCATTCAGAATGTCATAATTAATCCTGTGCTATTTCTGAAATAAAGGTATTAGCGTACGATAGTTATTCGTAAATCACCACATCTGTAGTCTAGGTTGGTTTTGTTCAGAAATAGTCACAAGATTGTTTGACAGTTTTTTGTTTTGTTTTTAATAAGTCCCTGGGATGGAGATGTTAAGTGTTTTGAAAGCAGAAAAAGAAACTGTGTTCCTGGTAGGTGTAATTTTCTTACTGAAAGCCAGTTCAAATATTTTTTCAGAAGACAAACTAGGAATACAGTCCTTGTAGAAATGCTTTTTACAAGTTCGGGTTTTCAGCATAGCAGTTCATTGTGGAAAGGCGTTTAAAATTACACAATGTTATGAGGTTTCTAGAAAAGCAAAGCAATGAACTTGGAACTGACTTTTTTTCATGTGCATGCGTAGCTGTACATCCAGGCTTATATCCACTAGTACATGGGGGAAGTTAACCTAGTTCTTGATTAATTTCATAAAAGACTTCTCCATGTCTATGGCTTTTGAGGATGAATTAGCTGATTTAGTTGGGATGTTCCCAAATATTTTAACTTTTCTTCTTTTGTTGGACTTTTGCAGGGTCTCTGTGACAAGCTTGAGCATCTGATTATTGAGGATCACTTTAACCTGTAGCTCAAATAAGAGACTACTTCGTCTCTTACTTGTGCAGGATTAGTGCCATTGAGAGATCTTTCAGCCTTAGGAAGCCCAAGAATGTGGTTGAGGGTCTTTTCTCTGAGGGGAAGAGTTTCTTAGTGTTGTTTTTGACATGGTTTTTACATTTGACTGAGGAGCTGACTACTGAGGCAGAAATGTCCAGAGTACATGGGGAGAGTCTGTCCCAGGCAAGGAGGGGAAAGATTATTCATCTGTAACTGTTCTTGGAGAGTAATGTCACCTGTAGTCACAAAACAACCCTCCTGCTGCTTCTGATGTGATTCCCCAAAGTATTTCAACCAATTTCAGGTGTGAGAGGCTAAGGGGCAGGTAGTATCCAATAATGCCAGCATGTGCAGGCACCTAAGTGTGTTTTTTCAATTTGCTAAGGGGAGAAAGCAGTTCCTTGATTTCAAATGAACACTGCATATTCGCACTTCTTTTGCCTTTCCTCTGTCTCTGGTGTCATAGGTTAGAAAGTCTGAAATTAATGAAATATTTTAATGTTGACTTCTCAACCTCTTTCCTGGCTTCAGCACCCCGCCAGCCTCTGACTGGACTGGGCGGGAGAGGTGGGCAGCTGGTTTGCATGCACCTTTGTGGGAGATCCTGGCAGCAGGTTCTGGCAGTTCACGGGTGCCATGAGGTGACTGTGTAAAGGTTCATCTTGGGGAACTCTGTATTTCAATGCATTCCAGGTTAGAAAAGGCCTTTATATTTCTTTTATGACTAAAAGCTATTTTTTTTCTTTATGAGTGAGTTTAATTGTTTACGGTTGATCATCAGAATATTCTACAACACTTGAAATGGGCTTTTACCTGGAAATAATTTGGAGTATACTTTAAGTGCACTAGTTTTATTTTAAACTAGGCTAAGGATAAATACGCAGTTTCTTAGATACAAGATGTTGAAAGGCAGGAAGATGTTATAAAAATCAGTGTATATTTTGTATTCTGTTTACATTCAGAGATATCCCCAAAGCTCCAAGCATTTCCTCAGATTTACAGCCTCATAACATTGCTTTTTTATCATGCCAGTGAGCATTGTAATTGTTTTGTTTTGTTTTAAATAGAGGTATGCATCTGAAAAAGAAAATTCCCTTTGCCAAAATTCCATACATAAGTGAATGGTGAAATGGTGAAATACTCAGCAGCTGGTGCTAGGCCATGCAAGTCCAGATGGAACAAACTTCCTTCACATAATGTCCAGAACATGATCCTTTATTTTCAAGGAGGTTTGTAGAAAAGATGATGATGATACACGTTAAAAACAAAGCACGGTTGCTTGAAAAGTAAAAGAAAGCCTACAGAAGCAGACTTAATAAAATGAAACTTCATGCCCAGAGTGATCCAAGGGCAAATCATGTTTGGTGTAAGAGTTAAACTGGAAAAGAAGGTGGATATCTCTGTCAGATGTTTTAAATTCTAAAGTCATTTGGGGATATTTTAATTCAAGTCTTGTCAATAGAGTTCAAATGTTTTCAACTTTATGTGCATCCGGATAGCTTTGGATTTTCTTTAAGAAGAAACAAGTGCAAAAATATATTTTGAAAACATACAGTGTGAGAATAAATAATAAAAAATTATATTTAAAATATAAGTGCAGGATTCTGTAATGGTATATCACAGACCTTGTCTTCTGTTCTGTATAAACTCTTCAAAAAATGCTTTCAACAGATGACTTGCAAAGAATGTATCATGTTGTAAACTTTCAGAACAAGCCTTTTCCCCTTTCTACTTTGGTAGTGCCATCAGAGGTAGTGGATTTCTGATGGGGAGCTGACCACATCGTTGATGTAGAAAACAATGTAAAGTGCAGAGAGAGCAGTCTTCTTGTCTGTAGGTACACAGACCCACCTAGAATATTGGTTCGAGTTTTTGTTATGGACTTGGTTGTGCTCGGGGTGCAAGCCCAGAGGTAAATGACAAAGTTCTAACATGCAATTCGGCAAATGAGTAATTTCTGATCAACAGATATGGAGGGCAAATAATATAGTTCTGCCATGGTAAGGATAAAAATGATTAAAATTTTTCTCTAATGAAACTTGAACACTATGTAATTACTGTTCAGTATAATAATAGTATTTAGTCTTCACTTCTACAGTATCCAGTAAGCCTTCCTACTACATCCTAATTCCTCCAGTGCTTTAATAGAAATTGTGATTATTTTTACATTTTCTTCAATTTTTCAACAGACTTTAGAGTGCTCCCCAGGGGAGTGGTTGTGGCCTCAAGCCTGTCGGAGTTCAAGAAGCGTTTGGACAATGCTCTTAGATACATGGGTTAACTTTCAGGTTGCTCTGTGTGGAGTCAGGAGTTGGACTCGATCCTCATTGGTGCCTTCCAGTTCAGGATATTCTGTGATTGTAGATCTCAAAGCTGTATACAGTATATCTAAGGCATATGCTGATTTATGCAAATGATTTATTTTAATAGAGAAGAACAAGGCAAGGAGTAGGAGTACAGCTATGGCTCTGGGTAGGAAAGAAGGAACAAATTTATGAATCAAGCAAAGATGGCTGTTTTGGCTTATAAAAATTAGAAGAAACAAATGTCATGTTTAAACATTCTTTAATCACATCTAGACTTTAGAGAGAAGGCTTGTAGTGACAACATACACAATTTTTAAAGGTAACAAACCCAACTACACTGTTTTAAAAACACTGTCATTTTTAAACCTGTCTGGTTTCTGTTTAGTCTGAAAGCATTTGTGGGAATAATTAAGAGGAAGTTCTTTGCTTCAGCGGGAACCTGCAGTTTCAAGCAATGCTTGAAATGTCATTTCAGCGCCTTGAATATAAGATCTCTGTTACGTATTCTTCAGCGCAACTTCTGGATATCTGCACCAGATTTTAGAAGGCAATCAGTTGTAATGTGGAGTCGATTTGATGCACTTGTCACCATTAGAGGCTTATTTCTATAAATAGTGAGTTGGACAATGATTCTTTCTAATTTTCAGTGTGTTTGATAGAAGCGATGTTCTGGTTCAAAGAATTCTGGGAAATAAGTGAAACAATATGGGAGCATGTTCATTTTTAAACTTCTGGGTTTTTTTTTTTTTCTTGTTTACTGAAGAAGCACATGACCTTTGAATTATATTCACAGTGGTGCTTTTGTCTCTTTTGCTATAGCATCTTGGATGCTTGGTAAGGAAACATTTTCCTGTTCTTAGTGGCCAGGCTGTGTTGGTAATCATACTGGATAGTAGCTTGTACTTATAATAATTTGGAAAGTTCTTCTCAATATTGTTTGCATTTCAAATGTTACACTAATATTTATTACCTGTTTTTAAGGAAACTGAGATCATTCATAGTTTAATTTCTTGGAGGAGCATGTTGTCTTTATCCTCAAATATTTTTATATTTATATTTATTCCTTCAGTATTTATAAATTCCTTCCAGTTTATTTGAAAACACATTCTCTGTGTAGCCACTGGGTGTACTCTACTTCAGCTGTTTTCCTTAACAATGACTAATTGTTGTTTTCTAGTAAAATAGTTAAATCTAGAAAGTATACGTTATACACAAGATCATTTTGAAATCGGGAAGAATTCTCACTGACACGAGTAGAGTTTACACATGCATAAAGATCGAGAGATTGCTATTGAGAGCAGCCTGCCCAGATCAACAGTCACTTCTAATAGTTAAAAATTTAGCTGTTGGTTTTCCCTTTGCATTTCTCAGTTTACAGGGGAGATGTTGGTATAAATTTTATGCAGTAGACCCGGTAATAATGGCTTATTACAATAAAAAGAATTATTTTTAAGTACATTTTATTTTAAAATAAATACAAAAAGTATATTCAAAATGAACCTACCAATACCCCAAAGTTCAAAACTGGTAGATTCTGTGTATATCATGTGAAAACCAGCTATGCATGAGCCACACATCCCAAGCTCACCGATTTGTCATTTGGGTGCAGAAAATGTTGTTTGTGGATTATTTGGATATACCACCTCTTCTGTGCCTTTAGTAGTGTGGTGTTTCATGCCTGTAGAATGGTCATTTGTCCAGGAATTCCAGACACTCGGAAATCTGATAGATTGCTACTGCCAGGTGTGAGATGGGAAATGACACATAAATCTGAAGGTCAATGGCAGCAGCAAGGATCTCCTGTCAGAACAGGTAGACTTGGCAGATCTGAAAGAGTGTTAAGATTGTAAACTCAAGTGTTCAGAGCTTAAGAAGTGCCAGAACTAGGACTGCATAAGCAATCTTAATTTGACCTACCTTTTATGCATGATTCAGTTTTAACGGTATACAATGGAAAGGTTTTATTTATTAACAGAATCTTACTGCGTTCTTTGCATTTTGGCTCATAACTTGTTGAACAAATAGCTATTCAGAGTTTCAGGGTTTTTATCTTATTTGAGCTATGGACTCCAGGCTTCATTTACCACACACCACCTAAACTCTGCGATACATACAGAACTTGAATTATTTTATTGTCAAACTTTTTAATGATGCTTTTCTAATACTGTCTGTATATATCGACCATATTACATTATCTTTATAGCAGTCCTGCAAGATTAATAGTGGTATCTTCTTATTTTTAACTGACATGGGATGAAAAACAAAGAGAGATTAGGCCAGTATTATCAAAATCATGGACTAATACTGGATGCTTAGCTTGGAATGACTAGGATGTCTTTTCTCAGAGTACTTTTTGATGTTCAGAACAGTTATTCTCAGATGCAGGAGGGGGTGCTTAGCACTTTTAAGGATACAGACTCAGAAGTGTTAAGCTGACTATCTAGAATATGAAGAATGTAACATGAGAAAACTTTGGTTTTGAAGATTTTCCCAGGATCATAAAAGAAACTGTATATCAGATGCAGAGTTTTAACTGCTGTTCACCTAAGACGACCCAGGTTTTATTGTAGAGGTTCTAAAGATGAATCTGTAGTAAATGTTTGTTTACAACTTACTCTTCATGCTCTTTTAGCAGCTGTGCAGGAGAAAAGCAATTGCTGGAAAGATGAGATTTTGACCTATCTCTCTGGTTCCTTTTGGTATCTGCATTGTTTAACAATTCTAGAAATGTTTTGGGGTTGGGTTTTTTGGGGTTTCTTTTTTTTATTCCTAATACATACAGGGGCTATTACCTTCACCCCGTGTAAATTCTAATTTTATAATTTTGCTAATAGTAATGTACTTGTGAATTTTTCATGTATGTGACTTCAGCCTTAAGTAAAAGAAACAGTGAATACAAAATTCCATAAAGGCCATCTCAAGAATCTTCAGCAAACTGATTTCTCAATTTCAGCACCCTCTTCCACTACTGGGAACAAGTTATTAACCGATGTTGTACTCCAGTCATTTCAAAAGAAGAAAAAACATACACTTTTCCCTTTGCTTTTGAGCTGTAATTCTCTTTTTTGTTCATACTGCTTGTGCATCTCTGTTCTGAGGTCAGAATTGCTGTCTTCGGTTCTGGTAATTTGCACTTCTACGGCCCTGGTCAGCTTGAAGGAACAAATACTGAAAGGACTGAGGCTTATTTGGCGTGTGTTTTAAGTATTGCAAATATTTAGTCTGCTCATTGCTGCAAGAGCTTGGAAACAGAATCATAGAATCATTAAGGTTGGAAAAGACCTCTAAGATCATCAAGTCCAACCATCAACCCAACACCACCAGGCCTCCTAAACCATGTCCTGAAGTGCCATGTCTACACCTTTTTTGAACGCCTCCAGGGCTGACGACTCCACCACCTCTCTGGGCAGTCTGTTCCAATGCTTGACCACTCTTTCAGTAAAGACGTGTTTCCTAATATCCAATCTAAACCTCCCCTGATGCAACTTGAGGCCATTTCCTCTCATCCTATCACTAGTTTCTTGGGAGAAGAGTCCAACACCCACTTCACTACAACCTCCTCTCAGGTAGTTGTAGAGAGTGATAAAGTCTCCCCTCAGCCTCCTCTTCTCCAGACTAAACAAACCCAGTTCTCTCAGCCGCTCCTCATAAGACTTGTTTTCTAGACCCTTCACCAGCTTCGTTGCCCTTCTCTGGATGCGCTCCAGCACCTCAATGTCTTTCTTGTCCTGAGGGGCCCAAAACTGTACACAGCACTGGACGTGCGGCCTCACCAGTGCTGAGTACAGGGGCACGATCACTTCCCTACTCCTGCTGGCCACACTATTCCTGATGCAAGCCAGGATGCTATTGGCCTTCTTGGCCACCTGGGCACACTGCC
>WAAD01003122.1:18844-49915 GCA_013389945.1 Fregata magnificens
CCCCGCGGCGCCTCCCGCGCTCCGGAAGGCCCCTCTTGTGGCCCGGGGGAGGAGCCGAGCGTTCGGCCCCCATCTCGCTCCCCGGGATAAACCCGGTGGGAGTTGTGCGGTCTCCGAGCGGAACCCCCCGCTGCGCTCCGCTGCTCGGCCTTTTTGCGGACAAACTGCCATTGGGGAAGGTGCGCGGGGCCCCTTGCCCTCGGCCTGTGCTAGTCGCTGTTACTTTGTGCACGGCTTGGATGCGATTACCTGAGCCTGCCCACAGAAAGGTAGCGGCAGTTTGGTGGATGCTTTATTTCTTTAAATAAAGGTGAATGTTAAATGTAAATGCATGGTTTGGTTTGGCTTAATACTGTAAAGAACAAAAAGTAAACTGAACTGAACTGAATAACCTGTGGTCAGAGCGAAGCGGGCTTCTATACGTGCACCCGTGTCGTTTAATGTGTTTGATGGGCTATCCTGCCAACAGTGGGTTAACAGCAATGGTGCGGTAGGTTTCCAGGGAATCAGGATGACGGCGGCGCTGGTGTAGGAGCAAAGCGCCAGCTGTTGAGCGCGCTACAGGAGAGACAGGCAGAAGTGCTTTCTACGGCTTTTTGTAGTTAAAGTGTAACGGTAAAAATACTGTCGTGCTGTAGAAAAGGCTAAAAAATGTGCTCTGCTAGTGCTTGAGTAAAATCACAACAGGCTTGGGATGAGCAAGAGGTGTTGTGAATTGTAGTCCGGGACAATGATGACTGGTGTAGTCATCACATGGGAAAACAGGTAAGCACATTGTGATGGTCAGTTAATATAGGTCTTTCTTGTTCTTCAGGTAAAGCAAATTGAAAAACGAGACTCTGTTTTAACATCAAAAAACCAAATTGACAGGCTGACTCGACCTGGATCTTCCTATTTCAACTTGAACCCTTTTGAGGTTAGTTTGGACGTTTTATCCTCCCTTCTGACTTGGTATACCAACTTCCAGATTTACTGGGTATTTATTTTAGTAAAAAGACCAAACATAAAGAAAGAAAAATACATTCTCTAGATGTAGATTACTGTGCAGAAGGTTTACAGAAGACAGAAGGATGGTGTATATGTGCTGGCTCTCTTTTTTTCACTGTTTTATGGCAAGCGCAAACTATATTATTTTGAGACGTTTCCCTCGTGCGACAGCACTAGAAGATTTGGCAGATTAGTGCTAGGTACTTTCTGAATGAGAACGGAACAGCTACAAGTGACATGCTTGTCAGGTTCTGTTCTGAGCGCTCTTGACTTGGCATTTCTGGTTGTGTCTTTTATTTTGGATGTTCATCCCACTGAACTTGCATAGTTCATAGAACGAGAGAAGGACTCTCACTGCTCACACTAGGGAGCGATCTTTGAGGGGTCGCTGGAAAACGGATAATTCCCTTGCACATTATATAGTTGGATTGCAGTTGCACTGAGTTATAGAGTCTTAATGAGTATGAAAGCCCGAGGAGGACAGTAAATAAAATCATCTGTTGCTGGAGCGTGTCCAGAGAAGGGCAACGAAGCTGGTGAAGGGTCTGGAGAACAAGTCTTATGAGGAGTGGCTGAGGGAACTGGGGCTGTTTAGCTTGGAGAAGAGGAGGCTGAGGGGAGACCTTATCGCTCTCTACAACTACCTGAAAGGAGGTTGTAGTGAAGCGGGTGTTGGACTCTTCTCCCAAGAAACTAGTGATAGGACGAGAGGGAATGGCCTCAAGTTGTGCCAGAGGAGGTTTAGATTGGACATTAGGAAGAATTTCTTTACCGAAAGAGTGGTTAGGCATTGGAACAGGCTGCCCAGAGAGGTGGTGGAGTCGTCAACCCTGGAGGCATTCAAAAAAGGTGTAGACGTGGCACTCCAGGGCCTAGTTTAGGAGTCATGGTGGTGTTAGTTGATGGTTGGACTTGATGATCTTAGAGGTCTTTTCCAACCTTAATGATTCTATGATTCCTCTGGAGCTGGTGTTTCCCATGTGTACTCCTTCCTGATATCATCTTTGTCTGCCTTTTTAAAACCTCAGGTACTTTCTGTAGTCTCGATTTAGGGCTGGTCAGCCAGATCAGTCGGCAGATTCACCTTGACAATGTTCAGTTCTGTGTAGATCTTAGTACTTGACTTGGAGAGTAAATTAAGAATGCCATTTAGAAGTACACTGTAGCTTTCCTGCGAGAGAGGGGTTTTTATTTATGGATTCTTAGTGTCTGACCAGCGTGCATCTGCATTGAGTAGGCTCATTTGTTGCCTTAGGACTTCTGTTCAGTAAATTAATTCAGAAAAGAGCTCCTAAACTCAGCCACATTCCTAAAGATCAGTACGTAGACAAGTGGGCTAGTTCATGGAAATCAAACAGTAAAACTCTTCTGTCCTCTTTCAAAATGAGAAAATTAATAAATTCTTACAAAGTACTGTGTTTCCTGCCCAAAGTTCCCAGTTACGAATGAACCAACAGTGTCCCAAAGCCACCGTATGCTTCCATTTCTGCCAAACTTAAGCATTGCTACAGGACTGGTTGAAGGTTTAGACCAATTGTGGCTCTTTAGGGGTAGCAGCTGTCTACATGAGACTTGAGTGTGCAAGGGACACTGGCATAGCCAGAGGAATCTATCATTGCTAAAAGTAGAATGTCCCAAGCATGGTGTCTCTTAAAATGTTTCTGTTTTAGTAGGTGAAAATTCATGTCCTGAAGCAGCTCTCTGACAGGTGTTTTGTCTGTATGCTGGCAAACCAAGTTGTTAGAGCTTGCTGCCGGGAACCTGAAACATGGGGAGTATCATCAAACTTGCTCTGCTCTCATGGTCTCTTTTAGGTACTGCAGATGGATCCTGAAGCCACAGATGAAGAGATAAAGAAAAGATTCCGGCAGGTATTTGGCTTTTGCACTTGAAGCCTCTGGAAGGAAACTAGAAGCTCTGTAGAGATTGTGCAGCTGTGCTTGGGAACAAGGAAAATGGTGGTAGAGCTGTATCTGGGTAGAGGAGTAGCCATTTTGGGAAGAAATGCATAGAACAGTCTTTGTATCAGCAAGAGGAGAGCTGCAGAAGTATCCCTGGTCCATGCATGGTATGCTTCTTTGCCTGTAAAGTGTGTGATGAAGCTATTGCAAACTGATATGCCCATGTATAATCAGCTTATTGAACTTTAGGTCAAAGAGAAGGCCAAAATTTGTCAGAAATTAAGAACTGAGAAAAGGTATTTTTCTCAAATATATGGACTTGGATCTAGAAATGGATTTTCTGTGAGGTTTCTTTAAGAATTTCAGTGGTCATTTCTGGTGACTGGGTTACCTGGAACAGCAGCAGCCCTGCTCACTGACCTGTCTGCATTACGTCATGCAACGCAGGAAACATTACCCCAGACTTAGTCTGCTGACAGATCTGCAGGAGAGATTTGAATTTAATCAGTGCATGCAGCAAAGAAACAATATTTGGAGGGCTGTAGCTTCCCACTTGAATCAGCAGTGTAAACATCAAGAGCTGTCTTTAGACAGGAAGCTGTGCTGGCTGACAGAGGAACATGCCTGCCAAGTTGGTGACGGGGTATGGGCTACTTCTATATGTGGGAAGTGGGAGGATAACCTTTTAGTCTGTTGCTGACTTCTCAGTTCTGTGAATCAATAAACTGGGTCTGTCTTAGCTTTAGGCTGATAGAATACCACAGGGAAATGTTTTGAAGTCAATGTGACGAAATGAAAAAAGTGCGTGGAATTGTGTATTGAAGAAATCAAACACCTAAATACAGAATGTGGAACAGCCAGCAGAAGGAAAAAGACATTGGCTGTAGCAAATGACAGAGTAAATCAGCAGCATGCTGCTGTTTAGGACTGGAGGCAAACCTTTTTCCTGTGAACTAGCAAGTGCCATGTGTAGGGTTCAGGAAGTAGTTACTTTGCATTCTTCGGCACTGATGCAATTTCAGTTGCCCCACTGTGACTGGTTTTGAACATTATACTAGGAAAGATGCAGATAAACTAGAAAGTTCATACAGCAACAGCAAAAATAAGAGGTCTGAAAAAAAGAATGCCATATGGAGAAAGTTTGAAAGAACC
The DNA here is from genome assembly GCA_013389945.1 of Fregata magnificens. Classification (NCBI taxonomy): domain Eukaryota; kingdom Metazoa; phylum Chordata; class Aves; order Suliformes; family Fregatidae; genus Fregata; species Fregata magnificens. The sequence goes on from WAAD01003122.1 coordinate 22,885, forward strand.
GTCTCTTTCTCTGTAAGAGGAAGGTGGGGAACATGTGCTTTCCAGCCCATTTAAGGTTGCCCTAAAGATGGTAGCAATCAATGTCCTGTCTCTGCTGGACAGAGAGTACAGGAAGGAGTTTTCTTAACTTTCGGTAAAGGAGCCTAAGGAAGAGCTTACTCACTCTTAAATATTTTGACAGCCTTAGGGATACCAGAGAACTTATTGGGAGAAGTTTTTGAGTAAAAGGTAAACTTCAGCTGAGGACGATCTTTGTAAGTTTGTTTCTTCTTAAGACCAAGGATACAAAACTTGGGTGACCAAGGGGTTCATATCGGTCCTAGGCACGGCAGGTGAAGGGTGTTTATATTGTTCTGTACACCCCCAGCTGCAGCTTTTCTCACACAACCTGTTTATTACAGGAATTGTATTTGATTTACAAGCTTTTACTGATGCATACTTCTACATGTTGTCAGCTGATTTGTCCGTATACAAAGGAATGTGATCCCCTGTGATTCCTTCTATCTGAGACCATTTCCCTCCTCTCACAAAAATCTCTGAAACATTCTTCATCTTTTACAATAATCTTGATAGCAAGATCCTTTCTCTTGCAGTTGTCAATATTGGTGCATCCAGACAAAAATCAAGATGATGCAGATAGAGCCCAGAAGGCATTTGAAGGTAATTGCTTTCACCCTTTCCCTGGGCTGGTGTATGATAGTACTTGGACTGCTATTTTTCTGTAGCTGGTTTAAATGTTTATTAGGGGTGGAGGCCCCACTGACGACAGAAGAATTGCTGTAGAGGCGCTTTAGATGAGGGAGAGGATGTGTGGGGAGGCATTTCAGCAGAGAATTTCACTAGGTGGCGGTATTCACATTGCCAGTTTGCAAGGGAACAAACAAGTCTGTGGGGTTTCGAGATTGCAGAAGAAAAACTGTTTGAGCTGTGCATTAGATTTTATTCAAAGACCATACGACAGAAGTAATGTGATGGTTTTAGGTGTACGCTTTGCATGACAGTGAGGCGTTACGCACCTTAAACTTACCTCGTGCCCTATAACCAGATCACTTGGCAGGACTGACACTTCCACCCTGCTAACTCCAAAAGGTGTCTGACAGTTTCTGCCATTTCTGTACCCCAAATCTCATTTGACTAATCATGATATCACTTACCTAGATGTATTAAAAAAAAAAACCAACCAAAACCAACCAAAACCCCCCAAATTCTACGAAGCAAAATTTGTATGGTCAACAAGTAGCAACCTTATGATGCCTTGTGAATGTGACTACTGGTGCTATTAATGTTGATGCTTTTTCTTAGCTGTAGATAAAGCGTACAAGTTGCTGCTAGATCAGGAGCAAAAGAAGAGGGCCTTGGATGTGATACAGGCAGGAAAAGAATATGTGGAACACACTGTAAGTATTCCATAGGAACATCCAGGGATGGGGGTGAGTGGGAGTCAGTCCTTTGTAATTTGCTCTTTGGTACGCCTGCTGCATGTTTAGGTCATTAAAAAGCGAGCTGCGCAAACCTCGTAATGAGTGCAGGTAGACTCTGAGCTCCTCAAGGCGTGAACAAATGTGCTTTGTCCAAGACTGCTGTTGAGCTCAGTGCAAGATAATTCAGTGAAATTCAGTACTTGAAATAATTAGGTCAGACCACATGATCTGACCTAAATATTTTTTTTCAAGTCTGTGAATGAGTGATGCAGTTCCTATGTGTGTAGGTGGAAGAAAATAGGTGGTGACAGCAGGAGACTGGGAAGTTTTGCGGAAAATGACCTATAAGATAAGAAAAGGAGCTTGGATCGCATTGGCAAAGAAGTTAATTGAGTGATGTGGGTGGACTAAAACACAACAAGCTTGAGACAGCAGATGATATGGGAGAACTCAGATACTCTAAACCAAGGAATACTTTATGTTCTGCTTGTTGTTGTTCGTCTTTTGAATATTACAAAGCAAAATAAACTTCCTGCTGGTGTGGATGGTGCATATTGGATATGAATATATCTTAAAAACAAACAAACAAAAAAACCAACAAAGGGATTGTGTTGAACGAATAGTTTCTAACATAGTATTTCTAATTACTACAGTTCATGTGATAGTGATCTTGTATGTGTTTATCTGGACCTAGGACCAGGAGGTTTTGGTCTAAGATAAAACATCGATCCAAATCAAGAACTTATTGTCTCCCAGAGTTCTTCCCCCACAGTGGAGTAGGAATGCAGAACTAGTGGGGTACAATTATGTAAACCCTATAAAACTTATTTTTGTTCTTAATCTTTAGGTGAAAGAAAAAAAGAAGCAGTTGAAGAAGGATGGAAAACCTCCCACTGTAGAAGAGGATGATCCTGAAGTTGTAAGTCATATACTGTTCAGAGAAACTGGGGAGTACAAAATGTGTTCCGGGGAATTAAGAGTCAAAACCAGTATGGAAGGATTTATTAGACTTGTTAGAGTGTTGTAAATCGTTGCACTTAGAGAAGAACAGATTCTGATAAACAACTGTAGAGTACCATGTGTTGGGTAATACCCATGTATTTTAGAAAATAGTTTAACTGTAGCGTAAAGAGTAAATATATCATGAGATTATGTAGATCAGAATACCCAATTCTTTTCTTGGCAAGTCTTCATTGCTTGCGCATCATGCAGTCTTTCTTGAATTGAATTTCTTGTTGTATTCTGAATGCTGGAACTGTGGTGTTCTTACTGTCAGCAGAGGCATGTACAGAACCCACTGCAGCATGTCTAAAATGTGCTTTTAGTGACACTTTGTAGTACAAGCTGTTTCGGCTGTTTCTTCCATATAGAACTTGAGGATAGATTTGCTATTCTGCAGCAAATCACTTTTATTAAAAAAGGCATGACATAACTTAGTTCTTCTTACCTGGTTTCTAGTCCGAAAAAGTCAAGTGATATTAGAGTTTTTAACAGAATGATGGTTGAGTATCAAACGCTGACATCATTAGTCTTACTGTTGTCACCTTTTTTTTCTTCCTACAGAGTGATTTTTTTCCTCTGGATATCACCACAGTAACCCCATAACCGTCTTATTTTCCATTGATTTTCAGGAGTCTCTTGCTGTTCTTTAATAATGAAGTTTGTCTTAAGTATACTGGTATTTCCTACTGGAAAGCCAATGCTAGACTTTTACAACACATCAAAAAGATCTGCTGGGAAATGACTATCTAAACAGTGACCATTTTGCCTTTTTTTGTCAAATGTAACATTGCAAGACTTAATAGAAGAATAAGAGAGCTTGAAATGAACAGTTCTGTTCTGGCACAGCTTCATGAATGCAAATGGAAATGAGACTAATATGAGACTAATAAATAGTTGTTTCCTGGTGTCAGGGCCAGAATTTAATCAGCAGTGTTTTATACCCTTTCCTATGCTGCTGCAATTGACTACTGTCAAGGCAGGATACGGGGTTATGTGGGCCTACATACGCTTCACATGCTTTTTATGCTTCTTACATTCTTATGTAAAACAGACTTCTCTAACTGTGCTAATGGGCATTATTTTAAGACCGGATTTGTGTTTTACAGTTCAAACAAGCTGTGTACAAACAGACGATGAAGCTCTTTGCTGAACTGGAAATTAAGAGGAAAGAAAGAGAAGCTAAAGAAATGCATGAAAGGTATGAGCAGCATTCTGCTTGTGCAGTTCAGGCTCCTTTTCCCCCCTCATGCTTTCTCAGAGAAGATAAGGAATCATAGAGTCTTAGAAAAGTCTAAGTTGGAACGAACCTCTGGAGATCATCTGGTCCAACCTCCTGCTGAAAGCAGGGCCTTGGATTAGATTAACAAGGGTCCTGTCAAGCTGAGTTCCAGTGATGTAGATTCCACCACTTCTCTGGGCAACCTGTGGGTTGTAGAAGTCTGTGCTTGAGAAATGCAAATAGGAAACCTGCCCTCCTGTATTTAAGACATTGATATATTTGGTATGGTTATATAGTCTTACGCGTATACATGAAGGCCAGCCAAAACAGTGAAACGGTGACACATTTCTGCGTGTTGTTAGCATGCAAAGAATTGATTTTTTTAATTAAGTGCCAGAAATACCCTGTGTGTGTATATGTGCATATGTATGTGCATGTGTGATCCTGAACTACTTTAGGTGTTTTGATGACATGTTGCCTGAGCGCTGTCTGTGGATGCACTTCATGGAGCGGGGTTTCTGTACTGGTCAGTGAAGGCAGTCTGGAAGGTGGTTGCAGGGCACTACTTTTGATGACACATGAAAATGAGAGGGTGGGGAAATTTCGTTCTTACCTTGCATGCTCAAGTGTTTGTTAACTTCTCTAAATGTGTACTCTCAACAGTTTTAGAGACATATCACTAGAGTTATGGAGTCCAACTTGTTTTGCTGAGCAAGAGGTGACCCACTGATTAAGTACGTGCATGCTGTCAGTGGTGCCAAACCATCTTCTCTGCTCGCCGCTCTACCAGACTGGAAATAAAATTCTATTTGCTGTGCTCTCTTAGGTGTGCATATTTATCTCTTCCGATAAGCACTTCAATCTGCCAAGAAATCAGAAGAGCTTTCCGAGATGTTTTGAAAGTATTGGTTGACGGTTGGACTTGATGATCTTAGAGGTCTTTTCCAACCTTAATGATTCTATGATTCTATGATTCTGTTACTGTGTTTCTTTAAGGTAGATGCTTGTGGGTTCATAACTTCTTTGTGGCTTCCCTTCCAGGAAGCGGCAGAGAGAAGAGGAAATTGAGGCACAAGAGAAAGCTAAACGAGAGCGAGAATGGCAGAAGAACTTTGAGGTAATCAGCAGTTTAACTTACAGGATGTGCCTCAGCAATTCTTGGCCATGCTGCAGGGAATGCCCATAGAGAGAAGAGAGACTTTTTGTCTGCAGGTGCTATAAGATAATTTAAGTAGACATTTAGTAAAACATCCTGCAGAAGCCTGAGTTTTGTCCTTGTGTGGGGAGAAGAGCCCACCAATAGGGCTTTGGTATCACCTTTCCAGAAACAGGTCTGGTAAATTAAGGTGTAGTATTTTTCAGCTCTGTCAGCAGTTCGTTCTTGTCCCTAGTCAGAAATTTGAATTGCTGCTTAGCCCAGGTCACTGGTGACCAGTAAAACTTAATTGTAGGCTATTGTAGCCTGTGTGCAGCAGCAGTATTGCAGGCACAGCTATGATCAGATGGGCCTTGAGTGTATGGATCCCACACTGTGAAGTGGATCATCCCTGGACTTGTTCTGTCCTACTGTGAAACCTTCAGCCTGTAGGGATCATAGGTTGGCTTTGTGGGNAGGAGAAAAGAGTGCACCAGAGATCTTTTCTCATTGTGTCTTTGTGATGAAGCTTGGGGCAAGAAGTGTGAGAGAAGACAGCAGTACGTTTACCTTCTCTCTTCTCCGTGCCTCCAAGCTGCAGCACAAGGAGATCCACCTCAAGGATGTGAGATAGAGTAAGGAAATGGCACATTCTGGGCTGACAGATTAGGAACATCCATTGGAGATGAGGTTTCTTGTTTCCTTTGCACATCAGAGGATTCAGTAGACTCTAGTCAGGACTGCACATCCCAAGCTGGTTGCTTCTGAAACAAGAAACCAGCTAGTGCTTATACTGGTGTTTGTAAGCTCACTTGTAGTTCCACTGTGCTGTGTCTGTTGCTCTGGCTCTTCACAGTGTCTGTATGTCCTGGCTGCCAGGGTGCTACATGCTGGATAAGGGGGAAATTGCTATTGATCTTTTGAAACTGTATGTACTGCCTGTTCTCTGGCTCTTGCACTCTTAAGTAACTCCCCATTTCCTCTCTTTTGTTCCCAGGAAAGTCGGGATGGTCGTGTGGACAGCTGGAGAAATTTCCAGGCAAATACAAAGGGGAAGAAAGAAAAGAAAAACAGGACCTTCCTGAGACCACCCAAAGTAAAAATGGAGCAGCGTGAATGATCCTGGCAGCACTGCCCAAGTGCAGCTCCTCAGTCCCCTCCCTGCTTTTAAGGACTCATTGGCACCTAGAGTAAGAATTGCTTTTTAGTAGACTGTTTGTTTCCAGTACAATTAATTATTGGTCAAAGTATTTTTTGTACTCTGTCCATTTGAACTAGGGCCATAGTATGAACTCGGCCAGGAACCCGCTACATGTAGAACACTTGGCTTAGGAGGGTCTCCGCCATTATTGCTGTCCTGTTTGTCTGCTGCCCTGTAACTCGATGTTTTGTACTTCACAGAGATTGTGCTGTTTCATCACTTCCATTTCTAGTTTGAGAGCTGAACAAAATATTGGAAATGCATCTGTACCTTTCCAGTCATCATCTTTCTCAGCAAGTTCAGCTTCGGAAAGGTCCAGACTGACTCTGGGAATCTGCTTCCAGCACTGTGCAGTGCAGTTGACCTGCAGTTAAAGTCCTGCAGCTCCTCACTGAACTGAGTGGTGCTTGGAAGGACCCTTCACCCAAGATCTGATTTCCAAACTAAAATCCCAGCTCTCAGGCTTAGACTTCTGTTAATCTCAGACCAGCTGGTCACTTCCTGTAAAGGAAAAATAACTTCTCTTGATTAATAGTTAAGTCGTAATGGTCTGTATGTAAAATAAATTTTTACCCAAGTTACTGGGTTTTTTTCTTGGAATTATTCAAAAATACAATTGCAAGGGTGTGAATTGAGTGCTGGCCAGTGAAATGTTGCTGCTCCTCAGCGTGAACGCTTTCCCTGGTAAGGGTCTGCTGTCATCCCAAAGTCCGTTCTGACTTGAATTTTGAAGTGACAGTCCTGCAGAGTGGCACCCAGGAGAATGGGGAGAGGGTATCTCTTCCGCAGATGTTGCCTGGGTGGGTGCAGGTGTGCCAGAGTCTGTGCTGAAAACTGAGCTTTTTGCTCTGCCTTTGGGGAGCGTGGATGGGTTGGGAGGACTTGGACACCTGTTAGGAGTGCAACTCCTCAGAGCTGTGGGATAAGCTCAAACGCATGAGTTTTGATTTTTAAAATCCTACTTTGTGTGTGTGTGTTCTAAGTTTTTAAGAGATTCTCAACTGTTTAAAGGCATTCAAAATGGAGTATACTGCAGATTCACGCATGCCTGGCAGACTCCTCTGCAGACCTTTCCGCAAACTCTTCCCATCTGTCCTGATGGCCATCCCCATACTTGGGTCCTGTTGGTAGCTGCCTCCATGAAGATACTGCTTTTCTTCCTCCTCACTGCTGTTAGCCAGCTCCTTTCACTTGGACTTGCTGCCTTATGTGCCCTCATCTTCAAATGAGCACAATCCTTTGGGCTGCTCTTTGTGTCTCAGGCATTGGCGAGGTCTCTCTTCAGAAAGATTGGTTGTGCTGCCCCTGAAGAGATGTCTCCATCTTCTGGTGTCTCAGCTCCTTAAGTTTTGGTTAATTGCCTTCTCTTTCTGCCTGCTAGGGAGGAGCGACTTGATCAAGTTGTTGTGTTACCGGATTTCTGCAGGAAAAGCAGCTCCCAAGGAAGTTAGTGCTTTCTGACAGGACTTAGGACTTAGATGAATCTCCTGAAAGGTGGCTGGTGCTCTCCACTCGCCTTCGTTTCTTCTTCTCCTCTCACGCACTGGTCTGTGTGACCAGACGTAAAGTGAAACATCCTTCCCTAATAAAACTAAGATATTTTGGTGTTTTATACATTAACTAGCTCTTAGAACAGTAGAATACAGTTCCTGTTTCCTGTGTAAACACAGGAATACAGTTTCTTTGCCTTATTTGTCCTGCTAGGTATAACCTGCTAGATAGATAGCTTAAGCTGAACCTCAAGGGGCAAAACATAGCTTAAAAAATAACGTCGGTGATGTCTGGGTGGCACACAAGAGCCAAACAATAACTAGCAGTAGACTAAGGTGGGCTCACAGGTCTGGGAGACACTGAACTGTGCAGCATTGCTCTGTTCAGGCACTGAAATTCCTTTTTGTTGGCTGGGAATCCATTGGTAGGACACAACTTCCTTGTCAAGGCAACGATTAGCCACATTTGTTCTGAGGAAAATGTCAGTTAACTTTTGCAGTGCTGTCTCTCAGATGCAATGTCTTCTGCTTCCTGGGTGTAAGAACCGAGCAGTGCTGGGCAGTACCTCAGATGATTAGAGTATTTCTAAATGCAGTCTCTCACCCAGAGGACGTGCTGTCCCTCTAACTTGTCAGCCTCTTGTTCCCCTGTCAAACTATTCCTAGCTTAGAGATCTGTCCCAGTCACTCTTGTCCCAGAGTCCTTCCTTTTTGATACTGAAACACTGGTCTTTCTAGTAGCATTTCTTTTCAGATGGTGTAATTAATGTCTTTGCTGACCGATGGTCTGACCTTTCAGATCTTTTCTTTAAATTTTTTCAGGTGGCTCAGGATGAGTCCTGTGAGAACTTGAAATGCTTATAAGACTCATGTTATGCTTCTGCTTCTCAGAGACGTGTATGTTCCTGAGAATTTGACCAGTGGAGTGGCTTACCACTGGGTCTTGAGGATTGCAGCCTGTGGCCAAAGTCGCCAAAGTACTACTCCTACGGACTTATGCAGTTAGAGTCATTTTTTCCACTGGGTATGACCTCGTTGAGGCAGCAAAACATGTCACTTATAACAATGCTGTTTCATTGTCAATTTAGCTGTTCCTGTTTCCTTTTCTTCCTGTCCTGCCTATGATATGCTTCTATGTCTGAATATGCAGTATTTCTCCTGTCTTATCTACTCAGTCAAGTCCTGTGAAGCCTCCCATCTGCCAGGCTGGCTTTAGCAGCAGCAAAGCACCTGGCCCTTTGCTAGATATTTCTCTGCTCTACTGGAGGGAACCTGGGAGGATAATTTTGATCCTTGTATTCAGGCTTTGTAAAAGCAAACTGGTTTGAATTGCCTGGGTGGAAATAAGTGAATGCACAACGTGGACCCCCACTGGGGGCTGTTGCCTGGCCTCTGCAACGCATGCCAAGGCAGCAGCACGGATTGAATGAAACATTTAATTTCAAGAGGTAGCGATGTTGTAGAGGGAGAGATCTCTAGGCCTCCTTCCTCCTTGGAGCTCTTTTTGGGTCAGTGGTCCTCGTAGACTAAAATATTTGTCCTTGATATGCAGGACAAGAAAATACATTGGTGGGAATAAGGAGTAATTTTTTTTTTCCTTTGGAAGAAGAAAAGGTACCAGATAGCTACAGAAGCACCTTTCAGTAGGGTCTTGGCTTTGGTTTTCTGTGGAAATAACTTGTCCTCTGTGTCCAGTTCCCACAGAATGTACATGGGGGTCTACCAGAGTCCGTCTCAGCTCCTTGCTACTTTCTGGGAGTCCAGAGAACGCTCCTGAAGCTCTTGGTTCCCTTCTGAGGCAGGGAGGTTGCCTTCCCCTTCATATGCAGTTTGCAAGGGTGTATCTCCTGTTCAGCACTAGTGGGATGGGAAAGGACCTTTGCAAGTTACTTGGGGAAACCGCAACAGGAACCTACTCACTTGTGGATTAAAGGGGACAGGGTACAGGACCTTCCTGTCTGGTGCTACTTTGTAGTCTAGGGACGAGAGTGGAGGATCCCCTGAGCACGTAGACAGGCCTAGGTCCAGATTTCACCAGACGTTCACCAGATTAGCTAGATTTAACTGGGTAGGAAAACTGTTCAGTAAAGGCTAGACCAAGTTATGGCAGCTATAAAAAGCTTTGGTGATCAGCCAGAGATGAAATCTATTCTTGATAAGATGTAAACCAGTGTGTTACTTAACATTTATCTTCGTTTGGCAAAAACAGCAACATGCTCTAAATTAGCTCATGAAACATTTCTTAGTCACTCAGCCACAGGGATTGTATAAAACACTACTGTTGGCAACGACAGAGTGAAATGGAAAATACCGTCTTCCCTGCTACAAAGCCACGTTGTGGCTGTGTGTTACAGTTTACGTGGATGCCCATTTATATACATGCTTTACTGCACAGCCTTTCAAAAGGAAACAAGCAATGGTACAGAGGAGAACCAGGCCATCAAAAGCTGCTCTTTTCCTGAACCTGAGAACAAGAGGTTGTGGAGGGAAATCAGCAAGAAATGGGTTGAAAAGACACAGAAATGCTTTTCCTGCAGTGGGTTGTAGAACTCAACATAGACTATTGTTGAGGTCAGAAGTTCCTAATTTTCATCCATGTATGTGTTCACACAAATACATGCCATCAAGCTATGTAAAGATCCCGGTGTAACTGCTAGCTGAGGGAGAGTCTGCCCCATATTGGCAGATGCTGGCAGTGTACAATGAGGGAGGTAATGCACTGTGTTCGCTTTCTTCGTTGATCATCATCTCCTGGCTGCTGTTGGACATGAAGTACTGAATTAGATGACCTGGATCCAGTGTCACTGTTCTTATGCTGTCTGTGTGGCTGGGTCTTCTTCCACCCCTCCTCTTCCCCAAAGAGATGCCGTCTTTGTAAATGTGTGGAAAACCCTCTTTCTTCCCCCCTTCTCCTTGGGCAGTAACAACTCTCACTGTACGCGATTTGTATTTCAGGAGCGTAACTGTAGTTCTGGGGGATTAACTACAGCCAGTGTAGTGTTGGAGACCCAGGTGGGAGAGGTCAAGGACTTGTGCTCTCCTCTTCTTCCAGGTGAGAGTTTCTATTGCTAGTCTTTCTCTACCCTCTTAAAACAACTGAAACTGGAGAGAAACGGTGAGAGGTTGGCCTTAATATAGGAATTTTCCCTCAGAAAGAGTTGGGCAATTGCAGTGCGTTAGGTAGAGCAAATGGGCTGTTTTGGCTTCCTTTTCCTCTTGCGAGCTGCCGTGTGAGCAAGACCTCCCCTGCTCGGGCAGCTGAGCCTGATAATTCACAAGAAGAAAAGGGGCATCGTCCCGACGGTGTGCGGGGCTGCGCTGGCTGGGTTCAAAACCTCCTCATTTTTGTTTTCCAGAACTCCTGCTGGCAGTGTACCTCCTGCTACTGGGGTGTCCCCTGCCTTCAGCTCCGGGGGTAACTCCTTTTGCTCCTTGAAAGGTAAAAGCTCTCACAGCCCTGGCTTCGTGTTGTGCAGAAAATGGGCAGATGCTTGGGAGTGCCGCTCCTCTAGGCTGGGCTCCTGTCTTTCCCACTCCGATCTCAGCGCTGCATCAAGCACCATGCACGCTTTAGGTAGATCTAGGACGTAGCTGAGCTGCCTGTCTCACTATTGAGGCTCAGCAGCCTTCCTACTAGGAACCCTCCCTGTCACACCAGCCGGAGGGCTTCAGACTCCCAGGGCAAGAACGGACATGTACTCCGCCTCAGCCTGTTCAGTGCCATTAAAATGGACTCCCCTGCCTTATTGGCCTCCCTGGCCACCTGCTTCATTCATATGCCCTTTCTGGGATATTCAGTTGTCCTGCAGCAGCAGCAAAGTCCAGACGTAGCATTGATATTAACAGTAAGGTGTTCACAGCCACTACTGGATTCTCATTGAAGCAAACAAGGATGTAACCTGAAAATAATCAATGGGATTTATGCGTCACCCATCTTCTCAGGTCTGGTCAAATTGCTTCCTTTTCAAATGCCAGCAGCCCCTGTCTGGGCACTTTTGTAACAGTTTTTCTGGGTGGAATGGGGTTTGCAGGAGTGCATTTTGATGACATGGAGAGCACCTGCAAAGGAAAATAACATTGGCACACATGCCAGTGCAATTGTTGTAGTTCAAATCACAGAACTGAAATGTTTTGGGTAAGGACCTCTGTAGGTCTTTAATTCGACTTTGTGTTTGAAGTGGGGCTGTCAGTAATGGTAGGTGAGGTCAGCTGTGGCTTTATCTAGCCAAGTGGTAAGGATGAGACCCTTGGCCTCTCTGGGTTCCTGTCGCAGGGATGCACAGCCCTTCTAGCGAAAATATTTCACCAATGTCTATCCTGACTATCCTGCACCCCAGTGTGTGGCTGTTGCCCCTTGTCACGCCATTTGCCACTGCTGAGAAGAGTTTGCTTCCTTCCTCTTTGCAGCTTCCCTTCCAGCAGCTGCAGGCGGTGATCAGATCGTCCCTCAGCCTCCGGACTGACCCAGCCCGGCTCCCTTTGTAGGACGTGCCCCAGGGCTCAGACTGTGGTGGTAGCTCTCCGCTGGTCCCTCTCCAGTTCTCCCCATCCCTTTCAAGTTGCATACACTGTTTCAGGTGCAGCATCACCAGTACCAAGCAGAGGGGATATTAACTGTCCTCACTCTGCTGGCCACACTCCTCCTAGCATAGCCTAGTTTTCCTTATTCACAAGAGGACGCTGGCAACCTTCTCTGTTGAGAAGGGCCATAACTTATCTGCACCATAAACTGGTGCAGCTTTTCTGTTTGGTTGGGAAATTGGGGTATTTGCTGCAGCTCTGCATACTGCAGTTGGGTGTCTGGCAGGCCTCGATGGGGGGACTGCAGGGTGTGCAAACAGCTGGTTCCTTCTGATAGCCGTGCAGGTTGTGTGCCTGCTCTGACATGCTCAACATGCTGTCGTGCACCAACCAGTTGTGATTGGCCCTTCAGGGCTGTCTCAGAAACCTCATGCATCCTTCCTTGCAGAAACCAGTGCCAGTTCTTAACAGCAAAGAAAACCCAACAACATTTCCTTGTTAAACAACCCACAGTGAATAAAGGGAGGAGACACACACATGTGATTTGTTGTTATAACATGAGTGACTTGCCGGATGTTATGGCCATGACCTAAGTGATGCCAGTGCCACAGTACACGTCTGGGGAAATCCCATGTGAAACCTGAGCAGAGCAATGCCAGAGCTGCTGCCCTGGAACTGCGGCACCAAGAGAGAGTGGGTCCCCCATGCGTCCGCCTACCCTTTCTTCCAAGGCTGAAGGAGCACAAGCACCGAGTGGGGTTTACAATGCTGCAGAGCGGGCAAGGAAACTACCTGCCACAGCCTGGAATATTTTTCTGGCTAATGTTTCCCCATACGGGGACTCACACAGCAAAAGCGGTCTCATCCTGACACTTTGCCTTGCTGCAGCAAGTCTCCACCTCCAATGGAAGCATTTGAACAAGCACTTGCCGCTGTGCTGGCTAGCGGTGCCAGTATCTGGAAGGAAATGAGAAGCCCAGAGGACGGATCTGCCAAGGGTGCTGGCCCCCCTCGCCAAGCCTGGACCACTTCTGTGACCCTGGCTGGGCTGGGGAGCGCCCCTGCCCTGGAGCTGCTGCAGGGCTGGGCTACCCCATCTCAGGCCTGCCAGGCACCCGGTGACACAGGAGCGTGACAAGCCCCTGGCTAGCATGGAGCCTCCGCCGCTGTTTCCCTACCGCCGCCTGCTCAAGGAAGGGCCGCAGGAGTCAGTGTCGAGCTCCAGGGCGCAGACGGGGCACGTCTGAGCTGTGTCGCAAGTGCCAAGAGGGAAGTGAGTCACTCACCTGTGAGCGCGCCCTCCTTCCCGTCCGAGCCTCTTCCCAGGCAGGAGCACGCTGATGGCTTGGCCCTGCTGGTGGCTCCGCTTGCTGCTGGGACCTGGTGAGCTGGGTCTGCTGGGCCCCGTGCTCTGTGGCCCCGAGGTAAGAGGCTCCTTTCACTTCTGCTTGCTCTCCCAGGGCGCTGGCCTCCCTCCCCGAGCTCCACAGGCTCCTGCTGCATCTGGGTGTCTCAGGGCTGGCTGCGCGTCCCCACTGGGTCTCTGAGCTGTGGCATCTCAGCTCCAGGGGCTTCAGAACCACCCTCATCCTCCCCATCCAGGCGCGCTGGAAAGACTCGTGCTCGCTCCCTGCAGCCAGCAAGCAGGGATGAGGTGCATCGTGATGGCATGAGTCAGGCTTGTGCTGCCATTGCCTTTGGGGCCGTGGGGATGGGGACTGCGCTAGTCTGGGTCCCGTCTGACCCCTGGGTGGCAAGAACGACCCCGGCTTTGCTTGGACGCTGCGAAGCAAGGTGAGGAGCCCTTCCATGGACCTTCCTCCTGCGAGGAAGAGGAAGCAATGTGCGGAACCTCTCAAGGAGCCCAGGTCCCTTGTCCTGCTGGTGCATGGCCCCTGCTCTTGCCCCTGCCAGGCTGGAGCAGGGGGACAGGGCAGAGCCTGCCCAGGGCAGAGGGCAGGCAGCCACTGTCGGGAGGGAACTTGCTGCAGTGTGGAGCAGCGGGAGCAGAGTGACCCGGCCGTGGACAGCTCAGTGAAGGCATGGTTTTCCCCTCTGGCAGAGCTATGACAGCCTGGGGCTGCAGCATACAAATCCTGACACAGTGGCCCACGGAGATCACCCCTCTGCCCAGTGCGGCAGGGCTGGACTTGGGCTCTGCCTGCCAAAACCAGCCAGAGTCTGCCCTGCTCCCTGCTTCACCCGCTGCCGGCGAGGCAGCCTGGCTCCCAACAGTGATGTTTCCTGCCAGGCTGGGTTATCCCAGCGGCACCACAGTGAGTGGCAGATGCTGTGCCCTGCCTTTCCAGCTGTCAAATGGCTACCAGGAAGCATTGCCGCTCGCTGCCCCAGGAGGGGCTCCCAGCTGCTGGGGTGGATGTATTTCCCTGCCGAGCAACCCAAGCTCCGGGGCACATTCCTGCAGAGTTGGTAATAAGGTGGGGACATGTTGTGCTGGGCTCTGAAATGCTCGCAGGGGAAAGCTACAGAGTTTATTCAGTATTTCTTTCCTGCAACAAGCAGAAGGAAATTGTGCAGATTAGTAGTGGAAACTCACAGACAGTAATGCTTAGCGCCAGATGATCAGCCGCTCTGGCTCGAAAGGAACTTCGTGTCCTTTCAAAGACCCGCCCTAGCACTTGAGGACACATCCTGGTGACCGGGACCCGCAGGGATCACGCTCATCTGTGTGCTGGTCCTGCACACTGCATGCACTGCACAACTCTAAGCCTGGTGGCAGCAGCTGGTGCTTTCACAAGCTCCGTGTTGGTATTTCATCTTGTCCTCGTTTACTGCTCTTGTCACTGAACAGGGCAGTCGACTGCACACAGAGCCTGTCGGCTGAAATGGTGCTCCTGAAAAGGTTTGTACTCCATGGAGAGCTCTTCTCCACTAATACAGTGTGGTTTTGCTCTTGGAAAGAGATCTCTGGATATTTGTTTATAATACTGTATTTTCAAAATCAAGAGAGTTTCCGATACCTGCAAAATTTATATGTGGTCATCAAAAGCAGGTGTGTTGCTGATGGGCTCCATCTCAGAAGGAAATGACCCCAAGGAAACATGCCAGAGGCAGACAGCGTGTACAAGGAGGCAGTGCGCATCTTTCATGGCAGTGTGTGCTTGCTATGGGAGCGCTGATACGGTGCCAGAACCAAGGGGAACAGCCTGCTGCCTGCCAACCAGCTTGCATGAAGTCCCCAGAAAACATCATTTGGAAGAGCTGCTCCAGGATCCACCGTCCTGATTTAACAACCTAAAGTACCTTTAGTGCTAGTTAACAGCATCGCATGGGAATTGGTTCTAGTGGAAGAAGTTTGTTTATTTTTTTATTAGATTGCAAGTTCGGTTGATAAAAGTAAAGGCATATTCAAGATTTTTTTTTTCAACTTGGCCTTGCACGGCATTCAGTGTTGTCAGACTTTGTGTGCATACCCTGGGCTGGAAGAGTGGTAAATAACACTGAGGACAGGGCAGTCAAAAACTGCCAGGACCACTTAATAAGCCAGGCTACCGCAAACAAAATGCATCTTAATACCGGATTCAGTTATGTACTCGCAAACAGGCAGCACTCCCAGGAGAGCAGGGGAACAGGGACTCCAGGCCGGAAGGGATGCGAGAGGGAGGCGTGCTGGCTGTGGGTGCTGTACGGGGAGTAGTGGGACCTGTCAATGCAGAACAGACAAGAGGCAGTTCAGGAGGGAGGGGGGAACTACGCTCGCCCTTTCTCTATTGCCTTGGTACTGGGAGCGCGGAATCTGGGTCCCCCTCTACTTTTCGTGCTTTAAATGCAACAGCTGAAAATGGAGACGATGAGGAAGGGCACTCCCCAACTAATTAAGAGGTGGACAAGTGCAAGCCCTGCAAGAGGCCGGTCTACATGACCAAGCAGTTGTTCTGGGCATTTCTGTGGATCTCAATAGCTTGAGGCCTAACCTGAGCAACTGAGGCAAAGCTGAAGAATGAAGCAAATCTGGAGAGTGGCAAGGAGGCACTGGCCAGCACGGACGTGGTCAGGACCCAGCTCGGGGCAGTTAGAGGTGTCCTGACTCCAGTGGGAGTGCTTAGGTCAGAAAGCAAAGCTTGTGTCACTGCTAGAGCTTCCACCCATCAGGTCTCTTTGTGTCTTTCACCACTGAACTTGGTATGTTTTTGTTGTTTGGTTGTCCGGGTTTTACGAAAGATCTTTCTCACTGAACTTCGGTGACGTGCGTGTGCCCCATCAGTGGCAGAGCTGACACAGGGCTGGGCAGAGGAAGGATGAAGATTTCTGATGAGAGCTCCTCCTCAGCCCAAAACCTCCTGGGCTTTCATTTCCTCTAAGAACTTGGCTGTGGCAGGACAGCAAGCTTTGTTTGGCTGTTGCTACAGCCTTTGCAAGTGCTCCCCTTCCCTCCATGACCAGACATCCTCACTGGCTGCTCTTCCCAAAGGCATGGACTGGCTGCCAGCCAACCTCATGAGCATGCTTTTATTTTGTTTTCAATTTAAGCTCCCAGAAGCAGTCTTGCAGGCATAACTGGGGGTCTGTCCGGTCCATGAAGGGTCAGGTTCCTCAGTCCATCTTTACAGCAGCTGATGGGGAAGGGGGAAGGAGGGAGGACGGCAGGTGGCGGAGGGAAGGAGACTGCTGCAGCCTCCGTCCCAGCACAGATCTGTAGCATCACTGCAGGAGCCTCATCTCACCCTTCAGGTCACCCTGATGTGTCCTCACAGAGACGGAGCCTGGCTGTTCCCTGGTCCCCTGCTCCACACAGCCAGCCCCCCCGGTGCAGCCCACCCTGCTGAGGCAGGGCAGGGTAGAGCAGGGTCTCCCACCCCGCACAGTGCTGTCGCTGCAGGGCTCCCTTGCGCTGGGGGAGTTTGGGTCCCACTCAGCTCAGGTGGCTTCCAAGTCCCTTGGACACCCCGTGCTGTTACTGTGGGTGACAAGGGTGATCCCGCAGCAGCTCAGGGCGTGTCCAGCTGTGATGCCAGTTGTGGTCTCCGTGCACTTCTGGGTGTTTTGGAGCTTCCCCCGAGCAGGGCCTGGAGCAGCAGGACATCCTGGTTTGCGCAGCAGTTTGCTGAGCACTTGCACAACACCCTGCCAGGCTGGGAGCCCGTCTGGGGCTCCTGGTGGCTGCCAGGCACCCGGGTGCACAGCCTGCCTCTGCTCACCCTGAGGCACCACGCTGAAGTGCACGCCAGGTGCTTCCCTCTATAACGGCCCTGGGAAAGGCCATCTGCACCCTCCGGAGAAGAGCCAGGGAAGAGCTGACCCAGGCAAAGAAGCCCAGATCAGTGCTGGGGCTTTGCCTGCCCCTGGCTGGGGACATCCAGCCACCGGCATGGACAGGGGGTGGGTTCTGGCACCACGGTGGCTGCCCTGATGCTGCACAGCCCATTGCCTCCAGATGCCTGAGGCCAGGCAAGCCAAAAGTCAGCGTCTGGGCAGAGCAGCGTTGCTGCCACCCACATTGCCCTCTCTGTCAGTGCCCCATCTCCCCAGCTGATGAGGAGGTTCCTGTGTCCCAGCTTGGAGCCAGGGCTCACCAGCCCAACAGCAAAAGTGTGACTTGAAGGCGTCCCAGGGTCCGTGCCAGCTCCTGGCTCTCGGAGAAGTTTGGCTGGTGCCCTCAACTGGTGTGGCCCAGGGGACACAACCCCCAGCCTGTCCCTCGTGGCTCTCCCAAGACATGACACCACACCGTGGGGGTCTCTGGTGCTCCTCACAGCACAGACACGGCCAGGGCCTACCATGGGCTGCTTGGCGTAGATGTCATTTCCTGAGAAAAGCCAGGAGAGCCAGCCTTCCCAGTGGAGCACCAACGCAGACTGGCCTCTTCTGCTTCCACTTGGGCCCATGTTGTTCCTCAGCAGCCTTGTTGCAGGCTCAGGCACCTCTTTGTGCCTCCGTTCCTATGTGTTTCGCACCGAACCCAGGCACCAGTCTTGCTCTTTCAGTTCCTGTAGGTGTCTGCAGGTGTGAGATTTGTGCAGGACATGGTGCAGATGTTCCAAGCTAACATCTGCACTGTGTGCAGGTGTAAGAGCACTGTCTGCATGGGTGGCAGGTTAACCATCAGCTCGGGATTTACAGCTTAGCTGGGACCACGTGTGCAGCTTCGCTTCTCACTGGTGTCTCCCTGAGCACACCACCAATTTGCATCATTGTGATGAGTGGTCTTCAGGTTGCCACAACTAATGGTGGTCATGATGTGAAGGTGGATGGGCCAGGTGAAGACCTGCCATGCTGTGGTGTCTCAGTGTCCACTGAAGGTCCCTGAGATAAAAGCAGACTTAGGATGGCTGGATTCCTGGGTCTGTTTAGCTCCAGCACAAGTGTGAAGGAGACTCTGCTAGGGAACGAGTCTGTCCATGGGATATATGAGTTTCCTGGCACTTCCTTTCCTCAAAGTTATTAAGTGAAAGCTCTTCTGGCTTCTGCCATTCATCTGTTTGGAAGAAGGATGCGCGAATGCTGTCTAATCCCAGATCTAACCAAGGACACGGAGTGGATTCCTATTCTGCCTTTAGAGGAAAATCCCAACTTTGCCCTCTTTCAGGACCATCAGAAGCAGAGATACTTTGAGGAAACAGCTTTAAGGACTTTCCAGATCTTTGCTGTGGTTGATTGCCTTTCCTCTACAGCTTTTTTATTTCTCATTTCCTTTGAGCTGATGTCACACATTTCCTCTTCTCTAGTGACTCTGCAGTCATGCTACAGTTGCTCCCATTCTGGTGTCCTGTTCTTGAGAGCTGCCTGCGTGAGGACCGTCCAGCCCCAGGTCAGAGAAAATAACACCTGGAAGAGGACCGAGCATCCTCAGTAAAACACCCATCACTGCTCTGCTAAAGCTGAAGATGGACATATCGTGCTGAATCCTTTTGGCTGTGGTAAGCAGAAAATATACTTTATTAGTACTATTCCTCTTGGAATATACTTTTGCTGTTGGCATAGCTGGTGATAGCGTGGTCCTTGCACCTTGCAGCCATGAGCCAGTAAATCCTTATTGGGAGAGCATGGCCCATGGGAGAGAGTGTAGATTGGGAGCAGAGTCCGCAGTTGCCCCAGGCATGCTCTGCTGCGCAGCCAGTTACTTCCACCTCTAGTTCTGCACACAATGGAGTTGATGATATAAACCACTTGGGATTGTCGGCTGGTGTACTACGGTACAAGGTAGTGCTTGGGCTACAGGTGCCAGGGATTTTGGTAATGCGCAGCCTGCTGCAGCAGAGAATGGGACCCACACCCACCCCGACCACTGCGCCTGTTCTCCCTTCTGCTGGCACGGAGAATATTTACGTGTTTTATATAAGGGGAACCGCTTCAACAGGAGAGGCTGAGTGAGATCCCCCATACGGTACTCCACAGTCTAGGGATCAGAACATCTCACAAGTATATGGGAAATGAGAGCTCGAGTTCCTCAGGCTGAAGAGGAAAGTGGATATTGAGTAAATTTACTGGTGCCATGCTCTCCTCTAGCTGTATTTTGTAGAATATCTGGCTTGACAAGTGAGAAGTGAAAACCAACTCTCTTGTGATTCCCTGAAGGACCTTGCCATTGGCACTGCACAGCCTACTAATGCAAAGACAGATGAGCTCTACCATGTGCTGTTGGGGACAGGAGACAGCACTGCCATCTCCCGCAGCCTACCTTTGTCAGAGATTTCTAGCAGACTTAACAACGTAGACCACATCCTTGCATTCATCTCTCCAGGTCAGAGCGCAGCCCCTTAGCTCAAACCCATCTTCTGTGCAGGGCTTTGCGGTGGAGGGGGATGTAAAGGTTTGCTCTCCCTTCCACCTCATCTGCTAAATCTGGCAGTTGATGGGCAGGCCTGGAGACCCCACCAGTAAAGTTCACCAGAGCTTCTGGGCAAAGTTGGGAGGCTGCCATGCCCATGTACAGCACCAGAAATGGAGGGGTAGATGGAGAGTGCCCCGCGGCACAGTCTGAAGGGACTTTGTGAATAACAGTTGTGCCTGTGTATTGGGTGTGGGCACTTCTCCCTCCTCATGAATTCTGCTAGTGGGATGCATCACCTTTTTTTTTTTTCCCCCGACTCTTGGTATATTCAGGTCTGGTGCTGCAGTGATAGAGCACCTTTCATTGCAAAGATTCCAGCCCCAAGCACCAGAACTATTTGCTGAAGTTGGCAGATAGTCAGAATAGCGGGTTTAAGATGCAGATTGGAAAAAAATCTTAAGTTCTCTAATGATCTTAGGTAATTAGGACTTTTTTTTTTTTCCTTATTCTAACATCAGAATAGCGTATCAAACACAAAGCTCCCCACCAGTTTCTCTTGCCCCTGCACAGCCTCACCTCTTCTCTGAATGTCTGCATCTGCTAGGTGCCCTCCCGAGCTGAGAGATGCAAACCCTCCCAACAGGCATATGTCCTTACCAGACATGGTCCCTCTGTGGGTGGGAGAGCTGGGCTTAGTCACGGACATTTATTTAAGGCCATGTTGTGATAATTACCACTTTTCATACATAGACGAGGGTGTGGAAACAGATCCATGAGATGACCAGTAGGACTTGCCTTGGGTCCTGCATCAATCAAAGGTAGAACAGGGAACAGAGCGTGGGCCCCTGCCTGCTCTGGGACCTCTCCGCAGGGCAGCAGGGAGTGACACGTTACTCCTCAGGGATGTGCCAGACCTCTGTGGCCAGACCCCGAGGTGTCATAGCCCAGACCATCCTCACCTCCTGGCCACCACCACCTGAATCAGCTACTACCCTTTAGGGATCAGTGGGTTCTCAGCAGGGTGGCAGAGATCAAGGTGAAAGAGGACAGATACATGTGTCACCTGGCCAACTACTAGTACTGCCACAGCTACTTGATAATTGAAGATGACTTCCTCTCCTAACAGCTGGAAAGCGGTCCCAAGGGGTTCGCAGAGTTTTCTGAAGAAAGCTTTCTTGAGCTAGAGCTGACTTCCCCATTTGCAGAGGAAAACTGCAAATGTGCAAATGTGTAAATGAGGAACCAACTGCACATGGGCACAAAGAGAGACTCAACCCAGAGAGGGTGAGACGGGGGTTCGTGCCACTGTCTGCTGCTGGGGAAGATCTAGAAAGTTTTGAGGCAAGAAGGTGCCTTCTCAGGAGGCAGCAGTCTTTGGGGAAAAATGCTTGTTGTCCGTGGGGCTGGCAGAGCTGAGGCAAGCACATTACAATGTGCAGCACCTGGCATTCCCGTCATAACTCGCACAAGAAGTTTAGGCTTTGTGACTGGTGGTACAGTTTACTCACTCTCAAGGAAAACCACCATGTTCTGCAAATTAGGTTAAAACCCCAGCAAGTTTACCATCAGCGAGCAGCCTGGCGTCCTTGCTGGTGGCTCTCAAACTGCGTTTCCTGCATTAGTCAGTTATCTTCCCATGAACGAAGAGGGAGAGAAAAACAAGCAGATCTGCAGGATTATGCCACGGAGAGGTGAGTGCCCGCCCAGCGTCAGACCGGGAGTGGGAGCTAGAGCCAAGAACAGGCGTGTATGTCGTCTGGATGGTAAAAGCAGCAGGTTAAAGTCTACAAGGAATTAGACTGAACCCATGTAAACCTGTGCGGTGGGTTCACCCTGGCTGGAAGCCAGGTGCCACCAAGCCACTCCATCACTCCCCTCCTCATCTGGACAGGGCGCGGGGAGAAAATGAGATGGAGAAAAACCCCTCGTGGGTCAAGATAAAGGCAGTTTAATAAAAGCAAAAGCAAAGGCCACGCACGGAAGCAAAAGGAAAACAAAGATTTTGTTCTCCGCTTGCGATCTGGAAGATCTCCGCTTCCCATCAGCAGGCAATGTCCAGCCACTTCCCGGGAAGCAGGGCTTCAGTATGCGTAGCCATTGCTCCAGAAGACAAGCGTCATAAATAACGAATGCCCCTGCTTCCTCCTCCTTTCTCCTAGCTTTTATTGCTGAGCGGACAGCATATGTTATGGAATACCCCTTCGGTCAGTTTGGGTCAGCTGTCCTGGCTACATCCCCTCCCAAAATCTTGCCCACCCCCAGCCTTCTGGTGAGGGGGGGAAACGTTGGAGAGGCAGCCTTGAGCACTGCTCAGCAGTAGCCAAGGCACCGGGGTGTTACCAACACCTTTCTAGCTATCAGTACAAAACACAGCACCACGAGGGCTGCTGTGGGGAAAATTAACTCCATCCCAGCCAGACCCAACACAATCTGAGACAAGAATACGTACAGTATTGATGATGCAGGAATTTGGTATGTCCAAACTGTAGGCAAGGTTTGAAGAAATACTAACTGGGGTGGGGACTGGTAATATTAAAAACCTGAAGGCGTCTTTTTAGGGACAGTGTTTGTCAGCAGCCTCACCAGCGACACAGGGAAGTACAGAATTGCTGCTGCTGACACGTGCATTTGATGCAGAAATGGGGGGGGGGGGGGGGGAGAAGGGAGCCAGATTGGTTTGATGACAACTTGAATTCAAAACGATGGCACGACAGACAAGAGTCAGGATTTTAAGAGAGAGAAACTGTAGTTAAAATCAACAATGTGCCACAAAACATCACCCTTTAGGGTTACTGACTCATCTTTTACATCATGCACTGGGTAAAAAAATTGAGAGCTCTGGTAGCCTACGAAGTGAATGTGAGATCCGATGGTGCCTGCAACTAAGAAAATACAGTTTTTATAAAGTTTCTGAAAGAAAAATACAATCTTTACAAGTGTAAGAAGGAAAATGTCAGAAAACAACAAGTAGAGTGCCACTCTGGAAATGGCACTAGTGAGACATTTTTACCAGATATTGTTTCACTTTTGGAATTTCTAGGTAAAAATAAATGTAGGCAAGTTAGAAAGCGTTAGGAACCCCGGGGGGGGGAGGGGGGGAAGAGACCCAGAAAACCTGTTTTGCTTATGGTAAAAGATTAAGAAGCTTGAGATGGAGCAGAGTATCAGACGATTTTATCTAAGAACGCTCACACAGAAAAGTCTTCTGAGATTAGAGATTAGTGATCTCAGATCTGGGCTGCAGCAAACAACACTGGATGAAGACCCAAAGGCAGTATGGCGTGGAAATGGTATCAAAGAGAGGACCAAGGGGACAGGGCAGGTGTCTGTGGCTGGAGCGAAGGCATGGAGCAGAACTCCTGTGGTCACAGACAGCTGAAAATGAAAGGTGGGTTTTGGCTTAGCAATGGCACCATACCAATCAGCTTGTTTTCTGCTTTGTATTTTTAGGTAAGAAGAAAAACTACGGCAGGAAATTCTGCTTCAGACGTGCCCACTCAGCACCACGATGTCTGGAAAGGATAAAAGTGCTGACATTTCATGCAACATAGACTCTGAGTTTCGCTACAACCTCTTCACTGTTTTCTACAGCATCATTTTCATTCTGGGCTTTGTTGCCAACTGCTATGTGCTCTGGATTTTCAGCCGTATTTACCCCACCAAGAAACTCAATGAAATCAAGATATTCATGGTGAACCTGACAGTAGCTGACCTGCTCTTCTTGATTACGATGCCAATGTGGATTGTTTACTATCACCACCATGGAGACTGGGTCATGCCTGAGTTCCTCTGTAACGTGGCTGGCTGCTTATTTTTCGTTAACACCTACTCTTCTGTTGCCTTTCTGATGGTCATCACATACAACCGTTACCAAGCCGTGACTAATCCCATTAAAGCTGCTCAGTTTACCACCCACAGAAGGGGTATCTACTTATCAGCAGCTATCTGGATCATAATAGTGGGCAGCTCTTTGTATTACCTTTTTGACAATAATACTAATCAGGAGGAGATGGCTTCGAAGAATTTCACGCGGTGCTTTGAGCGCTATAACTCTTCTGGCAGTGTTTCAGCTGTTCTCGCCATTCATATCATCATCTGCATCCTCTTTTATATCATTTTCCTTTTCATACTAGGCTGGAACGTCATCATTATCAGGACCCTGTTCTCCAAATCAGTGCAGCCACAGAAGAGTGCTCATGTCAAGCAAAGGGCGCTCTGGATGGTTTGCACGGTGCTGGCTGTGTTCATCATAAGCTTTGTACCTCATCACATAGTGCACCTGCCCTGGACCCTGACTGTGCTGGAGCAGTGGAAGAAGGAAAACTGTCAGTTGCGCCAACAGCTCAACGATGCTCACCAGGTGACTTTGTGCCTTTTGAGTACGAACTGTGTGTTGGACCCAATCATCTACTGCTTCCTCACCAAGAAGTTCCAGAAGCATGTTTCAGAAAACCTGAAAAGCATGAAAGGGAGTCGCAAGTGCTCCAGGCAAACCACGGACACAGTGATTGAGGGCACCATTCACCAAGAGGATGCCATCAGGATCTAGGTCAGGTCTCTTCTGACTGTGGACTGAAATGCATGAACTAGTCGCTCATCTTTTCTCAAGAAGAGGCACTGAGGAACACAACAGAGGACCAGGATATTACATTTATTTTTTTTCCATTAGAAAGAAGAATGGACGCTCGTTTCTTCTATCACGTGCAACTGGCAGAACTGGGACCTGTAATAATCTGGCAGAAAAGCACCTTCTGTCTGGGATGATGTTCTCATGGGCACTGAGAACAGCTCAGATGATCTGCTTTTACATGAAAGAAATGTGGTGTTGAGTCTCTGCAGTGAGCAGCTAGAAGCTAAGTGCACTGAAGCTACCCATTGTGTCAGCCCAGGCAGCACCATCCCTGGTCCTTTGCCTGCCCAGCTCCCACGAAGAATCCAGTATCAGAGCTGTGAGAGCCTTCTAAAAGACCTGGAAGAAGAGACTGAGTTGCTAGCATCAAGTGACTTTTCTAAGAAGCTTGCACGGTTCTGTGAAGAGAGACTGAGCTGAAGCAGCTCTTCAGTGGCTAGAAGGGACGTAGTCCAAGGAGGTCCTCAAATGCCATCAAAGAAGAAATCTGCACCTCTGATCCCTTCTTACCTACTCGCATGGTCTGCTGGGGTCCATACTTTGACAGATGTCTGGGAGTAGCTATTACAAATTTTTGCCTTTGCTCCCAGCTCTTGAATCAGTCAAGTAACTGGACTAGTAGGCAAGAAAAGGTAGAGAAACCGGCAGTGCCTCAGCCCGCATCCTCAGATCAGCATTATGTCCAAAGGGGACTATTGTCTGCCCTGGCTTCTTGTGTGACAGCAGAACTGGCAAACCAGTGGCCCCTTGCACTCAGTTTAGCAATTTTTGGCATGTGTCTGTGGAAATCCAATCTCACGTTGGACGCTCCAGATAACAGAAGATTATTGTCAGCACGGGCATTACGATAAGAAGAAAAAAAGCTTAAAACGCTTCAGTATCTCTGCACTTATTTATTTAAACTAGGGATGTAGCAAGCAACTGTGCATTACTGCTTCCCCCAGCCTTTCTATTTCTGCTATGAAGAAATGAAGCTGACTAGTTCTTGATATCCTACCACTAGTCAAGTATTATGTCAGGTCATGGCCACTTTCTGAGTATATCACTGCCGCACAGTGACACAGTACACTTGACAGACATGTAATTCATGCACTCCGACAAGACTGGAGACTCCTCACTCAGGGCTGGCTGCAGTCGGTTGGGGCCCAGGGCAAAGTGATTTTCCAGGGGTGCTGAGATCTGTTACCAATCATGAGATGCTTGAGGTTCCTTTTCTGACCCAAATTGCTCAATCCAGCACAGGAAATTGGGCAGGGAAGGGAATTTACTTGTTTTCACAACAGTTTTTGGTTCCCTAAACCGTATAGGAGAGTCTGGTTGATGACAGAAAACGTGTATCTGACCTATGACACTGATTATTCATAAGCAAGGACAGCAGCCGCCTTACATCCACCAGAGAATGTGAAAGATAAGCTCAAGTCTTCCCAAAGATAGGACCAAATAGACTTTGCCTATATTCAGTGGAGATACGGGTCCTTCCGATGTATCTCCTGAAGATCATCAGGGAGCTTTTACGCTTACTTGTGCGAATGAGCAAAAGAACCAAGACGTTTCTTTTTCTAATGCCATCTGCCAGGGCTAGCCATGCACTCCAGGCCCAGCGCCAGGCAGAGGAAAGAATCTGATCACAACGTGAATGCATTTCCCTCCTGGTCCTGGACTCTGCTCCAGTAATGGCCATCCACAAAGAGCACCTGCTGGCACCTCTTAGCAGAGAGACAGTTCCCCAACTACGTCCCTCAGCCACGTTCAAAGCTTTGCCCTGAACGTGCAGTCATCTGAGCCACAGCACGCAGCAAGCGGGGGCGGGGGGCAGTTTCTTTAATTTAAAAGCCTAAATCTGGCTTGCTGGAGGAACCTCTGTATTTCTGCCCTCCCCAGATGGCACGTTCTGGCTGAGGAGCTCTTGCAGCTGGCAGGTGGGTGAAGCTTTCCTCTTTTACCCTTCCCCTTACCCGATGCGATAGCCGAGCTCTCTTGCTTCACAGCCCCTAAAGCACTGAGCAGATGGAGTTTGGCAACTCTTAGAGGAAATGGAAAGGGATTTTACGTGGAGATCTGGTAAATGCGTGATCTCCTATTGGTTCCTGGAAAGCTTGCAACAGAGTTTACAGTTTAGGCTACTTTCTGTGGGTAAATAACACGCTTTGCTCCACAGAAAACAGCTGTAAGGCCAGTGTGGGCTCAGAGAACAAATGTAAACTTGCCTCTAAGGAAAAGGGTAAGCGGAGGAAAAAGCCCCGAGGACACTTCAGGAGGGCATGTTGCAGTAATTAAGTCAGTAACAATGCGTTTCTAAAAACCAGTCTGAGCTTCTACTTCTGTTCCTGGAATTACTCGCTTTTACCACGACGTTGCATTACTCTGCTTTACTTTGCAATAAAAGGGATCCTCGAAAGTTCTTTTAAATAAAGCGTGTTCCCCAAGTGTCTGGCCCTCGAACTTCTCCCACCGCCTCCGCCTTCTGCACCTGCACTCACGGGAAAAGCCTCGGGAGCAGCCGCGCGCAGCTGGGTTCTGGCGTGGTGCTTCTCTCTTAAAAATCACCCAGTGGACTCTCGGGAGAGGTGAAATTAGAGGCTCAGCGAGTCCCGACCCGCTAAAAGGGAAGGGGAAAGAACGGACTTCCGAGCGGGAGCCGCTTCTGAGGCAGCCGCCGGAGCCCCCCAAGCCCCGCCAG
>WAAD01003122.1:50537-73954 GCA_013389945.1 Fregata magnificens
GCTGGCGGTGCTTGGGAGCGCCGGGAAACGGCCAAAAGGTGCGGAAAGGCGCTGACTGACCCCTTGGCTCGGGTCGCGAGGCCTGTGCCGGCTGACCGGGAAAAAACTCCGGGCAGCGGGGGACGTGCCCGCCGCCTGCTCGGCCGTTCGCAGGGCCGGCGGCCGTCGGTGGCTTCAGCCCTGCTCGGGCTGTGCCGGCTTCGCGAGGAGACGGCTAAACCTGTCTGCGCTGGGTCGTTGGATGGGTTTAGTCGCTCCTCCGGGAGCTTGTGCAGACAGGCCCAGGAGGCTGCGATGGGGCTTGGCAGGGCCACGATCGGTTGGGCTTCACAAGCTGCGTTGGACCCAGACTGGCTCTGCTGGACGTTCCCGGTTCTGGGAACGTTGCGCGGAGTTGCTGAAGCTTTATGTGGAGCCAGCTCAAGCACAGCACGCCTTATTAGTTTGGTTTCTGCACTGCATGGTGTGACTAAATTGTTTGCAGGCTAGAGCTAGTCCTTGATGCAGCATAGCTGTAGTAATTCAGATGGAGCATCGTACAAAAAAGTCTTTGCTTTCGGTATGGAGCTGGCTCTGCTGCTGTGATGCGCTTAATCTGTAGTGTAGTAACTTCCAGCTGGTAATTAAAAGTGAACCATACTGATTAAGATAAGATTTTTACGATTATCGTTATCTGCCTCTGTTGTTTGGTTTCCTTCAACTTTGTCTGTTGCAGATTGTCTTAAATTCATGATACTGACTAAGATAGGTTTTGTTGAGAATCGTGGCAATTCACCTGCCTCAAGTCACTGTTTTCATAATAAGCTACTTTTAAAAATGCATGAAGACAGCGACTCCCTCAACCTGCAAAACTACTGACCTATCAGACTGTACCGATCTCGGTTTGGGTTTTTTCTTATCACCTCATGCTGTGATACTTTTTGTGCAGTTCTGCAATCCGATTTTTGCCGCGCAAACAATGATACACAGGTACGTTCTCACTGCTCTGTGTCTAAAAGGTAGCTGAGGTTAAGGTCTAGCAGTTTAGGAGCCATTAGAATTACTGCGCAGTGTCTCTCTGCAGCTTTCAGCTCTCTCTCAGCTCTTCTATGCAACCTCAGCAGCAGCTATGGCACCTTGGTAACTGCGTGTTGTTGGGTTGCGTGACAAACTTGATTGAAAAACTGCCACTTCCCCATCACAGATGTATGCAATAGCTGTAATAATTCCTGAGTAATCGGTGACTTTGGAAGGATTTATAGCTTCTCAAAACTTCACCCTGTAAATATCCAGATGTTGAATGAGTTTTGAATTGAATATGTCAGAGTACACTTTATTAAATGGGTTTCCATGTTTTGTGTTAATGGGTTGCAGTACCTCTACAGCAGATTAACGTATGATTTCCTAGCTTTCATATACCAAAGGGTAGGTATATATGACTAAACGTAAAACTGGGTAAAATATACTGAAATATTTTAATTGAATGAAAAGCCTAGCAAGTAGTGTGTTCCCGTGTGCAAGTCATGTTATGCATAAAGATTCAAGGCTTAAAGCAGATAATACGTCATTGTGGACATGAGTAACTCAGTGCCTGTATTCCTAGTTATCAGAAGTAGGATTTTTTTTTTTTTTCCTTACCCGTAAGTCTGTGCTTCCCCGCCCCTCTGAAAGGTGCTCCTAGAAAATGGATGTTTGTTAAAACTCGTACTGGGTCTGCAAACCCTGTGATCGAAAAAGGAGCTGTCAGGATGTACAGGAAACTTTTGAGGCCTTAAATGGAATCGTGTCAGCATTTAACAACTGGTATTTTCTGTATGATATCGCATCCAGCAGTGTCTACAGACAACCCGCCTACAGACAGCATTGTCTCTTGCAGTGGCTCCTGGGTGTTTTTGTCACCTAGACCATGACCAGTGGCACACGCTGGTTAGTTGTAAGTTGAGGAAGGTCTTTTTCAGCTTTTTCTTGCTTTGTCTTATCCTTAATTTATTCTCTTTCTTTCATCCTAATTTGTCTGGATGTTTTTCCTTTAATTGGTTAAAGGGCAGCAAAACAAGCATGTCTTCAGCAGTGGCCCCTCTCTAGCAGCGATTCAAGGATAGTTCACGCGGGTGCTATGACTGGAGGCCCTCCAGTACCTGAGGGTATAACTTCAAATCCTTTCTTCCTTCTTGCAGCCGTCTCTAGAGCTTCACTGAAGATGGTGCTGCAAGGGGTCAGATCTCCCCCTAATGTGTTACCCAAACCTGATGTTTAGGAGAGGGTTGTGGGCAGGAGACGCAGCATGTCATAGCAGGCTCTTCAGTGTATGATGTCATTTTGATCCACACCACACCAGTCTTGTCTGGTCTTGTCTTTTCCGGGTTGTCACCGATCAGTCCCGTAACTGAGCAATATAACTAGAAAACAAGCCTTGTATTTAGAAAAATAATTCAGTATTGAGATGAAGCTGATTGGGAACTTTTTCCTTCTCTTAGATAAACTCTTGGGGTTAAAGGTATGCCTAGTCTAATTTCAGAGGTGATTGAACAGTGCTTCAGTTCTGCAGAAGATGTGACCTGTCTACAGAGCTGTTCTCGCATCCCAAGAGCTTCCTTCTGAGCCTTGAAGTTTGCGTTGTTTGGGTTTGAATAGAATCATAGAATCATTAAGGTTGGAAAAGACCTCTAAGATCATCAAGTCCAACCATCAACTAACACCACCATGACTCCTAAACTAGGCCCTGGAGTGCCACGTCTACACCTTTTTTGAACGCCTCCAGGGTTGACGACTCCACCACCTCTCTGGGCAGCCTGTTCCAATGCCTAACCACTCTTTCGGTAAAGAAATTCTTCCTCATGTCCAATCTAAACCTCCCCTGACGCAACTTGAGGCCATTCCCTCTCGTCCTATCGCTAGTTTCTTGGGAGAAGAGACCAAGTCCCGCTTCACTATAACCTCCTTTCAGGTAGTTGTAGAGAGCGATAAGGTCTCCCCTCAGCCTCCTCTTCTCCAAGCTAAACAGCCCCAGTTCCCTCAGCCGCTCCTCATACGTCTTGTTTTCTAGACCCTTCACCAGCCTGTTGTCCTGTTTCTGACTTGTCCTGTTACTGACAGTCCTGTTTCTCTGAGAGTCACCAGCTGGAACATAACATAAGGTGTATGGCAGCTTTAAACCTTGGGTGATGGTTCATATTTCTATAAATATCATACTATCGTATGTAATTCCATTTTGAAGATTTTACAAATCAGTCTCATACTAATGTCTTTTCTGTGTCAATTTTTTTGCCCTATTCTATTTGAGAGAGCTTAAGAAATTCTTCCTTAAATATGATTGATTTAAGATGATCAGGGTAGAAAAATGCATATTCAGGACCAGGATAATTTGAAAAAGTAGGTGATTAATTATTCTTCAGAGCAGAAAAGAAAGTGGCAGCCATTTTCAAAACCACGTAGAAGTACTCCGAAGAAGGCTCGATCCTTTCCCCACATTGCTTTTTTGGTAAAGGCGTAGTTGTTCTCATGTACCTCTTGGGGAAAATACTGTCACAGCAAACAACCTCTCTGGTTTTGGCTTTGAAGTTTAACATAGAAGTCTGGTCCCGTTTGCAATACGTCTGATGTTTTGTTCAATAACTTTATAAGAGCTCTTGAAATTTCAGAAGCTGTTGCCTTGATTATTCTGTGTACTTTAAATCCCCATTTCCTGTCCACCCAGAACTTTTGGGGTATAGGGAGGGGACCTGGCCTTTCTAGAAGATAAAAGGACTCAAAGATAACAGGGACTACTTTTTTTTCTTCATTAGCTTGGCTGGTATTCTGGAGAACTATAAAGGCACACGAGGTTTAATTATTCTTTTTCTATGGTATCCAGTTTTTTTCTATCCAGTAGTTAGCTCTCATGGCAAGCCTGCTGCTATGTTGACCTTTCTGGATATGAGGAAAAATTAATTCTTCTGGCTTAAAAAAAAAAAAGAAGTTACAAAATACTCACTCTTGCCTGACCTGAAGAAAGCCAGAAATTCCCCTTGAGTCAATGATACCACTGCTCTCAGCATTTTAAAATAAGATAGCGAAAGTAGTTTGACAATTGTCGGAATTATTAATCTGTGTAGTATCTTTCCACCACCTAAAGAGTTTAATTTTATGCTGAAGAAAAAACAGCACCAAGTTGTTGAGTAAATTTCTCTAATCTCTGAATGAAATGACCTTTTTTGTGGATGCTGTAATAAAAAACGTATATAATTGGTCTTTACTGAAAGTGTTGGTTCTCACCTGCTAGCAGAATCCAGTGTATGTCATGCGGCTTCTTTTTCCAGTGAGGGAGGTAAAAAGTGGACTAGTTCAAGAGAGCTTTTGGCAGACTCCATTAGTCAAAGATGACAGCCCTTTGGGGAATTTCTTGATGTTGACAGATTTTGGAGCTAAAAGGCAGCAGAAAATACTGTGGACTGTTCTTTCTCAAAGGCTACCTGTTACATATGGTAAGCAAGAAGATACGAATTCCTTGGGCTCTCGTTTAGCCTGAGGGCGTGTGTCATCCTGCTGGTTCTGCTGAAACTTCAGTCCTGTTAGTCAGTCGCCTGGGCCCCTGATTTCCCTGGGGATGGGCATGCAGTCGCAGGTGACAGAGCTACCAGGGCTCCGAGAGCTGCGAAAATGAGTTGTGCCTGCGTTCCTTGTCTGTCCCAGTTGTCAAATAAAACTCATCGTAACTTAACAGAGTGTAGGGTTAACCAGTCTTTAGTTACAACTGCAGTAGTTTGCATAATGGGATTCACTTGGCAACTGGTGTCAGCTAAAATTAAAATGCACAGTATTATCGCTTGCCACAACTCAACTAATTACAGATATCTTGGTAAAACAATGAGCTGGTAATTCGTCTGTCTGCATTCGTTTTGCATTTTAGATTTTCTGCAATCATCAGAAACTTCAGAACATAGAGCACTATTTTTGCTAGGATTTATTTGTTGTCTGGTTAGGGATTAGTTTTCAGTGACAAGGTCTGAAGAAAATGTTTTTATAGCAATGAAGATCTCTTCATGATCTTGTTTGTTTCCTCCTGGAATCGAGCAACACTTGCACATACCAGGTTAGAGGACCTGGTTTACATGATGCCTGAAGCAGCGTAATTAATTATCTTTTTTTTCTGGTTGGTTTGTTTTGGTTTTTAAGTAATGACCGGAGAAAAACACAACACACACACACACTGTGGAAAGGTGCAGACACAAAGTTTGAGTCTCTTCTTATGAACACAGTTGTGTGAACCCTGAAGTCTCATGCTTTTCTCATCTCCTTTCTTTGTCTCACCTCCTCTTTTTTTTATTTTTTTCCTTAAAAGCTGTAACTCAGGAAATGCAGTAAGTTTAACAAAAAAACAAACAAACAAACAAACAAAAAAAAACCCCAAACCAAACAGACTCCCCCCGACTCCCCCCCCAACCAAAACCCTTAATGGCTCTCCATCAACCCCTGTTGACTGTTTTGTTGCTGTTTGAAATACGTGTAGTTGCCATTTGGCTGAATCTGGTAAAATAGTGCGACTGAGACCCCTGTGGATCAAGAACAATCTCAAACAAGGCTTCTTATGTGATTAAAATGTCAGATCTTTCCCGCTGTGTTTCCTTAGTCCATATCTTTGGTATGCGTTGTCCTAGTCCGTCAGGGCCTTCAAATGATTTTTCTGTGTGTGTAGCAGAAGTCGAACATGCATTTGGTGACCCTGTGGTGCTGCTGGTTGTGAATGAACCCAGAGGCTCACTAATTGCAATAGTGAGCAGTAATCCACGTTGGGTTACTGAATGCACTGCTTTTCTACATTTAGAAGACTTGGAAGAATGCAGGGAGCAAAAGCTATCTTTCTCTATAGAAAAGAAAAAGTTTCAAGTTAGACAGGTCCAAAGAATGAAAACTTATGTCGCCACAATTTTGTTGTCTAGAAGTGTATTTTTGTTTTCTGGAGAAGAGAGTTGTTGATTGGAATGAGTCATTGTTTTTAGATGTTAATATATTTGAGTACTCTTGAACTGAAAATATTTTGTATGGGCTAAATATAAAAAGTTATGTAATGACTAGACTGGCAGTTAGATAATTCAAACAAATAATGGCATGAAAGAGAAAAAAGGAAATGGGAGTAGATGGAAGGACAGCAGGGAAGAGAAAGGAAATATGAATCTGTTTTTTACTGTGAAAATTTTGTTGTCCTGGCTGCGAGATCTTTTGAGGCTTGTGTAGAAACTTTGTACTGTTTTTGTGCATTTGAATGTAGCTTTTTTACGGATTGTCCCAGTCTGGAGCGTAGGTAAGCTAGAAGCACTCACAGTACATAAAATAACAGCCCCTTCTCTTTTATAAAAAATAATGCATGACATACTCGGGATCAGCTCAGAGATTCTTAGGTTGCATGTGAGTTGGTCATTGGTAGCACGTGTTGATTATGATTCATACTAAAGAGGACCTGAACTAACATGAAAGGAAAAGAGAATTGGGAGAAATGGGACCTTTATGGTAGATCTGGAAAAAAGGTCATCAGATGTTTCTTTGCCAAAGGAGGAGAGGTCCTCTGTCAATGGAAGGCTGGTGAGGGCATAGGTTTGGACTGCAGGGGACCTCATGACGTGGCCTCCTTCAGTCTCCTGCTCACAGGAGGTAGGCTGTTCAGGGTCTTGTCCACTGGGGCTTTGAAAATGTGCAAGGGTGGACATTTCACCACCCCTGTGGGTCACTCTTCCAGTGCAGACCACTCACATGGTGAATGAATTTTTCCTCATGTCGAACTGGAATTTTCCTTGTTGCAATTAGTGACCATTACCTCTTTCTCTAGGCACTTGAGATGAGTCTGGCTGTGTCTTTTCTATGATCTCTTTTTAGCCTAGATTGAGACAAGCCTTCATTGCTGCCAGGACTCACAGCTGACTCATGTTGAACTTCTTGTCCACCAGGATCTCCAGTTTCTTTCCTGCAGAACTGTGACCTCTCAGCTTGTGCCCAGCTGTCCTGTTGCGCGGGGTTGCTCCATCCCTAGGGCAGCACGTAGCACTTGCCCTTGTTGAACTTCACGAGGTTCCTGCCAGGCCGTTCTTCCAGCATGTCACAGTCCATCTGAATTGCAGTTCTGCTTTTCAGGCTTTTGGACTGCACTCCCCCAGTTTGGTCTTATCCACAGATTTTTTTTGAAGGGGAGTTCTGTACTGTTGCACTGGTCATGATGAAGATGTTAATATTGTGTCCACTATCAGTTCTTGTAGGTGGCTTTTTGTTACCAGCCACTGGTTAGGTAATCACAGTCCTTTGAACCTGGCAGTCCGGCTAATTTTTCATCCACCGTGTATCTGTCTGTAGTTTATACCTGCCCAGTGTGGCTGCAAGAATGCTGAAGGACTCTGCATTACTAAAACGAGATACAGAATATTTATAGCTCTCTTATTCCACAGAGCAAATCATTGCATCAGAAAGGGCAGTCAAGCTGGCGAGGTGCCATTTGCCTTTGGTGGATCCGTGCTGCTTGTTCCCAATCGCCGCCTTGTCCTTCATGTGCATGTGAATGGTCTCCATGTGGATTTGCTCCACGGTCCCCTGAGACACTGGGGCAAGTCTGACTGGCCTATATCTCCCTTATTGCCTGTCTCGAAGGTGACATTTGCCCTTTTGCATGGTGGGGCAGCTTTGAGGTCAAGCTGGGAAGTCAAGTCTGTAGCTCAGGTGAGTGCCAAAGGTGAGAGCTGCAGCTTAAAAGCAGCTCCCAAGGCAAGGAGTGGAGACCTTCACTGAAGCCTCCAGTAGAACTTTCTGGAAAAGCTGTCCCCAGGGTCACCAGCTGTACTATCTTGGCCCTGAGCCCAGGTAACCAAACCCCCAGGAGGGAGGATATTTGCTGGGGGCCCTGACAGGTGGCACTTTCTTCCTCCAAGCTCTGCCTTGAGGCACAAGGATTTGGGAGGCCTGAGAGCAGACCTTGACGGTAAAGCCTGAAGCAAGGAAGACACTGAATATGTCAGCCTTTCCTGTGTCCTTGCTGAGTTGATTGCCTGCCCTGCTCAGCA
This sequence comes from Fregata magnificens, assembly GCA_013389945.1. NCBI lineage: Eukaryota > Metazoa > Chordata > Aves > Suliformes > Fregatidae > Fregata > Fregata magnificens. The sequence goes on from WAAD01003122.1 coordinate 58,538, forward strand.
TCTGACCAACAGTTTTCTTCGTCTTTTGCTGCCATTGTGCTCACAGGAGCCCTAGAAGCCCTTCTTGTTGCCCTTTGCATCCCCTGCCAGATCTGAGCCAGCCAAGCTTCTGATCTCTGCATGCTTCATCAGTTCTGGTGAATTCCTCACGTGTGTCTGGTTTTTACTTGACCTCCCATATGCTTCCATTTTGAGCTTAGTCAGAAGTTCACTGTCCAGCCAAACTGTGCTCCTTCTGCATCTGCTCATTTTCCTGCATGTTGGGATGGACTGTTCTTGGGGGGAAGCTGTCCTTGAGGATCAGCCATCTCTCCTGGGCTGCATTGCTCCTTCAGGCCCTCCCACAGTACCGTACCTATCAGATCAGTCTCCTGAACAAACTGTAATCTGGCTATTTTTTGTTACTTGTCATCTTCAGTTCTCCTGGGATCTTGAAGTCTTACCGTGTCACATCACCACATAAAAAAATTGTCTTTGATGCATTGGGAAACCTGACTTTTGTTCGCCCCACCATGTTGCCCTCACAGCGGATGTTGGGGTGGTTAAAGTCCCTCTTGCAAACTGTGGTCTGCGATCACTAGGTTTCTTCCAGCTGTTTAAAGAAGCCTTCATTTACTTCTTGACAGAGGATCTGTAGTGGACATCTACTGCGATATTCCCCTTTTTTGGCTGCCCTTCTTACTCTGACTGTGCAGGATCCTTAGAGGTCCATCCATCATCCCATAGCAGAGCTGGTTTGTCTGAGCATTTTTGTCACCCTGTCTTACCTGTGCTATCCCCTACTTGGTGGGTCTTCCCTGACAAGCCTAGTTGAAAGCCCTCTAACTCAATTAGCAAGCCCAGGGAGCAGAGGACAGGGCTTAGTGGTCACCTCAAAGGCTGGAGAAGAGACAGCAATGTAGTACTCTTAGTGTTGGTGCTTAGACTGGATTTGTCCAGCATTTTCACCAGTGATCCAGAGAAATGAATGACCGGTGAAATCCCCAAGTTTACTGACGTTACGGAACTTTTGAGTCATAAAAAGCCACACCAAAGGCAGAAGGATATTGCCAAACTGAGTGACCAAAAAGGTGGCAGAAGAGCTTCGGTGTAGATGAATTTGAGAACTTAATGTAATTAACATAAATATGGTTTAGATTGCTTTCCCTAAATTAAGGGGAAATCTAAGCAATCTAAACCATACCTACCTACGGCTGAACTCAGAACAGGCAGTTACGACTCCAGGAGGAGAACCTGAGGAGAGGGACGGTTCATTGAAACGATTACTCGGTGTAAACGGCAGCCAAACGATGTTGGCTGTCATTAGGAAGGGTGTTGAAAACAACGGACAGAGACTTCGTTTTACTGCTCTGTAGTAAAGCTGGGGTTGCAGCCACATCTCATACGCTACGTGCAGCTCTGGTCGCTGCGTCGCGAGAGGGGAGCAGTGATCGTAGGGGATGGAGCAGATGCCTTACGAAGAGAAGCTGAAGCCTGGGACTGATTTGGAGAGAGAACGTAATCAAGGTGTACAAAATCCTGAAGGCAGGGGACGTGCTGAAAGCGGAGCTGCTCGCCCAATCCTGCCATACTAGGACTGAAGGCACTTGGAGACTCGTTCATGTAAAACAGCCGAGTTGTTCTTTATGTGGCAGGTCATGAGCTGCCCCGGGCGGCTGTGGGAGCTGCCCGCCGCAGCCGGTTCGGGGAGGGACCGGACAAATTTGTGGGAAACAGGTCCGTGAGTGGATGCTGGAGGATGAGGCAGGGAAGCCCCCTCTGTGGTCCCACGCCTGTGGCTGCTGGAGGGGCGTGCAGGGCGGGGTGGAGGGCGGCCAGGCTGACGCACTCCCTGCCAGCGGCATCTGGTGTTGCTGCTGTTGGAGATGGCACGCCGGGCTGGGCGAGACGGACCATTTGTCTGACCCGGTGGGGTGTTTCTGTGCTCCCACCTGCCTCTGCCAGCAGGACTGATGCTGTGTGAAGCAAATGGTTTAATAAATCCACTTAATTAAAAGCAGTGGCTCTTACTGAGCAGCTGAGCATCGAACACCATCATTTAAACTGTTTTTTTCCCCAGTAAAAAATCTCAAATATCCAGTACTTTATTCTTTCTTTAATTTTTTTTGAACAGGTTACTCTAGCAACTGTGGTTGCTAAGACACAAATGGCTACAGATGTTCTCAGAACTGATGGCACTGTGATAAATACCATGGCTGCCTCTAATGCAAGATAACAAAAGAAATAAGTAAATTTACCGTAGTCACAACCTTTTTAATAAAATCGTGGTGAAAGTTGAGTACTGAAACAGTTTCTCTAATAGAACTATAGATTAATTTCCTAGTAGCCTCTGGTGGTAGCTATATGACTTTTTGATATGTATTAGTGAAATCTTTTATTGAAAATAAAGTTTAGAGCTGCATAATTAAAGAATTCCTTTTTTGTGGTTAATATGATGCAGATTTGCTGTCTGACTGATAGAGGATTAAAAATTTCAGTCTTGCGTTCAGGAAATTTCTTCATCTGTTTGAATGTGTCTGAAGTGGCTTCTGGAAATTAAAGGTAGTATGCTCTGCTATTTGAAAGTTCGTTTTAAAAAAGCTTTTAAGACAAACAGCATTTTTTCCCCCCTCTGGAGCTGCAGCTCTAGAGATTTGCCACCCATTTATCGGTTATCTAAAACACAAAAATGCATGAGAGCCACAAGATAGCGGGTATCTTATTGTTTGTGGTCTTCAGAAAAAAATCCATTAAGTCTCAATGCAAATTGAATCCTCATGAAGAGAGGAGGTAATTTTTTTTTCTACTTTTCTTACGTTTACACAAATTACTGTGCTTTGTTTTGTAACTAAAAGGTTAAGGGCAGTTTCGTGTTCTTGTGCCATGTGAGCTGCGCACATTAGATCTATCTAGAAGAAATTGCCGACTTCTTTCTGGGCTCAGTGGGAGTTGTTTTTCTCGAGGATGAAGTTTGTTATTTCCAAATTTTCCTTTTGTGAAAACAGTTCTTTTCCCCATTAAAAATTTCCCTGCTGTGTTTCAAAATCAAATTTAACAGAGTTGCATAAGAACTGGGAAACCAAGCTGCGTGTGTGTCGTTGTTCAAGCGAAGTGAACTGCAGAAAGCCTTAACATTGATAGCCCTTCAAGGATTTAAAAATAACATGAAAATTCCTATTGATGAAATCTGCATTGCTTAGGGTAAAACTATATTTGTATTACCACATTTAATTTCAGTAACTTTCTCACTTTATAAATATTGTGCAATCTTTTTTCCATTTTAAGATTATGAAATTGTAATCAAACCATGATTTTTCAGTCCTACAGAACTGGGTTTACAGGCTTCTCATGGCCACTCGTACCTTCAAAAATAGGGCATACAATCTGCCTTCCCTATAACTTTTTACAGTGTTTTATTCTGAGTCTTCCCTGGTTAATAAAGAAGGGAAGCGAGAGCACGGAGAGGGAGCGGTAAACAATCCAGCAGATCTCAAGGCAAAGGTTTATTCTTTGGTATTCTTCACGGTGTTTTGCAAATATCCACGTGTGGTGTGTGTGTGCGCGTATCTGGGTGCGTGTGGAGAGTGAGAAAAAGCGAAGAATAGCAGAGTAGAAATCTCTGCTGTGAGATCTGCTGGATTTGTTAAAGATACGCAATCAGCAGACTGGTGCGTAGCACAGCTTTCATTCATTAACTCTATTCCGTTTGGTGGTTTTTTATTTTTTAAATGGCTGCTCTCTGCTGCTGAAGAAGGAAAATAGTAGAGAACTGTACTTACAAAAGGGGTGGATTTAACAAAACAAAGCTTGAGATGCGGTGTCTTGAAGATGGATTTTAGAGGGAATTTTTAAGGATCGTTCTGGAGAGCAAGGCTGTTGTCTGAGGAGTTTGCGATAGAAAGTAGGATTTGGGGGTATCACAATTTGAAGTTAGAAACCCGAGTTCCTTTTCCCTCTTTACCTCATTTGTTTTTTCAAACACCAGAGTAATGCACCGATTCTCATCTGCTTGGCAGTCATGCGATGACTGCCAGGTACTGAATGTGCAGCCTTAATTTGATACTTATAAATTAACTTGTGAGCACCACGGGAGGGAGATAATTCATTGCGTTACTTGCAGGTCTACTTGTGAAAGCAAATGATTTGTATTAAGTATTTCGTTCCTTAGTGGAGGAGGAAAGCTAGATGGCCCCCTCCTCTTCTGCTCGCCCTTGCCTTTCTTTGCACGTCACTGGAGTTGCATTAGCGTATTAAATACTGCAACTCCCTTTTCTTTAAAGTATCTTGGAAGTTTTTTGAGTTTGTATTCAGACTCACCAGAGAGAACATTTTACACACCCAGGCATCTGTTTACTCCTTCATTTTGTTTGCATCATTGTGATGGTACAACCTCATGAAGAATTTTCATTATCTTGTGTTTGCCTGAAGGAAGGGAAAATGAAGCTTAGTGCACAAAATTGTTCAATTCCTCAAAGCTCCTCAAGGGGCTGTTTTATTACGCAGACCAAACCAGGACCCAGGCTGATGCTGTCATTTCCTGTGAGCTTAATCAAGCTGTTTAAAAACAAAATGGGAGATTCTTCAAAACTTTAGAGAATGCCTGTTTTTGCCAAATCCTCATGAGAGGTCCTGTAGGAGCGGGCAGCGGGCTGGGTTTGCTTGCTCCATGTAGGCAGAATGCTAGTTTGGCTACGTTGAATACCAAGTTGGAAATATTTCAGCAGCTTGGCTGATGAATTATTATCACAGTTGGGTATGGCAATGCTGAGATATGGGGAAGAATAAAATTGTAAAGAAACTTTCCTGTGGAACAAGGAGGTTATATCTATACGCCCACTCACACTCTGATGTGGAGGGGCATGGGTCGTTGCCGCTGTGGGAGATGTCTGATAGCGTGTTATGCCTGAAGATTAAACCTGAAGTCATAAACCTTCAGAATAAAAAGCACGTGGTAGCTGTGCAGTGCATAGTAGTGTCAGCATGTGTCTCTTCTCTCTTCACTTTTTGTATTTATTTCTTTGGGTGTTTTTAATTAAATTTAAAAAAAAAAGGGGGGGGGGGGGAGGGGGGGGATCCACCACATCCCACTGTGCCAAGTTCTGCTCTTCTCCGAAAGAAGCGGTTTGTCACATGGTGAGTGGCACGAAGTAAAAGCATATTGCAAGGAAGAACCCGGCGCCGGTCGGGTGATGGCTTAGATTGCTTTGGTTGCACTCTCCGATCCTGCGTGCACTTAGTGTAGCAGTATGGGACAGATTACCATGAAATGCTCCACCTGAAAATATGGGAAGCTTAGACTCTTCTGCTGCTGCTTAATTCATATATTCATTGCTGTTCATGGTAAGGTGCTGGTCCTTGAGTAAATAAGGAGTGGAAATAACTGCATAGATTACATTATTATGCATGCAAAACATTTTATTTTTACTTTCTGTTTAATAGATATAATTTCATTACCCTAACGCACACTTTGTTCTTGGGGAAATAGTGGCTATTTTAAAGTTATGTGAAACCATATTCAAACAGCTTTTTTTCTAATCAGTATAATTACTGCTTGTTGGTTTTATCACAGTATCTTTGACTTTAATTATTTGCAGCTTGAGAGAAGAACTGCTCCTCAGCCGAAATGTTATATTCAAAGCCAAGGCAGATGGGCTTGAAAAGAACAGAGTGAAAGTAAATAGCAGTCTAGCCTGATGCTAATAGCAGGTAGCTTTCGGAAATTATATCCATAGTATCTAGTTCGAGAGAGTCTGACCAAGCTAGACTTTGCGTTTTAGGATATTTTAAAACAGGATTTAATGCAAGAAACTGTACCTAGCTTGCCAGGGCTTTTAATAGGGAATTATTGGCATAGCGATCTTGTGCAGAACAGAAGGCGGGCAACTGATCTGTGTGATTCTGCAGTCCCTTCCTCTGCTTTGATGCCTTCTGTTTTTGAAGTTTAGATAACGTGTCTCCACAAATTGAGCGAGCAAAGTAAAACGACATGCAAAACACCTATCCTTGATGTTTTACATTCTTGGTGTTTTGCGCAAGTTGGAATTAAACCAGGATGGCTATTCAAAACAAGTCTAGATTAAATAAAAAACGTTGCTTAATTCAGATATTGCAAAATAATTTTCATCAGATAAATAATGAAAACCACCCCATAATGGGAAAAAATATGGTATTTTGCTGGTTTTCAGAAGCGTAACACTTGACTCGTTTTTCTGAATGTTTCTTTCACTGCTGCAACTCATTCGATGGCTTGTTGCACACTCAGTTACATTTTGTACAGGTTTTCTCATTGACAAGCCCAGCGGCCCACGGAAGTATTCTCACCACCAGAACCTACTTTTCAGACCTCCCTCACGCACACACACAAATATAAATAGACATATCGATGGAAAAAGTCGCCAAATCCCAGCTGCCCCCAAAGCTGTTAATCACTGATCTCTTCTGAGGTTGGCAAGCGTCAGTCACCTTTGGGAAGCTGTGGCCTTGCGTGGGACGGGGAGCAGGACCGGCGGCGGTCGCTGTTCTCCTGCCCGGCAGTTGCCTTGGCACTCCCTGTCATGGGCGCAACTGCAGCAATTCGGACTCTCTATGGAACTGAAGATACTGAAGATCTGCTTTGGTATCTCTTCTGTTGTGGTCACGGTTTTAAAATGTTCTGTAATAGAAACTGTGCGATAACTTTATCTGAAGTACAGTTGCCTTGAGTTTTATGTAAGTTAAAAATCTAATTTTGAGATTTGAGATGCCACAAAAAAAACCCCAAATCAGCGTTATCTTCAGTTTTTAAAAATCAACTTTGTTCATGGCGAGCCGCTTGCTAAGTAAGATAATACACTGAGGTGGCTCAGGCCGAGCAGGTGCGAGGCGCTGGGTTTGTTTTTTGGAAACCCAAGCCCCGGGCAGTGCATCGGTGCGTACCTCTCCTCCTGGGCGAGGAGGCGGCTTACAGCACACAGAGGTGCTCGGGGCTGGCCGGCGGGCAGGGTGTGCTGCCCTGGGGCATATGCCTGCCCGAGGGCTGGAGCCGGCCGATGGGCAGCGGCGGGGGGATTAGCCATGTTGGAGGGCGCTGTTGGGGAAACGAGCGTGGCCGGAGCAGCTGCTCCCCGGATCCTCCTCCCCGCGGCTTCAGTGCTGAAGCTGTCAGCAGGTTTGCTCAGCCTCTCCTTGCAGGAGGGGAGAGGCAGGCAGCTGCCCTCCCCGGCTCGTTGCTCACAGAGGTAACGGCAGGGAGAGGCTTGCTCGCGGCCCAAGCGCGTTCCATGCCCAGCCACGAGAAGTCGTGTCACTGCTCTACAGGAGAACTTGGTGATTGGGTGGGTGATACAGGTTGAAAGGCTGTGGAGCCGTACGTATATCACTGTGACTTTGTCCTCTGTTTTGCCAAAGTGAAACATAAATAAGATGGTAAAATTATGGTTTCGTTTACTATGGCTGTCGCTGAGAAGGGGCATCCTGCTGCCCTGCTTGCGTGCTCTGCCTGTTCTCTCTGCTCCCCCAGCACAGGGCTGCATGAGACCAGAGCTGATCCCACTGAAAACAGCTTAGCAGAAAGGTTGTGCTTGAGTGCCTTCCCCCCCCCCTTTTTCCTTTAGAAGAAGGTCAGATCCCAGATCCAGGTTGCTGTTCAGCCACACAAGCGCTTTGGTGGCCACAAAGGAAGGGGTGTCAAGCGAGCAAGAGTGGGTTGCTGGAGGTAAGGAGGGGCAGGAGCTCTTTCTTCAGCCCCAGCTTAAACTGTTTGTGGTGTAGGAGGCCTTTGCTGGAGAGAGACCCCATCACTCCTAGCTAGTCAGGTGTACTGGTTAAGTACATCTCTTTCACCCAGAAATGCATGCTGCTGCTGCTTCTGCCCGCTTCTGTGTAACAACAGGTACGAGCACTAGGTCTTTGCAAGATGTCTTCTGCCCAAGCTGCTATTTCTGGAGGTATGGAGTATTCTCCAGAAGAAAGCATGAAGTCACCAGAGGTCAAGTTTTCACTTGCCATCTAGGCAAGCGGTTACTGCTCATCCGCTTTGGTTCATTCATGTGCTTCCAGGTGCTACAAGATGTCCTGCTCATTTGGGAAGAGAGTTTTGTTCACAAGTGTTAACAAACCTATTCTGACATGACTCTGGGAATTTTTTTGTCTTTCTAATTATTTAGATCCTTCTCAAAAATAAAATTAAAGAACTGCTCACAGCTGTTAAACAAAGCGTGGAACGGGAAGTTACTGCTGTATGGACCAAAGTGTGATGTGAAATCTTTTTCCATACTGAAGAGTTTAGTTTGGGATTTTTCTAAGAAATTACACAATAAAACAGTGTCAAATAACAAAAATGAAGGGCAAGGGACAGGATGGGACCTGTCGGTATCAATTTCAAATATTCTTGCTGTTGGCCATTGTATTCTACTCTCCTATTCATAATCTTTGAATGCCACAGTTTCTCTTAAGTCTTGATTTTTCTCTGTTATTCCTACAAAAAGCAAAAAGGAAATAAGCTTTTATATTTAATATAAAACTGATTAAAACCGATGGAGGAAAAACTGGAATGGTGACAGTAGTACATTGTATTGTACACTTCCTTGTGTGTGGTGTGAATAGGGTAATTTCAAAAGAACCTGAGTTATTGAAGAGACTTACTGTAAATTCAGTTGATTTACAGTTAGGGCAATAAAGCTAAGTAGCTTTGATTAGGGGAGGCAGCCTTGGAAATTACTCAAACCCTCAATGAAATACGCATATACATAGCATATACAATACACCCTGGCACATAAGACCTTTACCTGTCCTCAAATAAGGGAGAAGAAATCCTTTGTGTTTTCATGGTTAATATGAAATTATTCCAGGCTGCAAAGCATCCCTGTGCTTGGCACGTGGTGCTCCGCTGCAGGCTGGCTGCACGTGCTAGGAGTTTAAGTAGGTCTGGTAGGGGCTTGGGGCGGGGGGGAGAAATAGCAGTTGTTTTCAGGATGCTGGAAAGTTGTTTCTGTTGACTTGTTTAGTCACTTTGCATGGGGACAAGTTCATGATGTAAAGGTGCCTGAATGCTCCAGACACGATGGGAAAACAGAAAGGCATAGAGAAAGCAGAGCTGGGTAAACGGCCTTTCGCATTTCCACTGAGATTTACAGCAAAATTTTCATGGCCGTGGAGGCAGGAACAGGTTGTACCTCAGCACAGAAAGTCGCTGTATTTAATTTCTTCCAAACCACTAAGTGTTTTTCAGCATTTCTTCTAATTTCTGTAATCCACTTAGGTTCTGTGCTGTGTGCAGTAATGCACACGTGTGCGCATGGAAGAGACAGCTCTGCTGGGATGGGAGAGCAGGCACCTACCTGCTTTTGGTGCAGTTGAGATGGAGCTTGTCTGAAGAGGTTAGGGTCTGTTTTTAATGAACTGGCTCTGAAATGACAGGATGAAAGAAGAGCAATCGAATGCATAGGTCGGGCAGAGGGGGAAGCCGTGGAGGACACGTGCCTTTATCTTTTGCCCAGCAAATTGCAAAAATTAATCAGGTTGTGAAAGTAATCTGCAAAATTTCCTTTTCATGGTTTTAAAACCCTGAGGGATAGCAGCTCTTTGGTGTAGTATATAAGATCTCTATGCTAAATGCTGCTGGGTTACTTAGCTTCCAAAATTAAAATTATTTTATAAATTTTCATAAAATGTATCTTTTTGAAAGGTGCAATTGAAATAACAAACTTGCTTTGTGAATTTGGCAATAAACAGTGCTGCATGTAAATACGTTTAGGTGTACAGTCTTGTCCTGATTTTTTTTTTTGTTCGTTATATAAATGTTCTAAATTAAAACAGGTTAGATTGAATCACGCTGTTTACTGACCTAGTAGACCAGACTTGATCATTTAAAGTGTCTTTAAAATCATGGTGCATGTGTCCAATTGATACATTAGCTTCTGCAGTCAGTATGGTACAAGTAAATGATGTAGAAATGTGCAATGTGCGTAAAAAAAGTCTGTATCTTGAAGCTTAAAGCTAAATCCCTTGTTTATGAAATCTTTCCATATATGAATTTCGTCTTTTAATTGGGAGATGGCAACACGAGTTTAGAAAGCTTGTGGGTGGAGTATATAACAATTAGTGTTCTCTGATAGCCTAAATGATAAGCCCCCCCAAAAGTACATAAAGCTATGAACACCTTTTTTTGACAGGCTTTGAAGACTGCTGAGGAACACACGATTTGAATCATTTAAGCATTAAAATAGTAATACCCATGGAAGAGCCACAAGACTTACCCGAACAACCAGTAAGTACATTTGAAAAGGCTAAAAATCAATATATAAAATAAATCTGTGATCTTGCAAATTCAGTATACAGTTATTTTAATTAATAATGGAAAATAAGGCTTATACTTAGTATATTTGTCTAGAGGTGAAAAATCATTTTGCTGTTAGTAGAATGTGTTGTACATTTAATTTACTATAATCGTACAGGCAATAGTAATAAAAGGAATAGTTATGTATGCTTAAAGTTTATAATGTTTCTTTGTAAAATAATTACTTGTTATGCTCAGAAAACCAGACTATTTCAAGCCTGTTCTAGAGAAATTAAAATTCACTATTTTAATGACAGAACCAGCATGCTGGTTATTACAGTGTGTATAGTCTTTAATTCGTCTTGTGCTTGAGATCTTGAAAAGGTCCCATGATCCATCATCTCCACAGGTGGAAAGCATTTTTTTTTTAATTCTTCATTTAACAGTGTGTTCGAGTAGGGAAGCATGTCTTAAGTTAAAAACTGCTGTCCAGACCTCTTACGTGTTTGCAATACTGTCTGTATTATCAGTAACTGATAATATCACATCACAGAAGTTTTGGGTAGAGCGATTATTAATACAGTATGATATGAAGTTAAATTTGCATCTCTAAAACATAATAGCATAGGAACTAAGCAAAAAAGGTTGTATTAATGTTACATTCCCAAATTAAACCTGATGCAAACTCAACAAGAAATTGCCAAGTTACCTTGACAGTGAAGCTTATTTTAATTTTGGAGACCCTTTCAAATGCACACAAAAATAGAGTAATATGCTGAGGGCAGTTTGGTAATCACAGAATGGTTGGGGTTGGAAGGGACCTCCGGAGATCATCTTGTCCAACCCCCCTGCATGAGCAGGTACACCTAGAGCAGGGGGCACAGGACCGCGTCCAGGTGGGTTTTGAGTATTTCCAGAGAAGGAGATTCCACAACCTCTCTGGGCAGCCTGTTCCAGTGCTCTGCCACCCTCACAGGAAAGAAGTTTTTTCTCATGTTCAGATGTTCTCATTGAAAAGATTTTGATGCTTTTTTAATGTAAGAATTTTATGTTCTTCAGTTAACTGGTTAGAAAATACATTGTAATGTCATTTATGCAGTTTTATGACTTAGGAACAAAGTTGAATGAAATGGAAATGTAAATTTACAATTGTTCAAAATATCTCTTGACACAATATGCAGATTATGTGCCTGAGTCAATATGCACAAAATGTGAAACTAATCAGCAAAAACATATCATTTGAACTCCAGATATTTGTAGGATTTAAAAATGAATTAAATGTGTGTATTAAAAAAGGAAATATCTGTAACTACATCCTTATAATAATTAAAACTGTCTTTTTAAAATTTTATTCGTCGGGGCATGAGAGACAGGGTACAGCTAATTTTCGGTACATGAAAGCATCCTCTCTAAGCAGATTCTGCTGTAATTTTCAGCTGAAGATTTTCTTGATTATTTCTTTCAAGTATCTTATGCCAGTCGGTCATTCTGAGACAAAATATGAGACTATATTGATCACAACTAGTAAGCGAGGGGGTATTGTGAGTATAGTGGCACATTCTTACAGGGGGAAATGAAAAGAACAATCTTTGGTTTTTTGTAGCAAGACCGTTCCTGAAACAAGTGAATTTTCCTAATTAAAAAAAAGAAAACTGACATCAGCTTTGCAAAATCCTGTCAGCCTCGTAGCCTGATGCTGATATTGTACAAAGTTGTTTTCTTTCCCAAATGATTTTGCTTTTCTTAATCATGGGAACAAGATTAGTATGTTGCTTCAAAAAATAATGTTTATGGCAAACTGTTGATAACTGAATCCAGAAAGGAGCCTGTAGAGAAGTCATCAGGCTTTGAGTTCAATGTATTTTACTTAAAAAAAAAAAAAAAAATCGGGCCATTTTCTTGTGTTGGTGTGGACTGATGGTAATAATTGGTCCAAATGTGTACAGTGTGTCTTTTCTAAGTGAACGTTAGACTTCTCACTTAGCCCACATACTGCTGCCTGGCATGTTGAACAGGCATGTCTTTTGTTCCTGTTGAATGTTTCTTCCCTTTTCAAGTCTGAATTACAACGGAAAAGTTTCTGTGCACACTGCAGTGCTAGAAAACAGAAGCAGACGTGGGAAATAAGAGAGCAAAGGGAAGTTTTGGGGAAAACGATTGAAAGTGACCTCCTGACCTTCTCATCACAAAAAAGTTATTAATAAGTTATTAATCTGGATTAGTTTTTAGAAGTAATCCTGTATAGTAATCTCTTTCTCATTGAATGCATTGTGGATGCATGTACATTATTTTTATAATATTTTATTTAATCCGTAATGCTAGAAAATGACAAAAATCTTCTTTTTATAAGGGATGGTGAACTTGTGTCACACACATTGCAGACATCCACTGGGCTGCTCTCTGGAACGACTTCTCATATCAGACAGCAACGGCAAGCCAGAGGCAGTGGTAGGGAGAGCATGGTGTTGGAAGGGGCTCCAGAAAGACCCAACTCTGCCAAAAGTGTAGAGAAAAAATGACGGTCATGTGTTTGGGCTGCAGGTTTTTCTTAATTGAAATTGGCAAAGGATTTGCAATAAAATTCTGTGTTCCTGACTTGTGTGCTGTCCTCCGTTCACAATGGCATTGCCGCAGTCTTAAATGGCTTTGGCAGTGCTTGCTCCAACAAGTCATCACCTTGCTTGGTGGCTAGCTGTGAGTGTGGGGGTTTCCCTGGTTCTGCTCGGGCTTGGGAATTACTGTATGAATATCAGTCTGAGAGTTGGATTCAGGTGTAGAGCAACTGTTACCCTGACGTCGGGAGGAAAACTTTGTTTCTGCTTTGATTCTGACTCTGTAGATACAGCTGAACTCCAACGCTGGTAGATCTGGGGCAGAAACAGAGTTTTCTAGCACAAGGAATAATTTGGATTTTCAGTTACAGAAATTTGCGATTTGGGAGGGGATCAGCTAGAATGTGTCACTTTTTTTTTTTTTTACACTTTTTTTTTTTTTAAAATCAACATATGCCCAAAACTGAGAGTGAAATAAAAAGATGGAGGTAGGAGCAAAGATGTGCCTTACCAGACATGTCGTTCATTGTAGTGCAGCAGAACAGGTTAGTGAGATAGTCTGAAGCTGCTAAAGCTGAAACTTGAACCACTGAGGTAGACATCTTTTTCCTTGTTTTCATTTCTTTTCTTTCTTTTTTTCTTATTTTTAAAAAGAGGGAATTCACTTCTCCTGCATGGAAAGTCTTCAAACTGTGATCCTGTCACTTGAGAGGGGACAAAAAAACCCTCAGCATCTCTCCAGAGGTTTTCAGAGGGGAGTGTGCATTGAAAGGAGGCATTTGAAGAGGTTTCAGCAGCCCTTTCTAAGGCTCGCGCAGGAGAGGACAAATAGGTGCCCCGTGTAGGGTTTGGGGCTGGAGTGTGCTCGTGCAGGGCTCAGCTGGGAGCGTAGCGCATCATGGCAGCACTCTCTCCTTGTGCCCCAAACATCATCCTTAAGTTATTGTTACTAGGTGCTGTTCCTGTGTTAAATATGTTTTATGACATGTGGCAGGAGGGAAAGAAAATGCTTTCCAAGCCCATGAAAGACTATGTTTAAAACTGTTCCCTCCCACTTAAATTTGTAGCATAAATTGCAGTGATTAGTGATGGGTAGAAAATGGGGTGTTGTGGTTTAACCCGGCAGGCAGCTAAACACCACACAGCCATTCGCTCACTCCCTCCCGCAGTGGGACGCGGGAGAGAATTGGGAAAAAAAAGTAAAATTCATGGGTTGAGATAAAGACAGTTTAATAGGACAGAAAAGGAAGGGAAAATTAGAATAATAATAATGATGATGATAAAAGAATATACAAAATAAGTGATGCACAGTGCAATTGCTCACCACCTGCTGGCCGATGCCCAGCCAGTCCCTGAGCAGCAATCGCCGCCCCCCGGCCAACTCCCCCCGGTTTATATACTGAGCATGCGTCATATGGTATGGAATATCCCTTTGGCCAGATTGGGTCACCTGTCCTGGCTGTGCCGCCTCCCAGCGTCTCGCTGGCAGGGCATGAGAAGCTGAAAAGTCCTTGACTAGCGTAAGCACCACTTAGCAACAACTAAAACATCAGTGTGTTATCAACATTATTCTCATACTAAATCCAAAACACGGCACTGCACCAGCTACTAGGAGGAAAATTAACTCTATCCCAACTGAAACCAGAACATGGGGTTTGCATCCCACTGAAGTTTCAAGATTTTGTGACTGTTATTGCTTAGCATTAAGACGTTAGGGATAATTTCTTTTAAAAACCTGCAGAGATGGGGACTAGCCAAGGCTAGCCAGTTGAGGCAGGAACATGATAGATTGAAATTAAAAATTGCTGTTTTGCTTGACTTACGCTGCATACTTGCACTGTCTATCCCACGTTCCAGAGCCATTTAAAGAGACTATGAAACCCTCTCCAGTTATTTATTGATTTTTTTTAAATGAAATTAACTATTGACTTAAAGAAAAACTCATTTAAAATATTGTTCTCTGTACAACACCAAGGGCACGTTTCTGGCAGAGGGGGAAGATTTCCCATCAGAGCAGGACAAGGCACGATGGCCTTGCAGTGTAGATACTCATCGAGATAGAAGTTCCAGTCCAGGGACCAAAGTCAGAAGAGCAGCAGAGCCGTGCTTGGAGCTCAAGTCCTGGCTATCGAGAGGTGTTTTGGGAACAGCCTTTCCATTCTGGTTGTGATGAAAATGTTAATAAAACAGATGTGTTCTTGCAAAACCTTGCTTCTTTTTGGGGGAGAGGGGGTTTGGGGTTTGGGTTTTTTTGGGTTTGTTGGGTGTTTTTTTTTTTTTTTTTTTGGTAAGTGAGCTGATTTCTCTGTCCACCTCCCATATTAAAAAAAAACCCCAAAACCTTACTGAAGGGAAGGAAGGCTCTGCAGAGGGATCTGGGCAGACTGGATCGATGGGCCGAGGCCAACTGTATGAGGTTCAACAAGGCCAAGTGCCGGGTCCTGCACTTGGGTCACAACAACCCCATGCAACGCTACAGGCTTGGGGAAGAGTGGCTGGAGAGCTGCCCGGCAGAAAAGGACCTGGGGGTGCTGGTCGACAGCCGGCTGAACATGAGCCGGCAGTGTGCCCAGGTGGCCAAGAAGGCCAACGGCATCCTGGCTTGCATCAGGAATAGTGTGGCCAGCAGGA
>WAAD01003122.1:74009-112585 GCA_013389945.1 Fregata magnificens
TCAAGTTGCGTCAGGAGAGGTTTAGATTGGACATTAGGAAGAATTTCTTTCCCGAAAGAGTGGTTAGGCATTGGAACAGGCTGCCCAGAGAGGTGGTGGAGTAGTCAACCCTGGAGGCATTAAAAAAATGTGTAGACGTGGCACTTCAGGACGTGGTTTAGGAGTCATGGTGGTGTTGGGTTGACGGTTGGACTTGATGATCTTAGAGGTCTTTTCCAACCTTAATGATTCCATGATTCTATGAATTGAAGAAGCCGGGTCTTACCGAGTACCTGACTGGAAAGAGTAGCATTCCTCCTGTGAAATCTGAAGTTCAAGCCGCCAACTCTTAAGTTAATTTTTATTTTTATCCTCAATGTAATTTTGGTCTGAAGCCCTTTGCTGCTACTTTTTCTGATGTGATTCCTTTTTTTCTTCCTCCTTTCCTTAAGAGCCCTGCGGGTAGTTTGGCACCCTGAGCTATCTGGCGCAGTGTTGGTGGCTGAGGTCCCTGCTCAGGAGCGGGTGGCAGGGTCCCAGGGAAGAGCTGGAGCACCTGCTGCGGGACAGAAGGATGCTGAAAGGAGTTGAGGGGCACCGTGGATGGGCAGCACCCATGCTTTGATAACTCTGTGCCCAGGGGATCTGGGGGAACACTAGTCTGCTTTCCTTTAGTGTTGTAGTTAACGTTGTCTTTAGGTGGGGAAGACTGATGCTGCTCCCTTAGGCCCTGGACCTCGTGGCAGTGGGGACCAGAAGTAGCGTGTATTCCTGGCCAGGCAGGAGAAGGGCTCTGGAGAAGGCCGTGAAGCTGTGGGGCTGAAGAACCACAACAGGAGTTAATGTCAATGCCAGTGTTACCAGCTCTTCGCTCAGGTTGAAGTGAGGAATGCCGGAAGATTTGAGGCTGTGTGATGTCTAAGCCGTTGTACTGCCATCGTCTTTTGTCATTGCCTTTGCCTTTTTTGTGTGTTAGCTGCTGGCAAGACTAGTGCAGGGATGAAAGCAGACTGAGCTGTAAAGTACTGGTAACTTCATCAGGGAGAGAAGATTGTCCTTTCAGCTTTCTCCTTTCCATCCTTACTGCTTGCTTACTCCTTTCCCCTTGCTGCTGCCTTGAGCCTTTATCCTTTTTTGTACCTCTGCCTCCCATCTCCCCCTACCCAACAGAAATTCACCTGTATTTTATTAACTTATTTTTTAAAAAAAGTTTTGAGCACATTTTGACCTCTCATGCTCAAATTGCATTTTCCTGGCGTTTTATTTATACTCACTTGAGAGAGACAAACTTCAATAACATGGTGAGGCATTTATGCTAGCGGCTTTCATATGTGGCAGCAATCTTTCTTTGACTACTGTACCCAAGTCGGGGGGCTGTAACCCCTGTGGCCTGATACCCAGCACGTACCTTCCCAGACCCCGTTCACATAAGACGTGTGCTAAACAGTGCTGTCTGCTAAGTGCCATGCGGGGACCGGGATGAACCGTGAGTGCAGCTGGGTACCGAAGCAGCAAGTTTGGCATCTAAACATGTTCCAGAATTGTGGAAGGCTGTAAAACTTTCTGCTAGAGGGAGAAGGTGGGGGAAAGAAAAGCCAGTATGTCACAGGAACATCTCGCTCAAAAGACTGCAGGCTACAGAAACTAACCCTGTGGTCCTGCCGAGGATTTTGAAGTCGTATTTGTAGCCTGTATGCAGAAAACTGAATTTGTGTTCAAGTCGGTGCTTTCTGTTGTGTAATACCCTACACAGGAACTGGATCCAACTGGCCACCTACAAAAGCAGAAAAAACGCTGTATTGTTTTTACTCAGAAATGAAAATCTGAACTCATAATTTAGTACAGAAAAAATATTCAAGTTCCTATCTTATGTACTATTTAAATATAGGGGGGAAAAAGTGAAGGACCCAAGTTTATGGCAGTTGTGCTGAATCTATGCAGAATAAGATTTTCTTAAAATTTATGGCTGTTCTATTCAATTGCCATAAAATTGTCCTTATCAGACCTTTGTAGCTGCATATCCCATCATCTGTTACTTACTTAAATAACATGGCAATTTTGCTAACATGTTCAGCTTTAGCACTTGTTTTCTAGTTAGGAAAAAGCTTGTTTTGAGATGAAGAACCCATGGTTACACTGGTTAGCTCTGGAGTTCAGTGCAAGGCTTTCTGTATTTAAACACTAATGCGAACTCTATAGTAACCACTGGTGATCTGCTAACGGAGGTCTGTGTGCACAGATTCTGTCAAGGACGGCTCTCGTTAGTTGTATCTCTGAACGTTTTTGTCCTTGCAGGTGAAAAAAGCCAAGATGCAGGAATCCAGAGAACAAAGCTTGAGGTACGTAATTTTGAATTTGATTTTAGTGTGGAACAGTTATTAATGTCGTTTTATCATTATAAGCTTCCATTTTAGAAGCTTGTATATTGTTTTATTTTTCACAGAGATAGGGCAAATATAAGTCACTTTTGTATTTGATACAATTTTGAGAGTAAGTTCCCAATAAAAAAAAAAATTAACTGGCCCTTTGGTATTAAGCTCTTATAAAAGTGGCTACAAAGGGTCTTAACTGCATCATCAAGCATCCTTTTTTTCACAGAATCTGATGAGACTGTCATGTACTGCACATAATATGCATTTATTCTGGTGAGACTCAGAATATTTTAATAATATCTGTGCTATGATTCTCAGCAAAACTATGTGGATAACTGTTTTGAGAAATTAAACCCTCTCAAATTGATAGCCTCTTCTGTTTAAAGCTGTTGTATTGTACTATGTTTAGCCTCAGTAGATGCTTTCTGATGTATGTCGTATTTGGGAATTAATCACTATTATTACATACAGTGAGAATAGCTGTATTAGGGTTTATTCTGTTCCTGTGAGTAGTAGCAAATACTGTGAAGAAAGATTTCTTTTTGGAGTCTCTGGCATCCCAGCGTGAGTGAGGAGGAAACGCTGTGTGTGCCATTCATGCAGGAGTGGACGTGATATATTGAAGCCCTGAGTGGGGACATTAGTACATTTTTTTTTTTTAATCGAAGGGAATACTTTAACAGGAAACAGTGAGCAGACAGCGTGTGAAATTCATCATACGTCTAAAAGTTAGAAATTTGAGCTAATCACTGCAAGCTCCCTTTCTAGCCGGTGTGAGGTGAGATGAACCATGTCCTAGGAGGATTTTTTCTCTCTGTTGGCTACAAAGGAGCTCAGGGCAGCATAGGCAGGTCTGAACATGCCGGAGTGAACGGTGTAGATTCTCCTTCGGCGCCTCACCCTGCTTCAGTGCAATCACAGCTTTCCTACCGACACCTGTAGCCTCAAGAGCTGAGTGTAAACATCCTTATGTAGTATTTAAAAATAGAATGGGTAGGAGGAATAAAAGTGTATTTCTAACCTGCTTAAGTATTCTGCTTAAGTATTCTGGCTCTACTTCGATAAAACTATATATGATTTGAAGTTTGACCTATGGAATAGTTTAAAATAATTTATTAGACCTGTTTCTCCTCAGCAACATGATTTTCAGCTGATGTCAATACTCTGGCTGTATTTGTCTTAGCTGGGTTGTGGAGGTGGAGAAAGGAAGAGCTGTACCCAGTGAGGGTCATCTCTCTTGGGAGCATTAAGCATCTGTGAGAGTCTTAAAACACTTCTGTGAATACAGCGTGCTCTGCTGGTCAGGCTGGCCTGCGGGATGCTCTCAGTGGTGCAAGGCAGCCACGGTGCAAGTGAGAATTTTTCTCTGAGTCGGTGAGAATTGAAAGTTGTAAATGATGGAGAATAAGAGCACTTGGGATGGATGTGTCCCAAGAGCCACAGGTGCGTGTGTTGAGGAGCAGCAGTGAGAAAGAGAGCAGAAACGTGGGCTGATATAGTATGGTCAGAAACATTATTTTATCTATTACATTTTCCACAGGAGGTGATCACAACGAGCAGCTCTCAACCCGCTTGCAAACTACGTGCCATTTAACCGCCGCAGATTGACTATCTGTGCCACAGAATCACAGCGGTTTTTTCACCAAGAATAATAGCAGACAAATACCCCGAGTCTGCATAGAAATATGTTATTTTCTTGCAAAACTCATGCTTTATTATGAAAGTCTGTTCAGCTACTAGTATTGAGATTTCCAAGGGTTATGGTTATAAAGGTTTTCAGGGGGAAAAAGCCAGATTATGCATCTTAGTTAAGGTTCACTCCCTCTCAGCAGCCAAAGGAAGGAAATTCACTTGCCTTATAACCAAACCCACGGCACTCACTAGCCAACTCCCCCCTTACCCAGTCCCAGGAAAGCTGCACCTCCTGCCCCAGGGGATTATCTCCAACCCATCCTGGAGCCCGGAGCTCTGTCACAGCCAGAAGGAGCAGGTCGGGGGCGGATGGAGCTACCAGGGCACTGCTGGTTGATATCACACACTCCTCGGCTTCTTCCCCCCAGCCTGCGGGAGCCGAGTAAATGCCACTGTGAGTGGTATGTTGTGGCCCTGCTGCCACAGACTCCCGTGTCCACGGGAGGTTGCCTCACTGCTGGGTTTCTCCGTGAAGACCTGTGTTGAAGCATCCTTGAACTGGGTGTCACTTCTGTACAAGAAATGTTCACAGATTACTAGATTATTTTGGATTTGTCATGCACCGTTTCAGTTTGCTTTGTTCATATGTAGAATAGGAAGTACGGCTAATTTCTTAATGAAACTGCTTTTTCCTTTTATGATTGCCTTGTTGGCTTTAGTTTTATTATTGCTAGTTCTGCAACACAGTTTTTCATTAAGTTTTGAGGCATCTGTGTGTTATTCTGATATTCTCAGGCTACAGTTTTACAAGGTGAAGGAGCCAATATACCTGCTTATTGCTGCTGAGAGGGGCAGTTCTGCTTGTAGCTCAAGCGTGCACCAAGCATGGTGCTTGCTGGATCCCTCCATGAGCTGAGTCTATTCAGTATCCCAGCAAAAATAACTGCATGGTTTTTGTGCTGGATGAGCAAATTAAACTCTCATGGAGAGCCTGATGGGTGCCTGAGCTGACGCAGGGGAGCAGGAGGCCGTGCCCAGACGGCAGGGAAGTTCGTACTTGCTGCTGCAGGCAGCAGCGCCAAGCTGCTAGGTCTGCTGTCAGCGAAGCTACAGCCTTATCTTGAGAGACCGGTTGGTGAGTAAATGTGCTGGAGGTGATGACAGTTTAATGTCTAATTAGAGCTGCAAATCTCACTCTTGGGATCTCTGTGTGAAATACCAGAGTGCAGAGCTAGTTTCTGTTAAGAGTCAGTTTGCCTCAGTTAGGAAGGTTGAACCCAGGGGTTACAATGCCCCAGGATGTTAATTTAAGAGTTCATAATGCTAATGATTAGCCTTTGCTTGTCCTGGCAGTCATGTGAGCAACACAGAAGTCAGCGATCAGAAACCTGAATCTTCAAGCCTTGGTTCAAACCTTCCCATGTCCAGTGAGAGTAAGTATCTTCTGGAGTTCTGCTCCCACTGTCTTTCCTCTTGTCTTCCACTGGTCTCGTTACTTTGCTTCATCAAGCACAAGCTTTGCCTCCTCCTTGTAATCCTTAGCCTGTCCTCACTATCAGTTGTAAAGTGAAAGTTTGCTGTGGTGCTTACAAAGCATTAATGCCTGATGGTAAGCAAATATCTCTTTCTAACAAATATTCTTGTGTCACTGCCCCCCAACTTGCTGCTCGGTACTGCTGTGTCTTACCTGCCTTATACATGATTTTTCTTGAGGGAAGGGGTTGAGTTGATTAATAATAATGCCTATCAATATAAAGTAAAATATGTTATTTTTATAAATCATTATCTCCACACAGCTGGTTGCCTCTTTTGTAATAATATGCCATACACTGAATCTTAGACTCTGAACTGTATTGAATGTCTGCAGAAATTCCTTATGAAATAAATAGAGGGGAAACTGAGGCAGAAAATAAAAAGATTGCTTAGTAAGTGAGAGGTGGAATGTATCCTTTCTTCTGGAAAAAGAGGGCTGGAAGTTATTACGAAAGTAGGATTCCTGTGTAGAATACCTTTGACTGCCCATACTTATTTATAAGTGTAAATCAGCTCAACTTGATTGAAAATATGTAACGTGTAACTTTCCATTGCTAACTGATTGCATCTTTACTATTTTAATCAATGTGCTATGACATTGCAGTTGCAGGAGTTACCAGAAGTTTAGCTTGCCAAATCTGCTGCCTAACCTGATAAGTCATTTACAAATTGCAGAAGTTGCATGCAGTAATATTGTGGGGTTTTTTTCTTTTTTACACCATTACCTAATTCTTTATATGCTATTTTAAAAATAAGATTCTAGAAATACCATTACTACGTTACTATTCAGATGAATACTAGAATCATAGAATCATTTAGGTTGGAAAAGACTTTTAAGGTCATCAAGTCCAACCATTAACCCAGCACTGCCAAGGCCACCACTAAACCCTGTCCCCAAGCACCACATCTACATGTCTTTTAAATACCCCCAGGGATGGTGACTCAACCACTTCCCTGGGCAGCCTGTTCCAGTGCTTGACAACACTTTTGATGAAGAATTTTTTCCTAATATCCAATCTAAACCTCCCCTGACGCAACTTGAGGCCATTCCCTCTCGTCCTATCGCTAGTTTCCTGCGAGAAGAGTCCAAGACCCGCTTCACTACAACCTCCTTTCAGGTAGTTGTAGAGAGCGATAAGGTCTCCCCTCAGCCTCCTCTTCTCCAGACTAAACAATTCCAGTTGCCTCAGCCGCTCCTCATAAGACTTGTTCTCCAGACCCCTCACCAGCCTCGTTGCCCTTCTCTGGACACGCTCCAGCACCTCAGTGTCCTTCTTGTACTGAGGGGCCCAAAACTGGACACAGTATTCAAGGTGCGGCCTCACCAGTGCCCAGTACAGGGGTACGATCACTGCCCTGGTCCTGCTGGCCACACTATTGCTGATACAAGCCAGGATGCCGTTGGCCTTCTTGGCCACCTGGGCACACTGCCGGCTCATGTTCAGCCGGCTGAATTGACATTCTTTAAAAAAAAAAAAAAAAGACATTTTTGCATGAGGCACGTGAGAATATCTGACAAATGTTCAATGACAGCCTTTAGGTCCCAAAGTTCCCAGTTTGCGTTTCCTGTTGTATCCTTGTCCTACATGGGCTTCACGCCATGAGTAAAGGCCAACACTGAGGACCAGAGGGAGGCGATTCATGGAGCATTCAGAAGGTCCCGAGCATGTGGCTGATGGTTTGTATTTCTCAGCTGCTTATGCTCAGATTACATTAAGAGGAGGTTATGCAGGTAGCAGAATGCAAATGTTACAGTTAGGGTTGCCTGTGCAAACTAACTTGCTCCCCTTAGTGGATGTAACTGATAAAAGAGTAAACTACATGGATGATACGAGAGCAATAATGTTCCGGATAGGGAAAGCTGGACTTGTTGGAGCACATCACTGGCATCTGGAGCAGATCCCAAGGCAACATATGCTGCCATCCGTGACCATATTTCTTTTTGAAGGCTGTTAGTTGAGTCTCGCTCCAGGGAAGGGGGAGTCTCTTGTCATGTTAGCGATGGAGGATCCAGGCCCCTGGACCCATACAAGAGATACACTGTTAGCCTGGATCCCCTCCTAGGCAGGGCTGGAACCTGGGTGCTTTGCCTGCTTCCAAACTGCCTTCAGATTAATAAGCTGGATCCACAGCAGCATAGCTGTGTTTGCTAAGAATTTGGGGATGGTGCCTGTAGATCCGAACTGGTAAACCCAGGTACTGTGCAGATTTACAGTCACAAAAGTCATCTAGCTTGGAGATCACTGCAGCCTGCTGCGCTGCGGGGGTGGCATGTGCCAGAGGGACTGTACAGTGCCAAATTCTGTGCCAGGGGTCCTGCACGTCCCTGCTTTCCTAGCTTGGTGGACAGCTGAGTATTTATCAGGTCAGCTCATCTGAATCCAGGGTTTTTTTGTTTTTAATGGCTCTTGTGTTAAGACATACCAACTCAAGCCCCCT
Organism: Fregata magnificens; assembly: GCA_013389945.1. Lineage (NCBI taxonomy): Eukaryota > Metazoa > Chordata > Aves > Suliformes > Fregatidae > Fregata > Fregata magnificens. The sequence continues at coordinate 81,965 of WAAD01003122.1, forward strand.
TCTCCACCCCAGCCCAGAATGCTGTAATTAAGAATTGTCACGTATGGGGTTTACTAGAGCCATAGGCAGTGCTAAGTGAGAAGATTTTCAACATTTCCTCCTTGGATTTGCAGCCTGAATGACTCTTTCCCACCAGTTTTAGAGTGCAATTGCTGCGGATTTATTCAAGCAGAAAAATGAAAACATCCTGTTAAATGTAACTGCCAGATTTCTGGAGAGGTCATCTGAATTTGGACTCTGAGCCTTGTGTGCTGCAGCTCCGCCTGTTGTCACTTGATGTGTGGGATTAAGTTTGTTGAGCTGGGAGCCGCTCCTTTTTAAGGGAAAGACAGATTGCTGCGGCCATGCTCTGGGTAGAGTATGTAGAAGAGGGAAGGGGAAGAGGAAAGCTTGGCAAAACAAGAATGTGCTTTGGTCTCCGCTCCTGGAAATGTTAAGCTTGGCGCAGATGAAGACCCTTTGGCATATGCAAGGTTTTGGGCAGGGCTGAAATCAAAGTTTTACCATGAAAATTGCAAAAGATGACAATACCAGCTGGTAAAGAGAAAGAGCGCTGTTACAAAGGCAGAAACAGTATTGACTAAATTATCTACCTGCTGTGAACTGGCAAGAAAAACATTTTTGTGCTGTTTTAACAATGCATGTTTTGAGAATTTGCTTTGAAACAGATATTCAAGGCACTAAAAACCCTTTGTAAATCCTATGTCTTGGTTAAAATGTACTGTGCATGCTGATATTTAATTGTCATTATTTGTTAGGTTTTGAAATTGCCTGTGTAATTATATAAACTCTTTTTTTTTCCAGTTATGACATGCACTGATTATATCCCAAGGTCATCAAATGATTATACCTCACAGATGTATTCTGCAAAGTAAGTTGAACAATTGTTAACTAAATTCTCTAACTCCTACTTCTTTCTGAAGTTATCTTTTTGCATCTTTATGCATTTCTGTAATGCTGTAAATCACACTTCCATATCTTCTGGCAACAGATACTCATTGCTGCAGACACTGAAGCTGATAGAAGTCACCCTTTGGCTTCCGTGTCTTATGATCACAAGGATAAATGAGCCACTTCAAGTAATTAACCACACAATAGTCTTGTTGAATAATGCCCATAATATTTGAGGAATAAACAAACTGGGCATAAATGAATATAAGGAGAATATAGGATTTTCTGGTCATTTACCACATTTGGGGATCTTAATAGTTCTTCCTGTTGCAGCGTAGTAGACGTTAATCCCCCATCCTTGCTTTTGTGTAGTCTCTTTGTGTGTTCCAGTAGTTTTGACCCCTATCGTTGTATTAGCTTTAGGATTTGGTGTTGTGAGGCATGATAAGTGAACCTGATTGCTCGTGCCTGTTGGAACAGGGAGTTTGTTCTTCCCCTCTCACCCCGCCATCCCAGTCCTGGAATAAGCACTGGTGCTCTGGCATCATGGAGGAGAGAGCTTCCCCTGGTGTTACTGCAAGAAACAGGCAGCATATATGAACCCAAAAGCCTGTCGTATTGGGAGACACAAGCGGGTATTACACTAAGACTGAGCTCTACTACACTACTACACTAACACTAAGAGCATGTGTCAGTGTGTATTGTTTCTTCCTACAGCAACTTTTTTATGTGTCTTCTGGTTTGGAGGCTGAAAGGTGCATAATGTAAATAGTTCTTTTTTACTTTTGTTCTTTCTTTTTAATAAGACCGTATGCACATATCCTTTCTGTACCTGTATCGGAAACAATGAGCCCTTACCCTGCTCAGACTCAGTACCAAGCACTACAGCAGTCTCAGCCCTACACCATCTACCCCCAGACCACCCAAACCTACGGACTACCTCCTTTCGGTAAGAAGTGACTTTTCAAAGACTTCTCAGTGCCTGCAATTGTTGTCTTATGTCTCATTAAAAAGCCAATGTTAACCTTAACCAGGTGTGTTGGAGAGAAGAGTTTGTAGAAGAGCACATGCCTAACTTAAATTGTAGATTGGTATCTACAGTACTGATGGGATTCATATTATAAAATATTATTTCTTACAAAGCTGTTTTCCTGGCCATTAATTTGGATGTCTCCTCATGAAGCTTGCCAGATGGTTCTTAGTTTGGGATCATAATTTCCTCCAATTGTGGCACAGCTGTGTTTGTGCAGTTTCCTTGTCAGTGAAATCACGCAAGACCCCATACTACAGCGTCTCTGCTTCAGGTATTTTTCCTTTTTGCTGGCCAGGATTAAGACTTTTTTGTTATTTCATCTTTCACCACATGTAGATTTCATGCTAAAATGTCTTCAAGTTTACTAGGCAAATAAGTTTGCTTAAGTTGCTCTAATACTTGAGCCCCCTATTAGCCATTCCAGTTTTTGTAAATGGTTGAAGAATAAGAGTCCTGTTGGAACTGAGCAGCTAAAGCTGGATGACAGGGTTTGAGCTGTTCAACCTGTGCTTCCTTTGTAGTGCATGGAGGGAGAGACGCACCTCTGGCTGTTGGGCTGTTTTAGAAGATATGACCATCTTCCTTCATGATGTATAAAGGGAGTTGAGGATGAATAGTGCAGACAGAAACATCTTAACTTCTGGGTGGGTTAGCTAGTGAAAGGAGCTGCCTGGTCTTTCCTTGTACTCTGTATATTAAAGTGTGATGCACTGGGGGAAAAACCACACGATTGACTATCCCCCGCATGTATGAAATTTTGTAACTGATTATTCAAAATTTTAACTTCTCTTTTCATTTTTGATGTTGTCCTGCTTGGTTTCATATGTAAATATTGTATATCGTTGCCAGCTCTCAAAAGGGTATGGTGGCGGAGGCTGTTTTGCCCCTTAGCACCTAGCTCTAGTGAGAGGGGAGAGCATCACCCTTCCACGCAGGTAACCTGGGGGAGCACCACGTGCGCTCTCAGTGAGCTGCACAGCTCTGAGATAGCCGTGAAGTGTCTGTCTCAGGGGCTTGTGGTCGTGCATAACTAAATGAACAGAGCCTGTTGCAGATCTATCTGTAGTGCTAAAATCTTAGTACCCTGAAGTGTAAAAGGGTGAATTTTTCCTTAGCTGAGAAACTAGATATCTTTGAATAAAACCAGCAACATTTATGGCTTTTGTTAGCTGCTGGCAGAGCAAGGACTTTTATAAAAATTACAAAACAGTTGATTTGTTGTGGTATTTTTGAAAGATGGTATAGAAGAGATGATACAACTAGGCTCGGTTTTATTAGACATAAGTTACATTACTAATTCTGTTTAAAGTAATACGGCACAAATTATTATCTTTATGAGAAAGGTCAATATGTAAAACAAATCTACATACCTTTCTTTCTTTTTTTTTTCATATATATACACCTGGGATTAATGAAAAAGAGTTTTCTTGTGGCTGAGGGATCCTTAGGAAGAAAATGATGGTTTTGTAGTAACTGGGATGCAAGGGTTTGATCAAACAGTATCTCCCAAATCTCATTTGCCCTGTATTAATGCTGAGATACATTGTTCTGGCTAATCACTTGAATACCATAAAGTGGGAGCTTTGCAGGGTGTAAGGGTTGGGCTGTTTTATTAGCAACTCAGGGCTGTTTTATTAGCAACTCAAGGCTCTTCAGGAGAATAGGGTCATTTGGGTGGCTGTTGGTATTTGCTACTTCTGCATTTCTGGCTCAGCCCCTGCCAGTAAGGTTCAAGTATGACTGCCATTTCAGAGATTTTTAAAAACAACCAACCCTCCCCACCACCTGGCATGACAGTGGTCTCAGGATTTCTAGCGGGCGAGGATCTAGTTGAGTCTGTGTTATGTGTCCTGGGGAGCCAACAGTCTCTGCCTGTGGTGTTTTCTGAGCTCCCTTCATTCCTCCAGCAGAGCTTTTCCCTGGAAAGCTGAATCAGCGTGGAGAAGTCTGATGCTGCGTCCATACCCAAGTCTTCAGTTGCCAGCGCAGTTTGTCTGCTGTCTTTCACTCTGCTCCTTGTCTTTCTGTCCGGTTCTAGTGTTGGGTGTTGTCACGACAGTCTGTTACCTACAAACCATGCCTGACCCCATGTTACGGTTGCTGGAACATACTTCTCGTCCCTGGGTGCCTGCACTTTGGTTTCAGTGCCTTGTTGCACTGTTTTTTGCTGTATCTGAGCTGGTGGTTTTCTTTACTTCATTTATTTCGTGTTTGTTGATAGTTTGTTGTGAACGGTGCACTGAGGCTGCTTTGTATGTTCTTAGGTATTTTACTGTGTCTTTTTTTTTTTTTTTAAAGGCAAATATGTGTAAATAAGTGGAATGCTCCCTTGAAGTGTTAGGCCAAGATGTTTAAAAAGGTGTTTTAGACTTATCTCTAAATTTTTTGCGGGGAGGGAGGATGCAGGGGGTTTTGTTAGTGTTTTGTGTGTGTGTGATGTTCTGTTGGTGGTAGTGGTGGTGGCTGTATTGGGGGGGTGTTGGTTTTTTTAAATCCAAAGGCTCTGGAATTTGGAGGTACTTAGCTGCTTCAGCGTTATACTCTGAACGTAACAGTAGAAATTCTTCTGAAGACTTAGGCAAGAGATCAGCATTTTCTGTTGACTTTGTAGGAACTTTTGTCTGTTAAACATCTTCTGAAATGTGATCAGTTACTGAAATGTCTTGGTATGGATTTTGAGGTCTATTATTAAATACTTGAATTTTTAGTCTGAATTTAAGTGTTCGGAAGATGTTAAAAGTCATATTTTCAGTAATAGGAATCATACTGGAGTGGTACCTGCTCAATCATACTGACCTTGCGTGGTGTGATGGACAGGTGGAGGGTAGAGGACTAAACATGCACAGTGCAGAGGAAATTCTACAAATTGTTTCTGCTCACAGAATCTCCATTGAGCAGGTGAGGACTTGGCCAGCTTGGTCAGATGTTTTACCAGCATCAAAGGGCCTGGTCCAGAGGTTTGCATGACTTTCTACTGTGTATTTGTTTCTATGCCAAAAAGACAGCATCATGGATTATCTAACTGGAACAAAGCAGATGTGTGTTAAGTATGAAATTCAAGCAAGCTGACAAACACAAGCAGAGTCTTGAGATCACTCAGGTCAGGATGCTGCTTTCAGAGAAAAAATGACCTATGCTCTTGCCAGTTTGTCACCTCTCCTTCTGCCGTTAATACTTTTTTGGTGGTGTTTAGTGCGTTGTTCTGCATGGGACATACTTGTGGTCTGGAGAGATTTTATTAAAGAAGCATTAAAATAAGAGTTGTGACATAGAAGCTGTGTATGTGTGGCTGTAGGTTGGTGTTAGAAACACTGTGGATGTGATGGTTTACATTAACTCAAGAAAAACCTACAAGTGATGGACTATCCTGTGTGGGGCCTTTCCACGTACATAGACGTGTCCTGTGACGTTCTTCTGCCCCAGCTGTGGTGCTGCTGTTGCACATGGAGGGGTCTCGTTCCCACTCGCCCAGCTTCCTCTCTGTCATCCTCATGGCTGTGCTAGCTTATAAATGCTGCCTTGCAGAACGAGAGGGAAGGACATGTGCCACCAGGCCAAGAGCCTGCCTTGCTGTATGGAAAGTAGAACATGTCTATACTGGGAGATGACAAAGAGACAGTCATGGAAAGCAGGGGCTGAAAGATGCCTTAACACACCACCTGAGTCAGCTCCTGCACTCGCGTCCAACCAACCCTGCGAACACCTCTGACGTGTGTGTCTGACCTGGAGTTACGCTCCTCATGTGATAATTATCCTACAGCATTCAGAGTTGGTTTGTGTGTCATTGTCACGGTTATTAGGCACTTCTGTGAGTCCTGTGACCCTCTCATGATGTTGCTGTCTGCTCCTTGTCCATCTGTCTTGCACTGTAAGGAAGTGTTGGTTACTGTCCCCTCTAAAAACTACTCACCTATTTGTAAGATTGTGGCACTTCCTTTCCAGACTAAACGAATACAGCTACTCCCACTCTCCTTAGAGGATCTGGTTCCCATATGTTTTATTCTGGAGTTTCTGCAATATATCTACAATCTTTCTTAAATCAGTCTTTCCCTTTTGTTTGCTAATTATCACGGTTCTCGAGGTTTGAAACAGTAACGAAGATGCAGCTTGAGAGTTGAAGAATCAAAACCCTGGTGTGGCTGTACAGATAGGTGAATGACTTAATTTGACTCATAGGTGGCAGTTTGAGATCAGGTACGTAAATAAATCAAAGAGCCGTTGCAGAATTTAATTCTGACAAAGCTGCAGTATGAAGCGAGTTCTTGGAGTTGCTGCTCTTGTCCAGCTCTGTAGAGTCTCCCGTGTCTTCTGGGTAAGAGGCTTGGAGCTCGTAGCCCGTGGCTCGTCCTGCTAGAGCGGGTGGAAGGCTGCAGGTGGCTTTCGCAGCCTTGGTACTGTTTTTGGGGGGTTTAAGAAGGAGGGTGGTCTTTCTGCTGGCCCTGAACTTTGTGTCTAGCTCCAAACGTCCTTTGTCCCTCTGCTTTGCACACTCCTGCTTGTTTTTAAGTAGATCCTCTCAATCAATTCCTGCTTTCTAACCAGGGCCAGGGAGAAATGCCTTTGGCTTTGGCTGTAGGTCTGGAAACACTTAAACAAAAGCCTGAAGAGCCCTGAAGAACCAGGCCTGAGCTGAGCTACTTCAGTCAGATGCTGTTTTCACCACTGCCAGTGCAGTAGACTAGACCTTAACACGGCACCTGAGCTGAAACCACACTGCTTATGTGTGCCTTGTACAGATGAATTACAATCACTTTGCTGCCTCTGTGCTTTGCCCAGTGTTGTTATAAATGCTTTCCAGAATGGCAGGAAACCTAGAAGAAACGTTTAGATTTTTTTTTCCCCCCTTTGAGCTCTGTATTTGCTCATCAGTCTATGAAAATTACTGACTTGTGACTTGTTTTAAAATATTCAACCCAAAGCCCAGTGAAGTAGTGGAAGCGTTGACCTTAATATATACCAACTTCAGCCTCGCTATGTGATAGCTGAGGTCATTTGCAGTGCTGTGCAACTCAGCCCAAACATCAGAGGGATTAGCAGTTCCTTTATACCGACATGGCAGTGAATCTTACTGTGACACTAACAGATTTTTAGTTGAAAGCTTTGGAAATTGGTCTTGTTGGTGCTTTTAATTTTCTCTTTTTCAGCCAGTTTTGTCAGCAGCTCTAATCCATGCACAGCCTGACAGTCAGCACTTACTATTGCAGAAATTAAACATTTTCCATGTGTGATTTGTTACTTGCTTTTGTGACAAGCAAAAATTTTAATCTGAGGTAGCAGCATGCTGTTTGGTCCCAGCATATTTGTTTGTAACTGGTCCAATTTATCTGATTCAGGTGCACTGTGGCCAGGTATGAAACCTGAAAGTGGTTTAATTCAGACTCCATCTACAAGTCAGCACAGTGTTCTTACCTGCACTACAGGGTTAACCACAAGCCAGCCCAGCCCAGCACATTATTCTTATTCCATTGAAGGTAACTTGGCATGGTTTTTATCTGCATCTCTCTCCACCTAATTGAGTCCAGATACAACAAATAGAGAGGCTTGCACGTTTGTTCTTGGTTTGTGCATGCTTCTTTATGCTTTGTCTCTTTTCTCTTTGTGTGTATGTGTTTGGTTTTGTATTTGCTACATACCTCTGTATGCACCAGGCTGGCTTGTTGGTGCCATGCTGATGGACTTAACAGGGTGAAGAGCAAATGGGAAGGGGAGAGGAGACTAAATGTTGTATTCTTGCATGCCTTTACTGGGAATGCTCTTGCAGCTCAAGCTCTTTATTGGTGGTCTTTAGCTCGATGTCAGGAAATATGCTGACATTGGATTTTTTTTTTTTTTTTTTTTTTAATTACTTCTGGAGGTAGATGGCTCTTTATATATTACATGCACACACCCCCCAGCTTGGTAGATCTGCTAGAAAGTGAATTTCTCAGCATAGACCTAGCCTACAAATATTCTAGCTGCTGGAAGTGCCACATCTAAGAAGCCAGGTGCTGAATTTCCCTAGCTTCCAAAGCAATTTTTAGGAGTAAATGTGCCAGTTAGCTGAATAATGGAATATTGTTGTTTATGGCAAATATGTGCAAATGGATACTTTTTTGCTAGGCAGGATTTTTGCCATTTACGTTTGGGTGATGAACTGTGAAAATTTGTCTCTTTCTCTGTAGTTTTTAAAAAGCATTTCAAGAATTCTTAATCTGTTTCTTGTGTGATGTTTTCATAGAATAATTCAGGGACTTCAGATCTTTAGTTCAGCCTCCTGCTCAAAGAAGAATTGACACTGAATTCAGAACTGGGTTGCTCAGGGCTTTATCTAGCTGGGTCTCAGAAACCTCTGAGGATGGAGATTTCGCCAGTTCCGGTGCCTGACCGTCATCACGGTGAAACTTTTTTTCTTTTGTCAACTCAGAGCATCCCCTCTTTCACATTGTGACCGTTTCTCTCCTCCTCCTGCTATGCACCTGCAAAAAGAGCCTGGCTCTGTCTTCTTTATAACCTCTGTGCAGGTACCAGCAGGGTGCTGTCAGATGCCCCAAAGCCATCTCTTCTCAAGGCCTGGACAGTCCCACTCCCCCCAGCTGCCCCTCGCAGGGCACATGCTCCAGCTGCCTGACTGTTTTGGTGGCTCTTTGCCAGACCTGCTGAATTTTATCAACATGTTTCTTGTGCTTGAGGCCCCAAACTGAATGCCGTATCCAGATGTGGTCTAATGAGTGCCAAGTAAAGGGGAATAACTCTTAAAATTAGCAATAAGTGGGTTTTAGCATATCTTTCACTGATAGGAAGGCCATGTGGTATGTCGTGGTACTTGCTCAGCTTGCGTCATTGTGAGAATAAATGGTCCAGCATAATTTTTATCCTTAATTTATTTTTCACGTTCATAACATGAGCAATACAACGCTGGAAAGACTACCTTCCTTCAAACATAACTCTCCTCCAGGTACTCCCACCGGCAGAATGAATTACAATGTTTTACAGCACGAGGTTTAATTGCCAAGGGTCAGAAGTGGTTCTGTATAATGTGACCCCTGGCAGGTTTGCCAGTGATGTACCACGGCGAGCACGTGAATCCCTGGGGATCAGTGAGGTGTTGGAGCTGCCTTCAGGCCTCGCTCCACAGAAGGATTTTAAAATATTTGATCCACGCTGCTGTGAGAATGTGTGATTTGAGGAGAGTTTCCCTTCAGGCTGCTCTTTGAAAGTGTGAAAAAGTCACCTGAATTGTGTAAATGCTATCCCTTTTCTGAAAAACTTTTTGCAAACTGGCAGGAAACTTCCTTTTCCGGATTTGCTACATTTCCTTTTCATCAAATTAGCAAGCAGCCTGCTGAGGGCCAGCTCAGTACTTGGGCTGGCGCAAGGGAGGTGGTGGAGCAGGAGCTGGAAGTTGCTTTGCTAGTAATCTCTTGAAAATTTACCTTTTCTCACCAACCAAAATAGTAGGGCGATACGCAGTTGTACGATGCTGCTGTCCCACCGGGGGTGTATTTCAGTGCATGGATATGGTTTAGTCTGCAGATGCTGGACTGAAGTAATGTGATATTTTAACCCTGGTAAATGGTCAGGTGCACTTAGTGACTGAGGATTTTGTTTTTTTACTCACCTGAGCTATGGCCATGGTGGTATGTCGCAGAGGCGCTTGGAAGCACTGGGAGCAACGTGGGAGGAATGGCTGCTTCTTGCCTCGCCACTTCCTTCCCTGTGAGAGCAAAGCAGCCAAGTGAAACATGAGATGCATTAATTGCAATTTCCTTTCCCAGCACATGAAGCAGGTTGAAACATCTTTGAAAGTGACTGAAGCAAAACCAAATGGGATGAATAAGGCAGGGGAGGCAGGGATATAAGGCCTGAGGATGAGGTCTGGAAGTGGGGGAGAAAGAGGAGAGAAGAGAAAAAGGCACGGCACCTTCAAGGCCATACTTGTGTTTGCTGATCTTTTAAACCTGAGACCGTGAAGTGGTCCCTTCTGGCACATCTGTGCCAAACATTTTTGCATGTTCTTGGCTCATTCACAGGTAAAAGGAACTGACCCACAGCGCAGAAAGAATTGGTTAATCTCTGTAGTGGGAGCTGTTTGTAAAGATCTGATGTGTAACACTGTATAGATAAAGGGTAATTAAAAAATAAATGTTGGAAGGAGACCAGAGTTAAGATAAACAGTGAAGTTCATATGAGGGAATCTGTGGTTTTACCAGAATCCCAGCACTTGGAATCTTTTTTCTATGATTTCTTAACTTCTGTTATCTATCTCAGTGGAGAAGCAGCCTCTTCAGAGCACTACAGATGAGAATTGCTTTCTGTTTGCTCTCTGTGATAATCTTGAGAGAGGTGGTAGAATAATCTGTCTTCTAGATAGTTCATCTCCGGCTTCGCGGCAGGTTTGTTCTGCGTTAGCGAGGATCTTTTCTGGAGAGCTGCTCTTCGCAGTGCCCTAGGAAGTGACATTTTCTTAAGGTAATAACAGCCTTGATCATTTCCGTAACACGTATAGTTGGAAGCAGTTTTATTTGGAAACTAACCCCTGTTCTCTAGCAGTTGCTTATGAGGAGTATCTGTGACGGGTACCTTCCTCTCACAGCTGTGCTTCTAGTAGCTGCGTAGCTACTGTAGGTACTTGAGTATCTTCATTACCATTACTGCTGTTCAGTGCAGCCTTTTTTCCTTTTTCTAAATGTTCTCCCCCAAAATTCTCTCCCATCTGTTTTTGAACACTGCTGCTCCTGTCTGTGAGGGGATTCCCAGGGGCTAATTACTTACCTTCGTTTCTGCTTCTGCAGAGATGCCACCCTTCACATTTCTCACCTCTTGTAAATACTGTGTATTTCTGCACCTCTTTTAAGATATATTTCTTTTGTTTTTCATCTTTTTTGAGGCATATTTTGGATCCATTCCTCTTTCCAGGAGCTGTTCACCAGGTAGTATCTGTGCTTGCTATAACACAACGTACATTGATTAAGAGTTCGTGGTGGGGTCTGTTTCCCTGGGGTAGACTGAAGCCTTCAGAAGCTTGAGTTCTTCAGTCTTGGGGTGAATTCTGCATGGGTGTTATTTGCAGAAAGTGAGGGCTTTTCTCAGAGTGATACTGTGGATTTCTGCAAGTCTTTTCATAAGCATCTAAAAGTGATTTTTGGTTTTATTTGTGTGCAGAGGAAGAAGGTTTAGCAAAAGAAAATATTTCTTGGTGGCACCTGGTTTAGTACATCCTGATTTTGTTCATGCTGATTTCATTATTTGTTTTCACTCATCCTTGAGTGTCCCAAAACCCCATGTGGAGTAACGTTTAATGGAATGGCCCTGTGGCTGTAAAACCACAAAATCTGCTAAATGACTGGTGTTCCCAGAAGGTGCTCTAGCAGCCTCTTCTGTGTTTTGGAAGAACCGAATGCAGTGACATGAAGGCTATTAAACGTCTTAAAATTCATACTAACAACTACATGTCTCTAATAATTTGTCCTACAAGCTGTTGACAAATTATTTCAGAGAGTCCCATCCAAAAAACCAGTTGTAGTCTCACAGGGGTAGGGGGAGATATGTTTGCTTTCTCCAGTAGGAAGCAACCTTTTTATACTATTTGAAATATTTTTACTATTTCCTTAATTTTTTTGATCTAATTAGACTAAATACGCTAAGTCCAATGCAGAGAGAATTTTTTTAATCAAAACTGATTTAAACACATTCATATCCATTTTAGTGATTTATTCTGATTAATTTTCAACTGCTAATAATTGAACAGCAGAATGCGATTGTTGTCTTCTCAAAACTTTTAGTAAAGATGTGAAACCATTTTAATTATACTCCAATTGCTTAGCAGGCGTGGAGGGAAAAGGTTTCTGAAACATTTGAAAGTGCTTTTAAAATATATGCTAGCTCTCCTTCCCTGTAAGCCCAGCTGAAATGTAACTGGTTTCAAAATACACCCCAACTCTTTTTTGGCTGTTACAAGCAGAGTGCTGCAGGAAGCACTAATGCTTGCACGTAAGCCTAGTAAGTACTTATTTCACAGCTCGGATTGGTCTTGTCTCTTGTGCTTTTCTAGAAGCATTTAATGCAGTAATCCTTAATTTTACAGCATCAACTACCAATGCCAGTCCAGTCTCTACATCCTCAACTGTTGTCAATATTTCCACATCAGCAGTAGCCAGCATCTCACAGGTAAAACTTCTTCCTTGTTATATTTGTGTGCAGCATCTCCTTCACCTTTGTTTAACACGTTACTCAAAACTAACAAAGGAAGGCCAAATATTTGCCTCACTTCAGGAGCACAGTGGGTTATAGGGCTCAGTATGTAACTCGAAGTCAGCAAAATTGCTCTTGCTGTCTCTTTGACCATGACGCTTTTCCCTTTGGCCTTCGCAGCAAACTCACTTCATCTGTTCAAAGCTGTTTCCTTGTCTGCAGGTCGTGTGGTGAATCTTAAACAGGGTACTGGGATCTCTGCAAGAGAGACAGTGGAGAAGAAACAGTAGAACTATTCTGAGAACCAAACCTACAGGGAGGATTATAGGTGGATGTTTTTTGAATGCCTTCGTTCTCCCTCAGCAAGAAAAGGAAAATAGGTTGTACACAAACAAAACAAAAAACCCCCAGTAAAGTAGTAGATGCATTCTGATGGTGCGAGAATAAAACAAAGTCAAAAAGCCCTGCAGCTAGCACGGAGCCCTTCCCCCTGACTGTGACCTGCTGTGGGTAATACATAGCACTGTCAGCCGTTAACTGCCGTTTTGAATCTTTAGATATACAAAGGAACCCTTCAATGTCACAGCTTTGCAGAAAGAGAATATAGGAAGTGTGGAAAATGCAATGGATACGCAAAAATCCTTGTATGCTTATGCTGTTGCTTTTTAATGTTCTTTCATTAACATAAACTTGCTTGGAGCAGTAAGGGGAAAAAAAGCTTTTATTTCAGTAGTGCAGACCAAGGTACCTGGTTCACAAATCCAGGTTGCTCTTTGAGGGAATCAGGGGTGCACAGCGTGCCTGAAGAGTATGACGTGACATTTGGGGTGGCTGCTTTCTTTACTATTGTAGCAGAAATTAAAATCTTCAAGCACAGCTTTAGGTGCTCAGTGATCTCCTCCTAAATGAGCAAATGGTCTTCATAAATGGATACCTTTTGTCACAGCATGCAAAACATTTGCTTGCTGAAGTCAGGACATGAGTAAAGGCAGTTTATCCTGTAGCTCTCGTGGCCAGGGTTGCACCCTCAGCCAGTGCCAAGACCACTTTCTGTCGCTGTCCGTACATCTGGTATCAGAAAGTAAAACACAAGACAAAACCACAAATTCCAGAACACAGACAGTGTGGACTGATGCCGTGGCATCCACTCGATACTCCCCTGTTACTCTCACATCATTCAGAATGAATTCATTTTTGAAGAAACCGGAGGCAGAGGAGTGGCCCTGTGATCGCTGGCCTCCTGTCTGCAGAACCTGCCTGTGCGGGGGGCCATTGGGAAGTCAGATCTCTCAACCCTTTTTTGGGATGTCTTACATATGCAGAAGGAAATAGCATAAAGTCAGACTGTGCTCTTGCTGGGATTTCTTTTTGACAGGCGTATTCTAGCATAAAAGTCATCGTAATATCGAGTGTCTTCTGAAAGAAGTGTCCTGTCATAACCGATCCTTTCCTCTAACAGGAGTATCCTACGTACACGATCCTTGGCCAAAGTCAGTACCAGATGTGTTACCCAAGTTCTGGCTTTGGAGTCGTAACACCAGCAGACAGCAACACGGAGAGTACTGCATTAGCAACAACTACGTATCCAACCGAAAAACCAAACGCCGTGGTGCCTACGCGGACGGTGCAGAGACATTCCTCTGGTAATGGTTGGATCTTTAACAGGGTGGCTGCAAAATACCTGTGACAAACAGTATGGTGTGCAGACATGGGGAAAACTTTTTTCCAAAAGCTAACGGCAGCACCTTTGCCTGCTGGCCTGGACAGGACATTTGCCTTCCATTGTCAGACTGGTCTCACTGGTGTGCGGGGTATTATGGTGGGCCAGTCAAACTTACGTATTGGAAGTCTTATACTGCTGCGATTCAGGAGGCACCTACTACATGCTCTGAATGCCAGAGGGAGAGGGAATTCCAGGGGTGTCAGGGCTGGGTGTTCGCTTGGGCTACAGGACAGTTGATGATACCCAGTCTCAATAGCTCATGCTAGCTTTTTCCCTCCCACAGACAGGTATTCGAATTACGTGACAGCCATGAAGGGCTGCCAGTCCCTTCTTCTGCTTCATCATGTAAACTGTTTTTGAAATGACAACTGTTCTGCCGTGCTTTGTATGCGAGCAGATCTGCATCCGCATAGCGTTAAGTTATCTGGCACTTGTCAGGGGGAGAAGATTTTAGCTGGTAAGAGAAGAGATGTAGAAAGTGGTTTAATTGACTATTCTAGAGAAGTCACATCTTTCACTGGCCTTTTCCAGTAATGCTGTGCCACGTACCATCCGCAGCAGTGTTGACTAAAATTTCCTCATAGTTTTCTAAACTTAACAAGGAGAAGAGCAAAGACTTATTGCTTCTACTGGTGTCTCACTCAAGGAGTTATGAGATTCTTCCCATGTTGTCAAACAGTTTTAGATTGAAATCTGCTGCCTGTTGCAGATTGGTAGGCTGGAAAAAAAAATACAGATTCTGTTCATTTTTGTTGGTGCCCTGGGTCTGGCCAGGATGGAGTTCACTTTCTTCATAGAGCTCTGCTGGTGCTGTGTTTTGGATTTGTGGCTAAAGCAGTGTTGATAACACACCGGTGTTTTGGCTACTGCTGAACAATGCTTGCACAGTGTCAAGGCTTTCTCCCCTCCACGCCGCCCCCAGCAAGCAGGCTTGGGGTGGACAAGAACCTGGAAGGTGACACAGCTCGGACAGCTGATCATACCATATAATGTCATGTTCAGCAATAAAAATTGAAAGAGCTTCCAAGGTGGCTCTTGCTTGGAGATGGGCTGGGCATCAGCCTGCTTGTGGGAGGTGGTGAGTGATTGCCTTTGCAGCACTTTGTCTTCTCCATCTTCCCCCAGTCCATCAGTAGTACCTGAGCTCTGCCAAGTCCTCAAACTCATTCAAGCAACCTGAAAGCAGGGATAGGTGGCTGCCAGTGTGTGAAGCATCCAGATCGATAGTCTTGAACTCAGTGAAGTTCCAGACCTCTCTCACCTTTACCTTATGGGATGCTACAGACAGGGGATGACAACCACCACACTGTGATGTAGATCAAGAAGCATGGTGCATGGTGCTTCAAGCACTTTCCCTCTTTCAGGAAGCAGTTGCCCTCTAGTCGGGGTGAGCAACAGCAGATTTACCCATGAGAATTTTCTCGTACTTGATGTTGAGAACCTAAGGAATTGACCTGTTATTTCAAGGCACTGGCCAGGGAATGGCCCAGTTGTTAATGTTTTCAGTGCCATTTTCTTAGCTCAGGAATTCTCCAAGTTCACCATTTTGCATGAATTTTCATAGGAATTGCAATGTCTCATCTTCAAGACCTGGACTGAATTCAAGTTTTTTCAAGTCCCCTGTGCCCTCTGCCTTCCTGCTACAGTTCTGATCCTATTTCTGAACTAGTTAGGCAGATGTCTGGGATGTTAACTCTTCTGCCTGAACTGTTAATAAAGGATTCAGAGAGTATCTCCCATCATGGTCGTAATATCCTGCACATCAAAGCACTGATTTTTTTTTTTTATTTTTTTTTTTATGGTGGTGCTTTACTCTTTCCCTGGGAAGGGTGTTCTTACCAGTAGCAGAATAGGCTCCATAATGTATCCCTGTCAGTCATGGCCATGGTGCTTGGCCAAGTTTGTGTCTCCAGGGCCGAGATCATCCCTGTTACTCTTTACTAATTCTTGGACAGGCCAATGGAGCTGTAGTTGTAGTATGTCTGTTTCACAGTTAGCACACCATGGATTTGTGTGTGATTAACACACTCCGGATAACTCTGTGCGCTGACTGTTGTTTAACTGTTAGTCAAAGACTTACAGTGGCACGGGACTGAGTAGTGTATGCGGAGGTGGAAACGGCATGCGTTGTATAGTGTTGCTTGACACAAAAGGCATTTGACTAGTCCAGGAAATCTGGGAGGGAGAGGTGTCGTTAAATACTTTCCTTTGTACACTCGTGCCAGTCTGAGGGTTTCTGGTGCTCTCTCAATATGTATTAAAAGAACCAACTGAGTAATAAAGCAGTTCCAGGGTAGTGAGACATCTGAGGGGTTACAGGCCTTAGGATGGAGGGTGCTCTGTCTTTGGCTTTGTAGCTGCAGTAGCTCAGTCCTGGTGGACTGAATTGAGGACACAGCTGTTTTGAAAGGATGGGACAAAGAAATCGTGTTTTGTGTTCTAATAAGGGTTCAACTACTACTGCATCAATAAAGCAAGATAACATCTTACCTTTTGCAAAGGAGGTTTATGGCCGAATGCTATAAGCTTTATGTTGGTGTTTGTTTTGAGACATGAGGGGGTGAGAGCTGTGTGATTTTTTTCTTCTAGGAGATGCATCCACAAGTCCTTCATTATCAAGAGCAACAGCAAGTAAAGAGTTAGATGAGCAGGCAAGAAAAAACATCCCTGGGAAGAACAGGGGGAAGAGGAAAGCAGATACCTCCTCCTCACAGGATAGTGAACTGGAGGTAAATAGTAATCTTGTTTTCTACAGGTAGCATGGCAGAATAGTGTGGTGGTAAGAGACCTCCTCTCTTTCTTTCCGTCCTATCTCCATGGAAATGGAAGGGGATCATTAGAATCATAGACTAGTTTGGGTTGGAAGGGACCTTTAAAGTTCATCTAGTCCAACCCCCCTGCAATGAGCAGGGACATCTTCAACTAGACCAGGTTGCTCAGAGCCCCGTCCAACCTGACCTTGAATGTTTCCAGGGATGGGCCATCTCCCACCTCTCTGGGCAACCTGGGCCAGTGTTTCACCACCCTCATCGTAAAACATTGCTTCCTTATATTTAGTCTGAATCTCCCCTCTTTTAGTTTAAAACCATTACCCCTTGTCCTATCGCAACAGGCCCTACTAAGAAGTCTGTCTCCATCTTTCTTATAACCCCCCTTTAAGTATCAAAAGGCCGCAATAAGGTCTCCTTGGAGCCTTCCCTTCTCCAGGCTGAACAACCCCAACTCTCTCAGCCTTTCCTCACAGGAGAGGTGTTCCATCCCTCTGATCATTTTTGTGGCCTCCTCTGGACCCGCTCCAACAGGTCCATGTCTTTCCTGTACTGAGAGATAATTTGGGAAATTCCCATGACCCATGTTGTCTGAGAACTGGCCCAAATGAGTTCTTCAGTGGTCCTTGACAAGCATCACTTAAACGCATCTTGGAATCATAGTGGTGTCAATGGAGGAGACATCTGGACGTCTCTAGTACAAGCCTCCTGCTCAGAGCAGGGCTGTCCCCAGCACTGGTGGCTTTGTCTAGCTGAGTCCTGGGAACCTCCAAGGCTGGAGATCCTGTACCTGTCTAGTGATCTGTCCTAGGACTACCACGTCCACCTGGGGAAGGAGGTTTTCTGTCTCCAGCTGGAATCTCCGAAGCTGCAAATTTCTCCTTCTTTTTCCATGGCAATTTTCCATCTGCCACTACTGAGAAGAATTTGTCTCTGTCAGCTTTGCAGTTCCCTTTCAATTAGTTGCGATCTATTAGATCACCCTTAGTCTCCCCTTTGCCAAGATAACCGTCAGAGCTCCCTCAGCCTCTTCTCTAGGCTGCTGACCATCTTGACAGCCTTTTGCTAGCTGCTCTCTAGTTTCCTCACCTACCTCTGGAACTGGGAATGCAAACTGTGACTTTCCCAGTGCCAAGTAGGGTGAGACAGCACCTTCCTTCTATCAGCTAGGCACACTTAGTATTCTCCAGCACACAGTTCATCTTATCCACAGGGAGAGAGCGCTGCTGGTTCATATTGTGCCTGGTGTCCACTGTACCCTCCGGCTCCTTCCAGCCTGGACCAATACGAGGGGTTATTCTACCTCACATGCAGAATCTGCAGTTATTGAACTTCTTCTAGTTTCTGTTGGCCCAGATCTCAAGTTCATCAAAGTCCTTCTGTACTGAAACTCTGCTGTTCTTCATGGCAGCCAGTCCCCTTATTTATCATAACAAAGGTGTCTCTGATAAACACCAAGGTCATTTACCTGGTGCTCTCCAGATCACAGACAGTAAACTTCTACCGTAGCAGGGCTCTAAAGTTCATTAGCACTCGCAAGTTTTTGCTTTTGTAACTATAAAAGCAAGAGAAGCTTTTGAAATAGTTTGACCAAGAGAGCCTTACCCTGAGCGTATAGTTGCACTGTAGCGGTATATAAACTCCACCGCACTAAACTGAAAGAGTTTAATTAATAATGCGTTCAGCCTGTAAGATGAATACTGTTGTTCATATCTGTTAAAAGCATACTGCAATTAACCCTAAAACTTGCTCCTTTATTGTAGCTCAGTGCTTGGAATATCTCAACCCTAACCTGCTTTTATTCTCTATGCAGCGAGTGTTTCTCTGGGACCTGGATGAGACCATCATAATCTTCCATTCACTTCTCACAGGGTCTTATGCTCAAAAATATGGCAAGGTAATGTTGTCTTTTCTGTGGAAGAAAAATCATATTTGCCATGGAGATGTAAATGTTAATCTTTGGAAAAGGAATAGAAAATGATATTTTGTTTTAAATGTATAAGGTGATACTTTTAACTTGTTGGCAGTTTGGGGCGAGGAGAGAACGTTGAATTTGATTTTATACAGAGCTAGGATATGGACATCACAAACACTTCCCTTCTAACAATACAAGTCTTAAAATCTCAAACTGTTTCTATCATCATTGGGAATTCTTGAGGTCATAGCACATAGTATTTTTTCTCCTTCAAAATATATTGAAGGTTTTTGAATGTTTTGTTTGTGTTGCTTCTGAAAATGCATCAGTCCCTGCTATGCAGTACTGAAGTGTTTTGTTAAATTTTGGGTTGCTGTGTTACCAGAATGTGGATTATTTTGTTGTTGTTGTTGTTGAGTTGTTTAAAATACTAGGGAAATTGTAGTTCACACTATTGAAATGCAGATGGAATTACATCAGGCTTGATATACAGTGCAACATAACTGATGAAAGATTTATCACAATTTACTTCGGCCTGTAACCACAGTGAATTTACATTTTCTCTTTTTGTTTTGCCAGGATCCAACCCTAGTGATTGGCTCAGGTCTGTCAATGGAGGAGATGATTTTTGAAGTAGCTGATACTCACTTGTTTTTCAATGACTTGGAGGTACATGGCAAATGTTTTCGAAAGGCAAAACTCCACGTTACCTAGTTAGAATTACACTGCACCGTTTGTGAGGGCTGTTGCGCTTCAGAGCCACTTGATGCTGAAACATAACAGTCTGCCAAAACTGAAGTGGTTGTAAGCACAACCTAATCAGAGAGGTGTACTCTTTTATCTGAGGACAGGCATTCTGCAGACATCTAGTGTCATGAGCTCTCTTAGCTCTCTTATGGGTTTCTACCTGAACCTGTATAAATAAAAAGTGATGTCTGCTTTGTCTTATATTTTCATTCTGGACTGGTAAGCACTTTGCTTTCACTGATCCTGTTTTGAAATGGAGACCAGAGATGTGGGGGAAAAGATGACCTTGAGAATGTCAGTTCTCAGGGGCTTTGACTAAGCCAAGGACAGAATACAACTTGTGCATCTCAGCCAGTGTCTCAATAGGTTACGCTGGCTGTGTAACAACTATGAAGGACACGCTTCCAGAGAGAAGCATGCTGTACACGTGGAGGTCCCACAGCACCCTCCATTTTTCTTTCCTGCAAGCTATCTCTGCTGCTCTCCTGTTCCCATCCTGCCTCAGGGACTTCTGGTCAGCTCCCATCCTCTTTCATGTGCAGTATTCTTTGCCAAATTAAATACATCTCACTGTTCTGTGCCACTTCCACAGAAGTGGAATATAAATCTTTGCTTTAATCATGGCAATGCCCTATGCTGTGCTATGATATATTATCCTATGGTAATGGACACAGTAAGGCGATCTGTACAGGAAGATGTGAAGTTATGCCAGAATCTGGAATTAAATGGTTGAAAATAGCAGATTTCCTGACTCATGTCTTCTTTGATACGTGTCCATGAATATGGACTCATGAACCTAATTTGCAGAATTTACAGGACTAGTTTAAAGCTTATGAAGGCTGAATATGAACAGTGAATAGAAACTTAAATGAAGTTTCTATTTGTGGCTGTGACGACTTGCAGCTGTGCACTTTGCAAAGGTAGCAATGACAGGTACCTCCCTGCCCCAGAAAAAAAAAAACCAAAACACCAAATACAGTCTCTTGTGCTGGAAACATAGTCACTGGTATGTTAACTATGTGATCAACACCACCACTTGCTGCTGTAAGTGTTGGTTAGCAGCAGCAGTGGGAAATTCTTGAAATGGAGAAAATTCACTTCTTGTCCTAAGGTGTTTGCAATTTATCTCTGGGTTAAATCAGCTGTGCTAAGGAGCGGAGCCTTGGCAGTGCCACTATGCTGATGTTTCACTCCAGGGTTCGTGCTGTGACTCTCCGGTAGCGTAATTGACCATTGTCTTGATGAAACAGAATATCAATACCTGACCAGATAACGTGGTTTTGGGGTATTTTTGGTATTGTTTGGTTTGCTTTTGTGAAATGGCAAAAGGGTTTCAAATGACGAGTGAGTCCAACCTGCTTAGTGAGTGTCGAAGTTCCTTTTTTGCAGACAACTCGAAATGTCATAGAAACATGCTTGTTTCAGGCTTTTCTGGTACTTCAAATCCCAGTCCTGGCAAGGACCTGTAGGTGCTGAGAAGTAAAACCTAGTACTGGAAGACAAAGCTAATGGAAGCTACATATAGGTTTGTGGAGGCAGTATGGCATGGCTTGTTGCTGCTGGGAAATGTGAGGGGTTTGTTTTATATCACACTTTCTGTAATCTGCAAATTTCAGTATATTTCTGGATTACAACAGTGTGACTTTATTTTTGTTTTTTTCTTAAACAGGAGTGTGACCAGGTACACATAGAAGATGTGGCGTCTGATGACAATGGCCAAGATTTAAGGTGGTGTACTGATGAATGGATGAAATGTATAGCTGACATAATCTGTTTTTTGCGGGGACTTCAGACCCAAATGGGTTTGAGGGATGGAGGTCAGCATTGTGCAGGGGATGAAACTTGGCAAACAGTGTTTGTTTGCTGGGTGGTATTTCTTTGAAGACCTACAAAACATTAAGACTTTCGGAATTACAATGTGAATTATATTGTTCGCTGTTGAATGTTGCCTATGTGCTCAATGACATGTCATGAATGGAGAACCAACACTCCAAACTTCACGATCTTGACCTTTGAAAGTCTCCCTGTGGTTTGCATCCCTCTGTGAGCTGATTGCGTACACTGTCAGGTGGGGTGAGGGTAAGTTTTCTCTTGCATTAATGAGCTGAACTGGCTCATGGAAAGATCTGAGAAGTGCCTGTCTGTCAGGGAGAAAGAAATACAGGGAAAGTGGCGAAGCAGGACCTGCTTCCTGCAGTCGTGAGCTGGGAAAGCAGCTCATCTGCTTGTGGAGCTGCAGCTGTGATGTAAAGACACAGATGTTATGTTTGGAAAATACTATGCTGGGGTTTATCACTGCGGGAGGAGAAAGGGGTTAGTGGGAAGGACGCTCTGTATCACAGAGGAGCGAGCAGTCAAAGAGCGAAGGAAGGTCTTGTAGTGGAGGGTGTGAAAGAAGAGTTGAATCAGTACATTTCAGTACAGCAGTTCAGAACCGGCAGCAAATGTAGTTGGATATCAGGGTACGTTGCCAATAGAAGTTTGTCTCCGCTGTCAGGGTGCAGTGGTGGTTGTGCAGAGTTCCTCTCCGAGGTGCTTTTCTAGCTGCCGTCAGAGCTGAAGTGTGCAGTCCTGCCAGAAAAGCTGCAGTGATTCTGCTGCTGTGGCACACATAACAGATCTGCTTTTCTGAAATAGCAACTACAATTTCTCCACGGATGGCTTCAGCGGCTCAGGAAGTAACGCAAATCACAGCTCATCAGTTGGTGTCCAGGGTGGAGTGGACTGGATGAGAAAACTGGCCTTCCGCTACCGCAGGGTACGAGAGATCTACGACAAATACAAAACTAACGTTGGAGGTGAGTGTTCACCTGCACCAATATCTGAGCACTAAACAGTTTGTGGTGCCAGACTCTGTCCTTCCTCAGAGCTTTTGCTTTCCTGAACGTTTGGACATGAAAAGTAACCATTCTCCTAGTGCTAAATGGGATCAACTCTCCATGGAATCTAAGAGGGTACGTCTTCCAAAACTGAACAGCATGCCAGTGCAGTCTGTGAGTTATGTAGACAGGGATGGTCAGTCAATCCTGTATCTAAGAGAAAATTTTGGTGCAAACAGTGTCCCTTTGCTAATTTTGTATGAAAGGCTGCCTGTCACTCTGCTTAGGACGGGCCTAAATGACTTACATACCATGCTGCTTAGGAGGTCTTTTCACTTGTGTCTTCACAAAATCTTTTATCATGCCATTGTCAAGAAATACAGCGTTTTGGCTGCTGTGCTCATAGTCTGACATAACATGTCTACCATCTGTTCACAAAGTCACTTAAAATCTTCTAGTTTTGCTTCCCTTCCAATGCCAAAGTAGTAATAATGATGCAAGCCACAGATATCAAATGTAGATAAATTTTCTCTTTAGTCTGAATGTTGGCGTTGACACCCCTGGGAAAGGGGTGCTGCTGGAGCAGCTCACCTGGCAGGGTGACTCGGCCTGGTGGGTTGTGGGTTTAGGTACCCTTTGCCTACGCAAAAAAAGAATGTTTTCTTGGACGTATTTTCTAGAAACCAGGTGTTCAAAACTATAACTTTAAGCCTTAAAAATACATCAGCGTAAGTCTGCATTTCAGTATGCTGCAGTGACCTTGTTTCTGGTAGGGGTCAGACCATTATTCTGTATTTTGCACATGGGAAACCTGGATGCAAAGTTTTTCAGGACCTGTCTAAAGCCGCATGGTAAAGCAGTTGGCAGTGCAGCCCACCACAATGGGTCCCTCCGTGGCCCCGTTGTCAGAGGACTGGTGTAGTTCAGGGCTGGAGTGAGGTGGGGGGTTCGTACGTCATGGCTGGAAATTGGGTGGAGAGAGGTTCAGACTCGAGGGGCTCCTTTCTTGTTTATTTAGTGACAGGAGCAGGTTTGAGAGTACGGGCTCCATTTCTGGCTGCTTTTAATACAAAACTGGATGCTTTGAGAAAATGATATCTAAAAGGGATAAAAAATATGGGGATTAAAAAAGATATCTAAAAGGGATTGAAGTGGAAAGGGTCTTTTGGGAAGTAGGAAGTCAGAGAGGGTGGCTGCAGGAGTTCCTTCCCCTGCTCTCTGTGGCCTTGGACAACACCCATTGCTGCAAGTGCTTTGTACAAGAGGAATGCATTTTGTTGCACGTATCCTGAGAAATGGCTTGAAATAATCAGAGAAAAGTATCTGCCCAGTTCCCCACAGTCAGAATCACAGAGGAGTGTCTGGGCTCATCCGTGTCACTGGAAGCTGGTTTCTCCCGTTGCCTCGAGACAGTCTCAGCTTTCAGATGCCTTCAGTACCGTCTTATTTATTGCAGAACAGGCGGCTGTTAAATTGAGTGATGGTGCTCTCTGTGTTAGACTTGCCAGCGCAGCTGGGAACACTTGTGTTGCTTGCCTTCCAGGCCTTCTTAGCCCGCAGAAGAGGGAAGCTCTGCAGCGACTAAGGACCGACATAGAAGTGCTGACGGATTCCTGGCTGGAAACCGCATTGAAGTCCCTGCTACTCATACAGTCCAGGTATGGAAACTGGAAATGTGTATGTTGCTTTCTCAGCCCTTTCTCTCACTTAGATTTGCATGCAGCGCTTTGTTGCAGCAGTGTCCATACATAATACTACTGCTGCTTGTCACGGGTGCTGGGCGGCAAAGTGAGTGAGTGCAGGAACTCCGCTGCTGAGCACCCTTTGGGATTTTTCTGCTGCAATGTCTGTTGTTAAGAAGGTCCCCTTAATAGGACTGTGCTCACAAAATTGCATTTCTGCCAGAGAATTTCTGTTTAAAACAAAAAATGAACAAGCAAAAACCACACATCAAAATCTTGGCCTAAAAAGCCTCTTGAAAGCAGGACAACAAAGCACGTGGTGTTTTGGACAGCTGAGCGAGCTGCCCAGAGTAGCCCTCGGCGCCACGGGCCATAGACGTGCTTTACGAGCGTTTTTCTTCTTTTAGAAAAAACTGTGTGAACATCCTGATCACAACCACCCAACTGGTGCCAGCTCTTGCCAAAGTTCTCCTGTATGGACTGGGCGAGGTGTTTCCCATCGAAAATATTTATAGCGCTACAAAAATAGGTAAGGGGTTGTGCTGAGTACCTGGCGCTGAGGCGTCTGCTGCGAGTTAGCTGGGATTTTTACACAGAAAATACAATTTCTGCAGCTGAGCAGCCCCCGCAGCTGCTGTGGTCCAGCTGGCCATGTAATAGTGGTGGCTTCTGGCCTCACGAGCTGAACTGGGTGTTACCCCCTTCCCAGTAAGACAAGAATGTGTTTCTGTACGGGGAAGAAGGGACCTCTTAGGCTTCTGTTACTCTCTGCCTAAGGCTCATTATAGTGGGATTGTCTTTTGGCAGGTAAAGAGAGCTGTTTTGAGAGGATCGTGTCACGATTTGGAAAGAAAGTCACTTATGTGGTAATCGGAGATGGCCGTGACGAAGAGGTTGCAGCTAAGCAGGTGGGTTTCTGACTCTGCAGAGGTGGGATGTGGGTGGGTGCAAAGGGATGTTACTGCAGCAGTCGTCTTCTGCAGGGACTCTTTGTCCAGGCCTGAACTTTTCAGGCCAGGGGCAGCCAGGAAGAAACTTTGCCTTTGACGCAAGAGATCTTTCACTAGGTTAAGATGGGGAGTATTCTGGCTCTTCAGGGTCTAAAGTTTCTGGTTTACTCTTGTTTAGGATTGCGTATAACAGTGTCCCTGTAAAACAGTATCTTGATGTAGCATGTCTTGATTATAGCATGCAGCTGTCAGTTAGGATAATGCAATTTCTCACAAGCACGGAGGGAGTCAGGACTCGGTTGCCAGCAGTCAGATCAATACACAGCATCTACCATTAGTCTGAATTACAAACAAGGAGCAAACAGTTTGACTGATTTGGACAGGCCTGAACAGGTGATTCAGTCATGCTAAAGGCAGTGAGGTGCATAGATTACTGTCAGGACATTGTCTCCGCATGCTTCATGCTGTCTGCCACGTGCCAGAGTTGTCGTCTACGCAGGTTCCCTGGGAGCCCTGGCAAGGCTTTCCTGGGTGAAGCAGCAGCTCACAGCCGAGCGCTGAGGTTTCCATCATGAGCGTGCAAAGCAGCTGATAGTCAGTGCCAGTGCCCACTGTAAACAGATGTGCAGATAAGATAGGCTTCAGATACCGATGTGCATACGGCTGAGGTCCTTGCTGAACATGGTATGCTCAGACAGTGCTGTCACAAATGCCGTATTGCACAACCCTACAGGTGTACCTTGACTGCTTCCACCTAGCTGTAAAATCACTCCGATAAACCTGACTTTGCCATCTCTCTGTTACAGCACAACATGCCTTTCTGGAGGATCACAAATCATGCAGATCTCATGTCCCTTCACCAAGCCCTCGAGTTAGACTTCCTGTAAGAAGCTGGAGCAAAGGCGTGACTGCAGCTCCTGCAAGCTCTCTCCATCACTGGGGAGGCAGAAATCTCACACATTTGGGGACTCACTTTTCAGCTTGATGAAGAAAACATACCTAATGCAAACTGTACAGTAAAACATGACACCAGGTTATTTCCTCAGGAGTACAGGCCCTGCCAAGTACAAAGGTGTCGTATAAAGAAGCACTAGACTCAGCAGAGCTAGAGCTTGTCTGAAGAAGAGACTTACAGAAGCCAGCTGAATTCCTCTAGCAGGTAGTCTCCAGAGGGAGGGGGTGATACAACAGCAGAAGTACTTGTAAGAGCCTTCTCCTTTCTATTCAGCTTAGTTGTAGAACCCAAATAAACACAAAACCTTATTTTTATAGAAAAATACTGATGGCAGAGCTGAACCTCCCTTGTTTCGCAAAGCCAAAAAGAGCTATGGTTTTTTTCCGTAGGAAATATTAATGAAAATGTCAAAAATACCTCTATTGCTGTGAAATGTGTCCTCTCTCCTTCCCTGGGTGTTCAAAGCAGTTAATTTATTACAATGTCCTTATGTTATTTCCTCAACATGGGATTACTGGAAAATAGAAAGATAAGGGAATGTTTCTGGGATACGAGGTTCCTTGTAGAGGAAAGTGTTGGTGTTCTGAGTTGATCCCGGTGGCTTCTAGTCAGTGTGTGCACCAGCCCTGTTAAGAAGCAGGAGATCATTGGATTCCAGCTATCCATGACCCAGACCACAGATCCCACAGATTTTCCCTGTAAAGGAAAACAAAACTATGAACATTAGATACGGCACAACACTGTTGCAGACTGCTCAGATCTGAACAGAGTCCCCGTCTGGACTAGGAGTAATTTGAGAGAGCTAAATCCTCATGAATGTTACAAAGAAAGGTATGGTTATTAACCTTCACCTCTGCTTTCCTGACTCCATTTGCGAGAGTAAGTTCCTTTTAGTAGAATCAGATTCAATTTTCTTGTATTCTTCTTTGCATTAGCCTAACTACATAGTTAGAAACAAAACCCTTGTTACGAGGGACTTAATGTTCTAAGACACTGTGACTTGGCAGCCTGGAGCACATTGGCCTTGGGGGTGATGGTTGCGCTGATTTTTCTGCTACCGTCTCAGAAAAAAAGGCTGAAGTCAGTGACCTGCAGTACCACTAGCCAGCCAGAAATGGCCAGCTGGAGACTGGGGACTGGCATGGGGCGCTGGTTTTGTGCCAGGTCAGGCTGTGTTCAGTGGTATCTGCCTCCTCCCTGTACCCCGATGGCACCAAATCAGCAGGTGCCTGAGGTTTCTGCACAGAGGACAGATGTCTGCTGCGTCCCACTGCACGCCTCTGCTGCTCCTGCTGAGCCAAACACCGCAGCTGCACCTAAACCTCTCCAGATCTCTGGTCTCCAGCCCAACGTCACCCATCTGGGACCCACGGGGGACTGGTCTGAAAGCTTGTCGCTTCAGGGAGGACGCTGACCCACTCAGGCTGTGCCCACAGAGGCAGGTGATGTGTTTGCTGCATTCCTTTCATGGCATTAATTACTGAGGAATAATTTCCGTCAGTGCTGGGGGAGTTGCTGGGCCAGCTCAGCACATGTTCTGCTGTGCCCCGGGAGTGTCTGTTCCTGGGCCAGCTCCGGTCACCACCACGGAGGTGTCTGGAGCAAGGGGTTTGGATGGATCCCCAGAGCTAAGGGACTGGACACAGAGGTCTCTGTTTCACATGCTCCTAGCTCCAGTTTTGCTTTTTTTTTTTTTTTTTTTTTAAATTAAAATCAGAGGAGATAGTCTTTCTCCAAGGTGGTCACAGGAGTCGGGCGTGGTCTGCTTTCCATCCAGCTCCTTGCTAGGTGTTGGCCTTGTGCTCTGATCTCAGGCAGGTGCTCTGGGTCTGCACATTTCCCCAGGAACTCTGCTTCAGGAGCATGCCGTCTGCATAGAAGCTGCTGCCTGCGAGCAACGTGACCTCTCGCCCCATTAGAAAAATCTGAGGAGCCAGTTTCTGCTGTGGGTGTTCTGAACAGCTCAGTGAAGGGGATGTCTTTTGACTGCACTGACAGCTGCCGCGCTGCTCGCAGCTGCTGGCCCAGCAGAGCCGCTGGAGCAAGCTGGGGACGTGCTGTGTAGTGCTCAGCAGCAGGGTTTGAAGAGAAGCAGGACCCCACAGGGAATGTTCTCCCATCTGCCGCATACACAAGATGGAGAGCTCAGGTGTGTTACCGGGTGTTCCCATGCAGCTGGGGTAGCCCGTGTAGGTGTCTGCTGGTGTTTCACAGCAGCGTGGGCCCCGTGCAGAGCAGGGAGAGTTGCTACAGGGCTACCGCTCCATTACTGCTGGGTCCATAAAGAGTCCAGTTTATCTGGGGTCCCTGTGAAGTGTCATTACTGCATCAGCCGGAGCGGATCTGGTAGGAAGTGAACCATGCCGAGAAGCAGCCCCATTGCTCCCAGGGTCTGAAATGTTACCAGAAGATCAGGACTTACTTGCAGTCACAGAAGAGTCTGTGCTGGATCCTGAACATCTCTCTGCGGGTCCCCAGCCCATCCAAAGGTCTCCTGTAAGCGGGCTTGGGAGA
Source organism: Fregata magnificens (assembly GCA_013389945.1). Lineage (NCBI taxonomy): Eukaryota > Metazoa > Chordata > Aves > Suliformes > Fregatidae > Fregata > Fregata magnificens. Next base: position 110,132 of record WAAD01003122.1, read on the forward strand.
TGTCCCAGCCTGTGAAACAGCCTGTTTGGAGCACATCTCGTACTCCGGCTGGCTGAACTTTGGGATTAAAACCTGTGCCTTAACCTCGCATCATCCGGCGTGGCTGAGCGGCCCCTTTGCTTCACTAATGTCCAAAGCAGCTTGCAGGAGAGCCGTGCTGGCCCGCGCTGGGAGGTGGGATGTGTTTTGCCCAGGCACTCGCAGCGAGTGCTGGACCCAAGGTACCAAGCAGCCCGGCAGCTGGCTGGCTTTGCTTTGTGTTTGTTTACTTTAAAATGTTTTAAGGAAATTTTAAGATGTCAGCAAAATTTTAGCTGAGTGCGGAATTCTTGCAGCCAGTGACATTTCATACTATTTATACGATGTTTCCTTGAATGTATGTAAAGTACTTTTATAATAGGAGGTTGATGGTACATTTCTGTGTTTATGTTTAATAAAGGTTGACCTGGCTATTTTATTTTTCCCTCTGCTGGCTGAATTTAAGACTTTTCCTGTCTCTCGTGCGGCAGGAACAGCATCTCTATCCAAGCATTGATTTTCTTCTGTCCCTGTGCTCTCCCGTTACCCCTGACCTGGCTGTAGCTGAACTGGTGACAAACCCGAATGCCTGAATGACAGCCAGCCTTGCTGGCCTGGGGCGCTGACAGCGAGCCGGCCTGGGTGCTGCTGGCCTCCCCTCCAGCTTCACCGCAGCCACGGAGGCTTTTAAAAAACACCTGATCCACTAATATTTGCTGCCTCCAAGAGCCCTGGGGGAGATGCCTGTGCTGGTGCTCACAGAGAGCAGCAGGACCCCCGGAGCCCGCAGCAGCCCTTGCTGCGCTACCAACCCCTCTGCAGAGGGAGAGGGGTGAGCCCTGGGTGCTGCTGGCTGCGGAGCCTTTGCCCGTTCGTGGTCTGTGTAATGGGAACTGTCCTATGAACTGGAAAAAAAAAAAATAAAGTCTTTATTTTCTATAGTCGCTGCTTCAGCCTCTTTTCTGACACCCCTGCAGTCAGCCCCTGTCCCCTGCGACGGCCTGGACTGGGCTGGGTGGCAGCGACAGCGTTCAGGGTGGTGGTGCCGCAGGTCACAGCACAGCCGCTGGCGTAAGCAGCTGCTGGAGACTCCAATCCCCTGGGGAGCCAGCGGTGGAGGTACCTGCTCCTCGGCTCTGCTGTGGTGCCCAGGGGAGGCACACGGCGCTTGGATAGTCCCGCACAAGCCCTCCCTTCCCTTTTTCTTCCGCAAAAGCCCCCAAACAGCCCTCCTCCCAACCTCTGCTGTGGTGCCACTGTCCTTGGCCACGGGCTTATCTTGTTACAGGAACAGCTGTGGAATGAGCATTTCAGGGACTCCTCCAGCTGCATCCTGCTGCCTCCCCCTGCCCTGCCCTGGTACCGGGGGGTGTGAGGGGTGTGTGTGTGGNCAAGGGGAAGAGGCCAAGGGCCAACGCTGTGGGCAGCCAGGATCTGCCATGGCTGCTGGCTGGGCAACAGCAAAAAGAGCCAGGGGCCGTTTTGGGGCCTGCTTGGGTTTTGGCACTGAGCTGGGGACAGCCCCGCCTGGGAAGCAGCGGGTGTCCGTGCCCAGGAGCTGGCACAGCCCCACACTGACCACATCAGCAGCCACCTACTGCTGAGAAACTGGTCGTGGCCAGCTCCAGCCTGGTCATGGCGTCAGGAGCACCGCCCAGGGTGTGATGGTGGGAATGCCAGCAAAGGGACCACGAGGTGGCCATAATAAGCCACAAGCACTGAGCCACGCTGCAGCCGTACACCAGGACATAGCCGCTGTCCCCCCCAGGAGGACGGAGGCCCATGGTGCTGCTGCCCCCTGCCAGCCCCCACCCCAGAAACAGCATTTGCTGCTCAAAAGAGAAAAGCGACAGTCTGGGGCAGCAGCAAAGGGGTGACCTGCCCAGCCCGGGCCCCAAAGCCCAGCTTCAAACATGAAGCTTCAGCTCTGCCCCTCTCTCAGCCCATTTCTGCCCCCCCAGCAGAAATGAAAAAGCAGGAAGGGAACCAGCAAACGTGGCAAAGGGCAGAACCAACATTTCTGTCCGCGGAGAATCCCTGTTTCTGAAGGGGCAAAGCACTGCCACAAGGCAGGGGCACAGCCCCCACCTGCCCTGACCCTGCACTGTCCTGCAACACCCTCCCCAGGGTGCGGGCACCCCACCGCCCTGCCCACCCGGGGGTGGCTGCTCTCCCAGCGCAAGGGGAATCCCTGCCTCCTTCCCCGTCCCTCCCTGAACACGGTGATAACGGGCGATCTTTGACCTTAATAGCAAAACAGGAGAAGAAGGAAAATCCTGGCTGGAAACAAAAAGATCACATAGCCGCTGCCAAGGAGGAAACAAGCTCTACCCCACCAGCACCCACCTCCCCGAGCAGCAATGGCAGCAGCAGGCACAAGAGAGGCACAGACAGAGAGAACAAACCCTTGATTTTTTTTTTTTTTTTTTTTTTTTT
>WAAD01003126.1:846-23290 GCA_013389945.1 Fregata magnificens
GGCCAAAGTCTGCCCTCCAGAAGTCCAAGGCAGCAGTTCTGCTGACCCCCTCCTTACTTCTCCAAGAATCAAAAACCCTATCATTTCATGACCACTGTGCCCAAGATGGCCTCCAACCATCACATCACCCACAAGTCCTTCTCTGTTCACAAAAAACAGGTCCAGCGGGGCACCTTCCCTACCTGGCTCACTCACCACCTGTGTCAGGAAGTTATCATCCGCACACTCCAGGAACCTCCTAGACTGTTTCCTCTCTGCTGTATTCTATTACCAGCAGACATCTGGTAGTTGAAGCCCCCCACAAGAACAAGGGTTAGCGATTGTGAGACTTCTCCCAGCTGCTAAGAGAATATTTAGTCTGCGTCTTCATCCTGGTTGGGTGGTCTGTAACAGACTCCCACTATGATATCTGCCTTGTTGGCCTTCCCCCTGAGTCTTAACCATAAACACTTAACCCTATCATCACCATCATTAAGCTCTAGACAATCGAAACACTACCTAACATACAAGGCTACCCCACCGCCTCTCCTGCCTTGCCTATCCCTTCTCAAGATTTTACAGCCAACCATTGCATCACTCGAGGTGTGCGAGTCATCCCACCATGTCTCCGTGATGGCAACTATATCATTGTTTTCCTGCTGCACAGTGACTTCCACCCCCTCCTGTTTGTTGCTCATGCTGCGTGCATTGGTGTAAATGCACCACAGTTGGGCTATTGATCCTACCACCTTTTCGGGGGGGAGAAATCCTAATTCCTATGTGACCATTCTCAGGTGCTTCTGTGGTTCCTAGCACATCCATAACCCTTTTGTCTTTGCTGCTGCATGGATATCCATCCCCTACCTCCACTGAGACGGCAGACCAAAGGACCTCGCTAGCACACCATTTTTTGATCCAGGCTGCAAGTTTAAGGTCATGTCCTTCAGGTGTTCGCTATGGTCTTCTGAACTAGCAAAAACATGAAACTGCTTTGTGTCCTTTTGAATCACTTATCTTAGAATATTCATATTTCATTAATAATAGCTTCTGCAGTGAATAAAAGCGTACTTAAGTGAGTTTGTTATAACTTATTGCTTTAATTTGTATTTTTTCTGCTTCTGTAAGGTATAACTCCATAGTTCTTTTATGATTGCCTCTTTATCAATCTGCACAAAAGAAAACAATGGAAAAACAGAAGGCAAAAAGAGTTTTTAGGTTCTGAGGTACCAGATTTGCTGTAAAAAAGGTACATTTCATAGAGCCATGAAGACATATGATAGACCACAATAGAATCATAGTTACATATGATCCACTACCCTCTGGGTTGAATTCTCTATGCTGGGGTACTGATTTTCTAGCACAATTCTTGAGCAAAAGTAAGTAAATGAGCACTTTTACCGATTTATTAGAAGAAAGAACAAAATACCATTAAAGTTAAGCCTGCTCCTAGAATGTAAAAGTTAATATCCTGGAAAGTTATTTTCTGTGGTTTTAGGTACAAAAATTAGTTCTGTTTCCTGAGCCTCTTTCCTATGACCACCACCATGGCATTGTGCTAAACGCTATTCATCACAAAATTAATCTCCCTTCTCTTCGCCAAAAGCCAGTTTTGAGCTTTTCCAGGTAATGCAGGTGTTATGTTGCACACTGTGATCACCCTAAGGGAGAGCAGCTTTTGCCAACAGTTGTCACAAGACAGTAGCTAAAATGCTGAAATCGTCTTCTATATGTAGAAGGGGAAATTGAGTATTTCCAGTCAAGTAAGGGTAATGCAGACTTTTTAGTGTCACTGCTGCATTAATGATAACAGGATTCTAAAAATGGGCTTTATATCCACACAACTAAATCCTCACCTGACATTAGTCAGCAAAACTTCATTGCCTCTGGAACAATAATGTACACTGGATAAGAATTTGATTAACAGATCTTGTTTTTCCCCCTTTAATTAGACTTTCTTCTCCTTCCTTCCCACCTACATATGCTTCCCCTATATGAAAAAACAAACCCTCAAATATTCTAAGCACATTTCCAGTGTTCAGCTGGTTTTAAAGTTAAGCAAAACATGTTCAGACAGCCTTATTTCCAGACACTACTCCCCTCCTCCCCACCAAAGTAATGACTTTCTATTTCAACAACTCATTCCAGGCTACAAAACCAGATGGATTGCTCTCTACTACATGAGTGAACGTATTCTTGATCGGAAAGTTGCAATCATTGAATACATCATGTACAATGACACCAGGGAGGGAATTGTTCTTCATTCTGCCCAGCGAAGCATGTTGGAACACCTGTTTCCTATCTTGAAAATGTTTACAAAGACTGCCAAAGAAATTAGTGCTGAAACAGCACCATTAAGTCAAGTGATCCTGCTTAGCCACCTGTTGAAAAAAAAGGCTGTCAAGGCAATTCCAGACCTCAGCTGGTCCCAGGGATGGTACACCTCTCCCTGCCTATGGGGAAATTTTCTTATCAATGAAAAAGTCTGCTATTTGAGGAAAAGGAAAGAGGAAAAGGAAAGCAGAAAAGGAAATGTTCTAGTTTATCAAAGCTTTCTGTTATGGCAAAGAGTCTCCTTTGCTGGATAAAGTTCACAGAAAATACCAGAAGTGAATATGAGTACTGGTGTATTTGAAGGGAATAATGTGAGCTCCATTCTTTGCAGGTGGAAATCATATACTTTCAGCCTGAGCTACAGTCAGAAATGGGATGCAGAAAGCTTTCCCAATACAGGTTTGTGCATCTTGGATTGCCTATGTTAACTAACTGTCAATTACCTTACTCAAATGTGCATGTGTGTATTTAATGTATGGGGAGTCCCACTCCCCATACTGATGGAATGAGAAGCACATTGTATGTAGTGTATAAGAAAAAACTCACACTGAACACTTGCTATTAAGGTGAGACGAGGTCGTTACTTCTGCTACTTAATGTGTTTTCCTCCCGAATGGATGAAAAAGAAAGATTGGTGATACTTGGCCACTAGTTCCAGAGCTGACATTAAAGCTGTGCAAATAACTGCATTTTGTGGTCCATTGAATGAGTTGGAATACAAAAGAAGAAAAAATTCAGTTGGTTTAAAACTACATTATTCAACTTTTCTTGTTAAAATTTGAACTTCTTTGCACTGGATTGAAACTTATACCACAATACAAATCAATTTGTTGTTTAATTTGTTTATCCTTTGTTTTTCTCAAAATTTAACTTATTTGTAGTGAAATATTTTGAATATTTTTCATTATTTCTAAGCTAATGTACTGCTAAATTTGCAACTTTCTGTTGACTCAATTAAATTGTTTTTATGAAAAAAATTCTCAAACCTAATTAGCCTCAGGACTTCACTAAGTAGTTTTTTCATGAGGTCATTATATACAAAGGGAGTAAATCAACTGTCAAATTTTTGAAATGTTTTGATAGTATTTATTGAACTGTAAGACAATAAAACTTAGACAGCTGTCACAAGCAACTGCAAGAAACTCAGACCAAAGACAGAATATTAAGAAATATATTTTTTTCTCTGAATTCAAAAAGCAGTAATTCTTCTGCAAGGAGAAGTGTGCATGTCTTGTCAAAGAAAATAATAAATCAGAATTAATCCCAGCCTGATTGTGATTATTTTTCAGCTTTTGATTTCTCATCATGTGATTGTTTCTTGACTATTTCTCAACTCTTCCCTGGAGACCTCACAGCATAAATAGGCCAAAATAGAAGTATCTTCCTCTCGTTTTACAGATTGTACCCATTTTACAGATGATGAACTGAATCTCATATGTGTTACTCAGAGTGAGGCAACAAATGCATTGCCAGGTTTAAAGAATGCTAAACCCATGCCTTAATTACAAGTCAAAATCATACAAATATTAAAGGAATGTGCCAAGTGAATTTGGTATGGCTGGTAGCTTTGATTTAGCTGTACTCATTGCATTGATAGAGTAAATGAAACAAAGACAAGAAAGAAAAAAAACCCCAAAACTCTAACTAGTAAAATAACAGATAGTAAATAAGATGTAGTAATGCAAGGAATTTCACCACACCCCACTAGGAACTCAGCTGTTAGAAGTACCTTATCACTTCATACGAAGAGTTCATGCGAAAAGTTTTTACAAATCATTCAGAGTATCTTTAGTTTGTATATTGGGGCTTGGTTCCCAGCCATGAGATCTACTGCGTTGCGGAATGATCTTGGAAGAAATGTGATAGAAAAGTTATTGCTTGAAATATTTTGAGATGAGACTGGACAGATATTGAGGAAAATATATTGTTGAGAGTAGTATTTCCTCTAAAGGGAGATAGAGTAGCTGATCAACGAGGTGTCTCTTCCATCTCTTCTTCTCTGGTTATATTTACAGCTTTCCTTCTCTTTTTCTCCCTTTCTCTGATTAATATTTGAAGGATATAAATATGTAGATTCTTAACGGATACAGAAAAAAGTCCCACTGCCAAACAGAGGAAAAACACTCCTATTTTACCACCATGCTCTGTACCCAGTTGAGACACAGAAAGACAAAAATATATCCATTTGCAAAGTTGTGAGGGGACAAAAACATAGGGAAATGTTTCTGTTTTTAAAGAAAACCTTTCAAAATTATTTCCAAAATTGATCATGGAAAGGAGAAAAAGAGACATCATAGCAAATATAGCAGTTTTCAGTGACCAAAATCCTCTTCCTTGACCATTCCTTAAACAATTAGCTCTAATACAAAGTCATCTATCAGCAAGGATGGAAGTGTGGCAGGTGAGTTTGCTATCAGGAATAATAAGACAAATGAACTGGGATGGCTGGAATTTGCAGCTGCCAATAATATGGACTTTTCTGATTTGTTCTTTTGTCACTCATAAGGCAGAGTTCTGAAGACCCAGGCTTGGCACGTCTATCAAGCAGGTCCTTGTTATCGGCTGTTGGCAGTTAATGGTCATTGATGTATGAGTTCTCAGAAATGCTGAGTATGGTATTGACTGGTCACTTCTGATAAACTGGGACCTTAGCCTTTAGTGTCAGCCAGTTCATTAGCCAAAATGAGTCTAGTTCCACCAAATCCCTTATTAAAATAGAACAATTGTCTGGTTATTTGTTTCAAACTGTGAAAGACTGTTAGTGCACAGGAAACTGAAGACTTCATTATATGATGAAGGGGAAGTGAGTTCAAGTCACTGATGATTTTTTACAGATACTGGGTCCTCTGCCCTTGGCATTTCAGAAAAAGGTTGGTGAGAAGGTGTTCACAGGAAAAAAATGAGGCTGAAAATCTGAATCTCTCAAGAGGAAGAAGGAAGAAAGTTAGTGCTGGATTTATTTAAATTCAGAATACTGAAAAAGAAAAGTAAAAAAATGAACAGTTCTCAGAATGCCATTAGGCAGTTAAGTCAGAAAATACTGACACTGGACTCAATTTACATCATTTTTAATTGGCTACTGACAATAGGTGATGCAAGGTGGGTTTCATTGTCCTGAAAAGAATTGAAATGCAAATATTACCTGGAATTAATGATGGCTATTTTATATCTCTCATTACAGAGATATTAAAACATGCTCCTTAATTGTTTGCTTTAACTGTTTTTTTTTCTTGAATAAAGACTGAAACTTCTGATAGAAAATACTTCTTTTTGGTATCACCATGCATATACAGACTGTGGTGCACAGCTTAAAGAATTTCAAGGCATCAGGGTGTGACAATACAGTGCCAGAGCTGCTACAGACAGACGGGAATTTTATTCTATCATGGTTATCGGCTTTCATCAAACACATGAACCACTAATACAGACCACTATTCCCAATGGCTAGGGAAGGCCAGGGGTGCTGTATCATCTCAAAAAGGTCATGATGTAAATAAAAATTTGGTGAATATTATTTAGACCTCAACAATTTGTCATTACAAGATTACACTACTTAATATGCATTTCTCATCACTACAAGAGAGCTAAAATGAGAGCTAAAGCTATGTTTGCAATATAGGCAGGTTCCTGTTTTGATTCCCCTGAATCTGTGCCACTCCACAGGAGCTCCTCGTACCACTGGAGGCCCATAATAATTTAGAAAGAGTCTTGAAAGTAGGTGAAAACTATCATTATTTTTCAAAACACATATGCATATACATTCCTGCAGTTGGCAGAAGTGTCACTACCGGCTGGTGGATGAAACTGGGAGATGACCCCTGATGGCTGTTAGAGTGTAATTAGAGCGCTTGTAATTATAACAATAAAATTAACATTTTTGTAAAGCAATAACATTTTGATTATGAACATGCTAAGCATTTTATTTATGTATCATTATCCCTGATCCGCAACTATCAAGCTGTAGGAGGATTTCAGATACTTTTAATTTGAAAAATTGGAGACTCAGTGCCATACAATTGATTCATAGCTCTTTGAATCCTGAATATTTTGTTGGGGCTGAGGTTTTCATCCAGTAAAACTTTAGATTTGGTTGTTTTACCTACCATCAATTTAACTTTAGTCACTACAGCCTAGAGTGGGAGGATCATAGAATTTTAGAATCACAGAATTTCTCAAGCTGGAAGGGACCCATAAGGATCATCAAGTCCAACTGTCTGCTCCTCGCAGGACTACCTAAATCTAAACCATATGACTAAGAGTGTCATCCAGATACTCCTTGAACTCTGACAGGTTTGGTGCCTGACCACTTCCCTAGGGAGCCTGTTCAGTGACTGACCACCCTCTCCGTGAAGAACCTTTTCCTAATGTCCAATCTGAACTTCCCCTGATGCAGCTTCATTCCATTTCCTTGTGTCCTATCACTGGTCACCAGAGAGAGGAGGTCAGCTCCTCCCCCTCCACTGCGCCCCATGAGGAAGTTGTAGACTATGATGAAGTCACCCCTCAGTCTTCTCTTCTCTAAGCTGAACAAACCAAGTGACCTCAGCCGCTTCTCCTAAGACTTTACCTCGAGATCTTTCACCATCTCAGTTGCCCTCCTCTGGACACACCATGATAGTTTGATGTCCTTCTTATATTGAGGCACCCAAAACTGCACACAGTACTCGAGATGGAGCTGCACCAATGGAAGATGACTCAGGTCACTCTGTAATAGTCTTGTAGGGTTTAACTCCACTGCCTGAACAGAAGTGTTGGTGCCGTTTGGGAATCCTAACGTACGTATGACACCTTCATAGGTCTGGCGGATGTGATACAAAACCTGCAGGAGACGTGTGTCCTTCTGGAGAAACAGGCAGGATATCTGAGTGCAGTGACGTGGTTGCAGCACTGGTCTCCTAAGAAGAACCCAGCCATAAGACATTAAAAGAATATACATCCTAGTATGTGTAACACAGTAAACAGCCAAAGCCAGCAGCTCCTGGTGAAATGTAATTATTCAACTGTCCTAAACATGGTGAGAATACTGTGTTTGATTTTCAGTGAAAAAAAAGCTATCTGTTCCATGTCTTCCAGCTTTCCTAGTATATGAGCTCAGTCACCTGTTCACTCACCCCAGGTATCTTGAGCTTCTCTTAGACCATGTAAGCTATGCTGATATGGAGACAGGTTGATTTTCAAAAACAGGGTGCTGTGCTAGCCATGGCTCAAATCCAAGGCAAACTCTTTTTCTTTGCAAAGGGTGGTTTAAAATTGCCAAAGTAGGATCTCAGAAAACAGTGCATTTGAGAAATGCTTTCAAGGTTTTTTCAGTGACCATTCACAAGTGAATACAGAGAGTATTTAATTCTCTAAAACTGATATAATTTCTTTTATTCTTGAAAATGAATCCAGTTGGAATAAGAAAACAGAATTCTGCATTCTAACCAACTAAGGCCCGCAAATAAGTAACATTAAATTTACCAGCCCACAAACCATTGTGACTGGGATGCATCTACATAAGATGTGTAATTATTAAGGCCTAGCTTATTAAGCACATTTGGAAATTGGCTGAATTGCTTGATTTGGTAAAAAATTACATGCTACATTTAATCAGCCCTCCTTTAAGGAACAAATGTCATTAAACACCACTTAATTAGCTGTTCCTACATCCCCACTGTGTGAAAAATTGTATCCTTGATGACTACAAAACATTTTTAAGGTCAAATGTGGTGAATAAAAATATCATTGAATGCCCTCTGGTAATAGTCTACATAAAAAAAGTGCAGCTCATTTACATTAATTGAAAAGATTAGTTCTGTATCACAGTTAATCAGAATCTGATGTCTGTACTGTACAGATGGAGAAGACCTTCTATAGTTAAGCTTATATTTTCTTTTTTTTTAGTTGTTTATAAGTCTGTTAACTTGTCATGGTAAATAGATATGAAAATACTTTCTTTGTCTGTTAAGATTCCTGGTTTCTACTACACCAGAGTGCCATGTTTAGAAAGAGGAGAAATGGACAATAAAAAGACAGGAATTGACCATTTTGAAAAAATAATGATTTTTTTTCTTCTCTCTCTTTGTTTTCCTCTCTGTAACTAACATGATTTCTCCTTCTGTGTCTACATAATATCTGATATCCATCTCACTCTTTATCATTCACTCATTAAAACCTTTCCTGCCTATTTACCCCCGCCCTTTGCTTCTCCCTGCCACTGTGTAATGTGCAACGCCGTGTGCCTGAGGCTCCAGCCTAGTTATTTCACTGAGACCTCTGAGTGTTACTCCTTTTTAGAAAAGGTATGTCAAGAGCCAGATTTTTGGCAAGCTCCAGTGAAACAGTCGAATAATCTGAATCACTGGTGTCATCCCCTGTTATATAAAACAAAGAAGAGAAGGAAAAGGTGAAATATGAGGATGAGATTTTATATTTAGATAGGAAGCTATGGCAGGTGTTGTGGCTGTGACAAAGATTTCATCTGCTCTTTAAGCAAACTGTGGAAGGGATGTCAGCATGATCCCTGGCAAGAACTACAGCATAGACCTTACCAGGATTGCAGACAGTCAGGTTTCCTTAGCTAGTAAGAATGAGTTCAGTATTACCTGAAAAATGTACCAAACCAAGGTTTTGCTGTGACATTTGTTTTCACAGGATGGACATACAACTAGACCATTTTTCTTCTGGATGTACTCCTAGAGACATAACCACTAGGACAGTGAGCTTGCCAGGGATATTTAATGGAAGAGTTCTCCCTAATGGGAGATACTCAGTGGCTTTATTTCTCTCTTGAGCTAGGAATGGATGAAAATGTGGGAAGAATTATTTTATTCCACCTTAATGCCTCCTGTATTTTGGCATTCTACAGAGACTTTCCTAAACTTCAGTATAAAACAAAAAAAAATTAAAACCCCCACACCCTGCAGTCTACCTTAGGCTTTGCAATGCCCTTGGAGTTTGGGGCATTTGAGGTTACATTGGTACGTAAGACTTTAGTAACAGCTCTACAGGCTGGACCAGGGTTTGTACCAGCCTGGCTCCACATCAGGGAGGCTTATGACACAGCAGCTTTCCTCAGAGAGCTCTGCCTCTTCCCTTTCCATCTCTTCCAACACTCCACCAACACTGTAACCCCATCGTAGAAGGCCACCAAATTTGTCAGGCATGATTTGCCCTCAGTGAAGCCATATCCAAATATATATACATATATATATATATATTTCAACTAAGTTATAGGTTACAGTTTAAGGAAACACTAAACATTAATATGTATACGAACAGAGGCCACACTCTCCTTTTCTCTCCCAATGAAGGAGTGTTCCAGGCACATTTTTGCCAAGCAGGCAAGTTGATCCCAAATGTTCTTCAGTTTCTTACAGGGCATAGGTCTAACCAGTGAGTCCTTTCTATATGCCGAGCTCTTCTGAAGTTAGCAAATTCCTTTAAGCAGGTCTTTGGTTCCAGTCAAGTAAAATTCCCCAAAGACTCTAATAGGAGTGTTTCTAACTAATTTCTTGAAAAAGAGAACAAACTCTGTGATGTTAAATCATAACAGATTTCTCTTTCAGCAGCAGAGTGCCTTCAAACTGTCTCTCCAGTCTCATGATGATGAACCTTTGAATGTCATAAAATAACACTTAAGGCCTAAATATTTTGAGGATTTTGGTGGGTTAACCTTGGCTGGATGCCAGGTGCCCACCAAAGCTGCTCTATCACTCCCCCTCCTCAGCAGGACAGGGGATAGAAAATATAATAAAAGGCTCGTGGGTCAAGATAGGGACAGAGAGATCACTCACCAATTACTGTCACAGGCAAAACAGACTTGACTTGGGGAAATTAGTTTAATTTATTGCCAATCAAAATCAGAGTAGGGTAATGAGAAAAAACCCCAAATCTTTAAACAACTTTCCCGCATCCCTCCCTTCTTCCCGGGCTCAACTTCATTCCCAATTTCTCTACCTCCTCCCCCAAGCGGCGCAGGGGGATGGGGAATGGGGGTTGCAGTCAGTTCATCACACAGTGTTTCTGCTGCTCCTTCCTCCTCAGCAGGAGGACTCTTCACACTCTTCCCCTGCTCCACTGTGGGGTCCCTCCCACAGGAGACAGACCTCCACAAACTTCTCCAATGTGGGTCCTTCCCACAGGCTACAGTTCTTCACAAACTGCTCCAATGTGGGTCCCTTCCATGGGGTGCAGTCCTTCAGAAACAGACTGCTCCAGTGTGGGTCCCCCATGGGGTCACAAGTCCTGCCCACAAACCTGCTCCAGCGTGGGCTCCTCTCCAAGGCATCACGGGTCCTGCCAGAAGCCTGCTCCAGCACAGGCTTCCCATGTGGTCACAGCCTCCTTTGGGCATCCACCTGCTTTGGCATGGGGTCCTCCACAGGCTGAAGTTGGGGTCTGCAGAGTTGTTTCTCTCACATATTCTCCTTTCTCCCCAGTTGCAGTTGCACAGGGTTTTTTACCCCCCTCTTAAATATGTTATCCCAGAGGTGCTACCACAGTCAGCGATTGGCTTGGCCTTGGCCAGCGGCAGGTCCGTCTTGGAGCTGGCTGGCATTGGCTGTAGGGGAAGCTTCTAGGAGCTTCTCACAGAAGCCATCCCTGTAGCATCCCCACTACCAAAAGCTTGCCATGCAAACCCAATACAAAGCGTAATAGCTAAATTATTTGTGGTATGAACTCTTCCTTGGCTTTCTGCTTTTCTTTAATGTTCCTTCTCTCTTTTCTAATGGCATCTCTTCTTTCCTCGCATATATAGGCATTGAAAGCTTAGTTTGAATATTGTAAGCAAACACTACTTTCATGCAGTAAGTTCCTCTTTCTGATTTTTGCACACTTGTAGTAGGCTGTGTTTGTTTTTTTAGTACTTTAAAAATGTTTAAATTCAGAAATTATGTCAATAAAACTCTGCTCCATTGTGCTCTTTGAACCCACTATTTTGTCGCACATTATCAAAATACTGCAGAAGCATTATTTTTATGCAGTGTATGCATAAAATAGATAATATGGTAGGATTGCTAATGATTTCATATATATATATAAGCATGTATGCACACAATATTAGATTATATCACTGTTCATCTAATGAAAATCTAAAGCTTTTGTTAGAAAAATGAAATTTTTCTAAATATTTTCCTAATTTTTTGGCAATTTGATCTCAAAAGAAATTTTCACTGGATGTATTTGACTTTAAAGTTTACAGTTTCTTTAATGAAATAAGAATATTTTGTAGACTTCACCTTCACTATCTTCTTTTTTATTAAATCTACAGGATTTCATTACCACTGCATCACATTATTTAATTAAACGGCATTTAGTTAAAGGAAATGTGTCCTGATGTCCAATCTGAACCTTTGTCACTGGGCTGTCTCCAGTTTCCCAGCATTATCTTGTACTGTCAGCCTCTTGTTTATTAAGAGCACAGACAAGGAACCACTGTTGCAGGTGCTTTATGAACACAGATAAAATGTTGTACAAAGACAGACACAAAATTAACAGTATCTTATCTGTGGCCCTCAGCAGAGTAGTGAGTGGATACATATTAAGTATTTCCCATTCCCATGAACTTCATCCTTCTTCATCATGATTAAGGTATATTAACATAATATGAGGGAAGCTCTGCGCTGTTATTGTTACTTTTGCACATGAGTTACACTACAGCCTTCACTAGAAATGTAGTAACTGTATTCACTTTCTAGAGATCAGTCTATCTCCTTCCACTAAGATTAACTTTATGTATTTATTTTTTTAAATAAGATGAGACAGAACATGCAATTGATTTAAGCTTCACACAATCCTCTGTTGTGTATGTGTATCTGTCTGTGTATCATCATGATCTGGAGCCAAACCTTCTACAAATATAGCTGGATGTGGTTGCTGAAAATTATAAGCATGTGATGTGATTGAAATGAAGCATTAGACATTCACTGATCACTTAAGTTATACTCTCCAGTCTGATCAGACTATGCCTGGCAAAGAACACAGAGGAAAAAACGTATTGTATTTGGCCACAGGCTGTAACAGACTCTGTATATGTAAATAACTAAAGCGTGCATGGAAGCTCACAGTCCATATCTGGAAGCGGTATCTGGGAAGCTTGAAGTCTGTTCCTGGCAGCCCAAAGCCCAAATTTAAGAACAAATACAAAAAAATATATAACAATTATTCTGACTACTTGGAAACATGAACTGTAGGTACCAAGATATGATTCATTTGGTTACACATGTATTTCAAGAATGTTTCCAAGACATTATTATTCCTGATGCATGACTCACAGCTGGGGCAAAGCAGGACAATTCCATGAAATCTCTTTTCCAGTGGATTCCTGATCCCCTCCATCCAGCAATGTGGAATACTATGAACATGGATTTTTGAAAAAAAACCAAACACAGTCATATTCATCTTCTGCATGTCTGCTGAATCCATCACTTCACCCAGGCTGTCTGCTGGTGAATGACATGACTATCATGTTGTGGTTTAACCCGGCAGGCAGCTAAACAGCACACAGCCATTCGCTCACTCGCCCCCAGTGGGATGGGGGAGAGAATTAGAAAAAAAGGTAAAACTCATGGGTTGAGATAAAGACAATGTAAAAGGACAGAAAAGGAAGGGAAAATAATAATAATGATAAAAGAATATACAAAATGAGTGATGCACAATGCAATTGCTCACCACCTGCTGACTGATGCCCAGCCAGTTCCTGAGTAGCAACTGCGCTGCCCCCTGGCCATCTCCCACCAGTTTTTTTTGTTCTGCATGACGTCATATAGTATGGAACATCCCTTTGGCCTGTTTGGGTCAGCTGTCCTGGCTGTGCTCCCTCCCATCTTCCTGTGCACCTCCAGCCTCCTGGCTGGCAGGGCAGTATGAGAAGCTGAAAAGTCCTTGACTAGTGTAATCACTGCTCAGCAACAACTGAAACATCAGTGTGTTATCAACATTGTTCTCATCCTAAATCCAAAACACAGCACTATACCAGCTACTAGGAAGAAAATTAACTTTATTGCAGCCAAAACTAGGACACGTGTCTAATATTTAACTAATAATTTCAGTGATTATAATTCCTTCCCGAACAATGCTATTTCTTGACAGAGCCTGCACGTTTGCCAGTGTGTGCCAGAATAAAGCATCTTTTATCTGATTTTGACTTTAAGACTACTGGAAGTCCTTTACTTTGATTGATGCTGATGAGCTACCCCATGAACAATAGCACTGAACAGGACTTTGAGACCTCAGAAAATAATGTTTTGTCACATCACTCCAGGACATTTTGTTTTGAAAAAAAGACCCAAAACAAAGCCAAGCCCCTCTCCCCCCAAAACAAAGAAATATAGCCTTCTATCACATTGTTCTGGTAGACTAGCAGGTATCAGGAAAACTCGTGTAATTAATTTGTCTTGTGATAATCAAAATGAACCTCCCTTCTAATGTTGTTCCTGTGATTTTGGGGAATAGTCACTGCGTACTCATTCTGTAAAAGATCTTTTTTACAGTGGCAAACAGCTGATTTATCTTCCTTTTATTTTAAGGGCTGCAGTAGATTTGAAGGCTGATTTATTTTGTCTGTATTCATATGGGCAACATCACTTGGTCTAATGATTAAGTATTCATGTCTGGATATAAATTACTTTCTTTGCTCTAGATAATAACAGATTATTTTTCACCCCTGATATACGTGAATTATGAAAGATAGTTATTTCTTAAATCTCCAGCATATCCTGCTATGAAAGGGTTTATGCATTTAATTCTCCTGGTTCAGGGAAGAAGTGATCTTTTAAGACAAACTAGGATGAATGTATAGCTGCTGTCAGAAATCTTTTTCCATTTTAAACATACTTTAGAAGAAAGAGAAAAATGACACAAAGACAGAACATTTCTTTTGCCTGGTTTTCTTAAAAGTTAAATTCAAGTGGATACACAAAAGTATTTGGAAGCCATTGAAAACACCAGAATAGCTATTTGCTCAGCCAGGATATTTCATTCTGCTGTGTTCAGTATCCAACCCTTCAGCAAGCAGATGAACCTTCCCTCCCCTGAGCTGTCTGGTGAGATAGCCTTGTCAACGGGCTCTGAATTAGACTTCAGAAAGATGGGAGTTCAATTCTATGTTGAACTGTGTGAAAACTCTGTAGCTTTCAACACTTCTTGTAGTCTCTATAGCCAGTTCTCATATGTAGAAATTAAGGTAACAACTCTATCTTGTCATGTGGAGAACTTTTCTACTGCTCTTTAAGATGCGGGGACTTGTACCTAGTAACCAAGCTGACTTGATCTCCTTTGATTGTAAAGGAAATCAGAAGTGACTCAAGTATAGATATCTCTGTTGTGGGCAAGTATGTTCAATCAGGTGAATTTTACCCCCAGTTAAGGTCTGGCTGGATGCTGTCAGCCAGTTCAATATATTGCTTTTAGAAACTGATTTTCTTCAGTAACAGCTGATGAAATCTGCTCCTTCTGCTTTGATTCTCTTTATAATGTATCTCCTCATGTAGGCAGGAAGAACTACCAGGTTTTTGCTTACCTGAGAACTTGCATGTATTCAGTCACATGGTATATGCAACCTATCCACTCCAGTGTAGTACGTGCTATTGCACACTGATATATTTACCACATCAATGTATGTTTGGCCAAGCATCTTCCTCCATCTTCTTGGCACTTCTGGCAACCAAGATGACATCATCCACACATTTTACAAGTAAAAGAGAGTATCAGAGATCTTTGCACAAGCAACAACAGCCACCTTAAATTCATTGCTTTCTCTTCAAATTAGGATTTTTTCCCTTGGGCACCATGATGTAGCTAATCTTAATACGGCCTACTGGTTCTCGAATTGAAAAAAGGTCATTATGGAGTGCAAACGCTGTTGGTAACATACTGCTATATTAAACTTCCAGATGTCAGCTTTGGCAGAGGAAGCTATCAACAATTCATGACATTGTAAAAACATTTTTCTTGCCGATCCATTTACGATGAAGTATTATGTTGCCCTCTTGACAGGTAATGCAATATTATGTTAAGTATAAATAAATCAAAAATACAGATGTACCTGCTTGAATTACGATGGTCACTAATGGCATTTTGGGAAGAAAAAGTGAATTCAAAGTCTGACTAATGTCTCTGGTTGCTCCTGTCCGGTGTTTCTGAGGTGCTCTGAAGTCTGCAGTAGCAGAATAGAGCTTCAAGGGAGCAAATGTTTGTGCTTGTTGGGTAACTCAGCTGGACACACCCTCCCACACATTTGTTCTTCTTTTTTAAGAAGATTAATGGGAACTCTAGTATGGCAAGACCACTGACCCTCCTCCAACAATGAAATTCAGTGCTTGCCCAGGGTGGGCGGGGAGTGGACCAGCCAGATTGTCTGATTCTGAAGGTACAGCAGCCCACCCACCCAAACTCAGCTTGGTGCCCTAGCACGATAATCCTTTCCAGGCAAATGTTAGTGGTGATGCTGCTCAAAACCTTATCAGCCACAACTTGTTCCAAACTGATTTTTCTCTGCCAGTGGAAAGAAGAGTATAGACTAGATAAACAGATCTATCTTTAAGCAAATGTAACCTTCTAAGAGGAACTTGTTAACAGATAACCAGCATTTTTCTGATGCTATTTGTTTTTAGATGGATACCCATAATTAGAAAGGAGAGATCTTTTTCAGGGCTAATCCATTCCATAAGAAATGAAAAAGTGGTTAAAAAATGATGACTATTTCTTGGGAACAGGCTAAAAAGGGTTTTGAGCTGTAACATTTAAATTTGGTGATTCATGATAGTGGAATACTTAAACTGCATAAAATGTACTCATCTTTTGAACTTGTTTTGCTAGCATCTCAAATGATGGATTCAAACATCTTCATAATCCACTAGTTTATTCTAATCTCTTCTCAGTGTTTTGGAAGTACTATTATCTCATTGGTTTATTTATTATTAGGTGTAATGTATTAAAAAGAGGGTGTTCTGTTGACCTTAAGCTTTGAAAAAGTAATATATGAGAGTGAAAAGGCAATAGTTGGAATTAATTATAGACATAGACATGATGGAGGAATCTCTGCCAGTGTATATTGGCATAGTCCCATTGAAGTCAATAGAGTAAGACCAATTTACAATAGCACAGGAGCTGATTTAACAGGAGTTGGAAGAAGATGTGCTGGGATTTTCACAAATGTGAAGAGAAAGACAGAGCACTGAAAACAGCAGGGTGCTTATAATTGTATGTGTATGTATGGTATTAACCTTCACACGTGTTTGTGTAAGCACTGCAACAGTATTTTTTTTTTAACATGTGCAGGAAAGGTGCAAAATTGCAAGGATATCAGCTGAGGGATTCTGCATGAATACAAAGCTTGTTGAAACCCAATCATGGTGTCTCATAAAATGGTAAAGCTCTTCTTTTTGAACATCAAAGAAGGACATCAAAGTGTACCTCCTGATGCTATGGCAGCTGGTTAAACAGAATCAAGAGTTATCCTGTAATAAGCTTTGAAAAGATATCTATGTCTAAATGAGGCACAATAGTTTGAATCATGGGAACCTTTCTAAAATTACGTGGAGTGAACAAATAGCAAGTAGGTCTAGTTCTTACCTCGCTTTTTTTTACTTTGGTGTACTTCCACTGACTTCAGTGGCAATGTGCTGGATTTACACCATGTAAGGGTAACTCAAAACAGGCATTGTAAGGGCAAAGTGACAGAGAGATTATTTCTGATAAATTGCAGGAAAGCAGTAGAAAATTAGACAATGTCTTTCAAATATTATTAGAAAAATAGGGCTGATTTTGGTTCCACTCTGTGAGTCAGGGTGCCTTTTCCTCACGCTTTACAATCTGACTACAAGGAAACCTTCTTAGAGTAGAATTTTTGGTGAAGAGACTATTTTTATAACGCAATGATTCATGCCTCCTGTTTCATAGAAAGTGTTATTTTGTGCTAAGTGAGGGGCTCAGTGTAGCAGTCCGGGTGCCAAAACTACGTATAGAAAATAGAGGCTTCCTATCTAGCAGTAGAAGAAGAACTTGTCCTACAGCCAAACTCCAGACTCCTTCACTGGAAAGAAAAAACTTTGAAAAACACTGTGCATTAAAAAACAACTTTGAAAATTAGCTGTTCTTATTTATTTTGTTCTTCTTTTCCTTCAAGCATGAATGACACTGGCATAAGTCCAAAGACTTAATTTGCTGTTAGAGGAATCTCTCTATTCTCTTTCCTCCTGTAGCTATGTGAACACAGAACTGGAGATGATGCCTGGAGTGATTGATCTGGTCCTCTGATGTTCCAGGCAGTTGCACAGAACCACCTTAGCTATTTCGTAAGTAGGGGTTCAATGGGCTATATCTATGTTGAGGGTGAGGATGGTGCTGTGTCTGTCATGGGACTAGGAGGGGCAGAGAGAAGAGTGTGAGAAGGGTGAGGTGGAGGACCCATGGGGAGACCACAGAGGGAGAATGATGGGCAAGTGAGGTCTCTGCACCAGAGAGGGCCAGTCCCCGCTGTTCCATTCCTCTGGAAGCCAGACTTGACATGCAAGAAAGAGGTGGACAATCTAAAGCTGATCATGCATCCATATAATTTTCTCCTTTTCAGCATGTAAAGACTAATATCCTTCTTGGTTATCAAGGTCTCCATCAGGCAGAAATCCATGGGGCTCAGCTGTGCAATCATCAGAGGCGTTTGCTCCCTTAGCTTGTTTGAGCCTTCACCATGCACTGCCAAAGAAATTAGTATGATTCCACAAACAGAAGTCTCTGAGTTTTAGTAGGGGGAACCTAGACTCTGGAATAATTGTCATGAAGAATATAACACACAAATGGGACCGGATAGGGAAAGAGTACCAAAGGGAATATCTCTATATGGGTGCATATAGTTGTCCATAAAAAGATACTTCATTAGTCTTGATGAAACCAGCTGCGATTCCCAGATTTCAGCTAACTGAAGACATGGCCCTGTTAGTTTACATTCATAAGGGTGACCATATGTACAGCCTTTCTGCCATTTTGCATTTCTCTCATGTACCACAGCAATACATCATCAAAATACTATTCCTCTGATAATGTATTGCTGTGTTATGCTGTTAAAGTGACTTTGCTTGATGACGCACTCAAGTAATACATCTTTAGACAGATGAACTGTAACAGCAGTGGCCTCTCTGTCTGTCACATGCAAGGGAGCATGGGGAAATAAAAGATGTAGCGGCAGGGGCTAGGGAGAAACATGAGGCAGAACATGTGCCAGGCTTTGTGGAACATAAAGCACACTTACCAGGAAATACATAGGAAGTCTCTTAAAGGACAAATTAAATGGGCTTGTCATGGGGCCTCAGAAAGCATGTGGGTACTGCTTATCTCTGGTGCAGTAGCCTTAACAAAGTCAACAGCAAGAAGTACCGTGAGAAAATTCAGAGTATATTAAGATGATGGCTGTGAAGAATATTCCATGAGGATATAAAACATTGGAGTCTCTTAAGACCAAGCTAATGCATTCAAGCTACAGCCCAGGAGACCCAACTTCACATCTGGTGCAGATCAAATGAGTCTGGCATTGCAAACCCGTTCCTCCAGTGAGTTTGTCTTCATTCAACTGTTCTGCAGTATAGTAGTTCAGGGCAATTAGAAAGTTGTGCTCAGGATCAAAGGGTCTCCCTGCTGCTGAGTTTCTCAGTGTTAGCAGGGATGTGTGGGAAAAACTTAGTGATCTTAGAGTCAGGAGGCTCTGAAGAAGAACGTGCATAAAAGATGTTAAAGCAAGACACACTGAGATGCTCCCTTCTCCCTTTACTGAAAGTAAACAAAACAAAATTCAGGGAGAGGAGACATGCAATTCAATTCAAAGGCATAACCTTTTTTAAAAATTGCTCAAAGAGTAATGTCTTTCATTGAAAACTGGATAACTCACCATTGTAATTCATTGCTACAGGAAGGTGGTGTGTCAATATCACTGGGCAGCTTTGTAGATTTAAGAATAGAGCTGGATTGTGCCATGAACACAAATAACAATGGTATTACAACAGCAAGAGTACAACTATGATAGCTATCCAATCCTATTTTTAAGGTATAGTGTGACCCACTGAGGTTAGACAAAATTGTCCTGTAACATATCACACCACACAATCAGATTCACTATAATAATTTTGCACTCTTTTCTGAAGCAGCTGCACTGACAACTGTTAGAAACAGGGACTTGCTCCAGCTAGTCCATTGATCTGTTCCTAGGTGACAATTTCTTTGTGCCCACAAATAAATCCAGGCAAGCCGCGAAAGCTGCCTAAAGTGCAAACTGAGCAATGCTAAGCTTAGAGAATCAGGCTTTCACTATCTGTTTTCTCTCCACGTATAATAAACCGAGGTAACATGACTAATAAATGAATAATTCTTAGGTCTTATGTAGCACCTCTTATCAGAGCAGCTCTGAACACACTGAAGGGAATACATAAATTAATTCTTGTAGTATGCCATTGGGACAGATGTGTTTGACTGTACACATTTCACAGCTTGCTAAATTATTTTGTGCTTTTCCAATTAGCATAGTCCATAGTGTCCACGATCACAGAGCAGTCCCCTGCAGTTCTAGATGCCCTGTAAGCTCTGTGGTCCCTGCAAGCTGAGTGTACAATCTGAGTACAAGGCAAATGACAAGAATTGTGCACAGGCAGGTGGGAAGAACAATAAGCAATAGGGGGTTGGGCAGGGATTTCTGCACTTGCATTGCCCAGCTAATTCCAAGTTTTCTGTCGGTGTGCAGAACTTATGGCTATGGTTTTCATCAACGCTCAACAACATAGTTATGGATCAGGAACGTCAATAGCATTTTTATTTCCATTGGAAATTACTATTTATTTTATTTATTTTTCCCGACAAAACCCTGAAGTAAGGGAATGATTTTTATTCAAAAGGAAGTTGCAGAAACTCCTGGAGAAGACATCTCATTCCTTGCACCTTTACTTTTGATAGGCCATGACCTTAAGTGAAGTATACCTGACATGATTTATCACAGTTAGGAAACTCTTGCTGTACAACTGTCCATCTTCAAAAACACAAACAAGTAAAAAATTGGGGCTGCGGAAGATATAACCTATGAAGTGATCTCTCCAGCTGACACTAATGAGTCCACGGGGAACATGTGCAACTCCACAAAGACTACGTTTTTGTTGCAAGTCTTTCTCTCCAGCTCAAACCTTTCAGTAACCCCCAAAATTTCTTTTCAAGTCATTTTCTTAAAGTTTTTTTGTAAAAAGACAACTTTCTATCGTACACATATTGATAAGTTATTTCTGGATCACACCCTTTTGCTTTTTTTGAAAGTGAGTAAAAGGTTGTAGTGGAATACAAGGTGCGGAGCACTTGAAAATCTAGCCCCAACTATTTCGCTGTAGGTCACATAACAAGAGTGTCACTTGCTGTAACTTTGAGACAAAAGGTAAATGAATAAAGACAGTTCATTGCTTATGTTTCATAAAACTGGGACAGAGCAAACTCCACAGCACAGCAGGACACATTTGGAAAGACAAAGAACAGGGGACATTTATTTCTAAATCTTCACTTACTGTTATAACTTGTCGTAGTCTATGTCATGTAGAAAATGTGAACGAGAAGTTCAGTGAGTTCAGTGAAGCAAGTTATAAAGATTCCTTTAAAATAGTTTCTGTTTCTATGGCCAGTAAAAAGACAGAGGCTAGAAAGCTTTGCAGTCTTAAGCCCCATGTCTCCAGCCCCATTCCCCCATTTCAGGTGAAAAACCAGCCTGCAATCTTGCAGAGGTATTTTAGTGTTTTCTTTCTTCTGCTGGAATTCATTAATTCTTTCCTTTGTACTAGGCTTATAGGAACTTTTTCCCATCTTTCACATGAGGTAGTTTCCATGATGGCCATAAAACTAGAATTATTTTTGCTAGTGAATTATTTGCAAAATACAAACACATATGGAAAAATAAACACCAATGTCTATGACTTAAAAGCCACTTCAATAGCCCAGGAACCAAGAAAGTGCAAAACCATGGGCTAATCTCTTTTCAGGGAAGGATTTAAGTGAGTGCATAACTTTTCTCATCTGTCTAAATGCTTTTTTACCAAATCAGACAAAGGTCACCCAGAGACGATTAAACTGCTATTTACATAGTGTGAAACCAGGCAGTTTATCCTTAGGTCAAACTCTCACAGCATAGTGTTCAGTAATTCTCCACTCCTCAAAATGTAAAGTGGGTATAATTAAGGATGCAAGTAAAATCTACTCAATTTCTTCATCCTCTTGCATATGAATAAATGAAAGTGTAAATAAATCTGAAATAAAACTGTATTTATAGCAAATAAATAAACCCATTACTATAATACTGAATCTCAGCTGTATACTGCATCCATATTTGCTGCCTTATAAAACACAGTATTATTGAATACCTCTATTTTTATTCATTTGTAATGCTGCAGTTAGAGTGGTATTTGTCTTCCATGTTATTAACATATTGAATAATTTGTGCACACATGAGTACCTATAATCANTACTGTTTCGGCCGCTCGTGCGCCTAAGTAGCCTGGAATCATCCTGAGCTTGCCAGTGATTTGAGATGCTCTGAGGTACCGTCCCTCAGCCTGTCCAGAAGAGCAAAGGTCTCCTCAGTCCTGCAGGCTACCCACCAACCTCCTGTGCTTCTCTTGTACGCCCCAAGGCATTTGACATGGTGCTAGATGTCAAGAGGCTTAAAAGTCAATGAAGTAGGCATATAGCCAAAACCACCCCACCTAGGTTGTCTCTGAAGTCGGAGATAAAAGTCAGCTCTTCTGGAAGGTGATTTATCTCACCCTGGGGGCCCATTTTAGGACACAACGAGTTGCCCTCTGGAAGCGTTTGTCTATGACTGCAGAAGGCTATGTGAGACGCTAAGAATATTTGTCCACTTTGGTATGGAAATAGTTTTCTTCCCTTACAACTAGTTCTAAAGGAAAACTGGCTTGGTTTAGCTATGAACATCACAACCTTAGCACATTATTAATGTCTGCTATGTTCAGATTCTCACATCACACCCTCATTGCTGTACTGCCTATATGCTTTCTGAGAACTACATGGCACCTTTGTATCTGGAGTGGATACTTCATTTCTCCTTAAAATTTGTAGTACACAAAATAGGTGGGAGAGAAAATCAGATTTTATCTAACTCACCACATTCAAGGTGTTACAT
>WAAD01003127.1:0-10803 GCA_013389945.1 Fregata magnificens
TAGCAGATGCTAAATAAAAAAGCTTTAGGAAAGATGTTAATCACTTAGTAGCAACTAGGCTCACAAAAATGTTCATTCTTGGCACTACCGCTTCCTTTCACTCTAAGATGGATCAGGAACTCTAGTCTCTTGGGTACATGCTCAGATTTCAGAGGGAACAGAGACAGCTAGCTATATTTTTCTGCCATTAAAAGCACAGAACATTCTCATAGCAAGAGCTGAAGTCTTTCTAACCTTGAAAAACAACTTATAACAGTGAAATCTTTACTTCCCAGTCAGCTCACATTCCCATGCCTATAAACAAGTTATTGTAGGTCTAAAAACAATTAAATCCACAAGTGAACATGAATGTATCATTTATTTGAGGTGGACAATTCACATCATTAAGAGTCACAGGTAACAAATTTTATCTTGAATTTGAATCAGACGTTTATTTTGTAGTTTTCAGGGGCAGCTTCAGAGAAAGCAAAATACAAAAGATAAGCATCACGCATCACAATCAGATGCGGTTAAGGAAAAAACCCTAAAATATGAACCCTCAGAATGCAGTTTAAACAGCAAAAAGAAAAAAAACCTGACCTGGGATGAAAAAGATGCATCTTGAAGGCAATCCACTGAATGGCTTCTTCAATTATTTACTGTTAAAAAAAGTATGCAAACCATGGCACAGGCAGATCCAACCCTTTCAGCTGTGATTAAAAGAAAACCTTGTCCTAACATATTCATTGCATAAGTCTAAAGTAGTACACAGAAAATTTCAAGTAAAAGATTGTGGTCTGAAGTAAAAATTCCATTTCTTATTTAAAAAATGAGAAGGCTATCTGTTTTTCTTCTCTCCATCCACTGGTTGATCCGTTTCAGAGTCATATTGGCATTTTTCCACACATTTCCTAGGGAACCAGCCTCGTTCTCTTATTCCACCTTAAGACATGAAAAGTTGCATTAACTTGGAACAAATCATGACCCACTACAGAGGAAAAACACAGGACTGGAAGTGACATCAAGAGGTTACCTAGGTTATTTTCTTCTCCAAAACAGGACATCTAAGTCATTCCTAACATCATTGCCTGGGGACGCATGTATTATCTCCCACTGCCTAAAACGTTTTCAGAGATGTCCAAAGTTTTCCAGTGCTCTACCTTACTTACTATGAGAAAAATCTTTCCTAATACCCTATCTGAATCTTTCCATCTATAATTCAAGTTCAGAACTCCTCTTTCTATACAGCAGGGATACCAGAAGCAGCTAACAACCTTCTCTACAACGGACTTTCACACAGCTGATGACTATTTGCACATACCCTGGCTTTCTCCTATCTTCTTTTCCTCTCCAAGTTAAGTCATCCCAATTCTTTCAGCTTTCCCTTATAAGTCACATTTTCTAGTACTCTGATTATTCTCATTGTTTTCCTCTCAACCCTTTACAGCTGATCTTCCTCTTTCTTGAGATGCAGTAACTGCTTTTACTTGTGGCAGTATTTCAGCTGAGTCCCTGCCAATGTTGAGTAGGATGGAAGGATTACTTCATGCATCTGGGAAGCTATATGCTTTTTTCTTTTTTGCAAGTGTTGACTCATCTTAAGATTATGATTGACTCTCTCTTCCTCAGAAAAACTGCTACTTAATCATTAATTTCTCCATCTTCTTATGGTGCACCCTGTTATTCCTGCCTATTTATAGCATTTTGCTATACATTCCTAACAAATCTCATCGTATTTTTGAAGCCTAGTTCTCCAAAACGCCAATGATATTTTGAATTCTAAATCCAGCCTCTCAGTATACACCAAGTTCCCCACCCAGACTAATTTCACCTGATTTAAAAAACCCATTCGATATAGCACAGATATGTCCTGCTAATCTTCATAATAAGCAATGCAATACAAACTATTACCATGATCATTTCAATGACTCATTTAGGTTTGATATGTGAAAGAGCTCATTGGAGTGAGCTGCTGAAGCACTTCTAGCCCACGAAGGTCTCCGACCTCCCATGAAAAGCATGGACACTTTCAATGTAGAGACTGGTGGCTGCCTCTCTTTTGCCAATATAGAATGTACATGCAATGAATTAACAATCGTTTGGAAGAGACAACAGAATCCAACACACCCTCTGGCAGGTAAAATTTTAGCTCAGTCCTAAGCAGGAGGGCTAAAGTAAAAAATTTAAAGAATTCAATGAAGGTGGCTGTGATGTTGTCTCTCTGTAGACCAGCAGGAGTCTTTAACATCTTTGATAGCTGTAGTTGTTAGTTTTGTAAATGCATGTCAAAGTCCTTGGAGTTGATCCCAAACCAAAGACAATAACATCTCCTTGTTTTTAAGATGCACAAAGAGTAATCCCAGGTCTTATATGTATATGGGGTGTTCAGGTAGGAAATCTGAATGTGTTTAAGACCGACCACTATTTAAATATCAAAAAAAGACATCATCATTAACCTCTTTAGAGTCTAAAAGTCTAAATTTTTCTTAGAATATGAAGAAGTGTCCCCCTTCGCACTCAAGCTTCAATAAACTACTAGATGAGTGTTCTTTCAGTCTGCCAGATTAATGTAATGTTTATCAAAACTGGCAAGTCTACCAGATGTAAACAGTAAAAACTGTGGACGTGGTTTTAGAGGGGAGAGAAGCTAATGCCAATAAGGTCAGTCATTATATATTTTGAGAACTGAACATGTAATATGGTCCACATTTCTAGGCAGCTATAAAATTGATTTGTAATTTTCAACAGAAAGAGTGAAAATAACTGCTTCATACCATCAGTAGCTGAGTCGAGAATCTTCTCACCATACATCCAGTGTCTGGGGAAAAAAGCGTAATAGGTAATTAGATGAAAGAACTGATCTCAATATTTCTTTTAACTAAACATAAAGGTGTGGAGCCACTAACTTTAAGCCTCTTGTGGCTAAAATCAGATCCCCTTTACTCAGTGCAATTCTAGGTTCTTCAGTGCACGGTGTTGTGAAGAATGTTTTAACACCTTTAGTCACAGGGCAGCAGACACCACTGTAATCTTCTACTGCTCGATACCGCACCTACAAATTTGAACAGAACATAGCAATATACTGTTGTAAGGAGTTATGGCCTTGCTGACAGTTCCATACAAAAAAAAAAAAAATAATCAATTCAAGCATACCATTAGACTTGAGCATAATGACAACGGCTGTCAAAGGGACCCTAAATTCTGAATTAACTGCTTAACAATGAAGCACAGTCATCTTTATCATCACGTTTCTTACTATCTGGAAACTAAGGAGCAAATGCAAAGAAAGCTAAATGCTAAGTTTAATTAAGCAGAGGTTGCAGCACACTGTGTGGAAACACAAAGCCTTTATTTAATTGCTAAGTTTAAAATCAAGAAAAGAAATAGTCTCAGCAATTACTTACATTTATTTATACTGATATTTCAAAGTCATTTCAGACCAAACTTCACAAATACTTACACTTCTTACTCGCTTGTCTGCTTTCTGTTTCAGTTGCTCTATCTATAAACAATTATAAATAGACATTTAGGCAGTGTTTAAGAGGACTTGTGTATTCAACACAAAATGAAATCAGGTATTGAAACCATTCAACAAACACAGGAAATATCATTAGCATTTAAAAGCACTCACAAAAGCATAACTTTTTAGTCTATCAAAAATGGGAGAACATTTGACAGAACTCCTGTTTCTTAAGTATATGTATTACTAGTCAGGCTATTTTAGTTATTTAAAAAGCTGGTATATTACTGCAAAGGAAAGCAGGCAATTGGGTAGTGCGGAGGATGAACTTGAGATATCACTGAAGATCAATTACCGTCAAACTGTATTGATGACAGCCATCTCTTACTGGCCAATCCAGGCCATCTCCCTCAGGAATCCCAGACCATGTAAACACTTGCTTGAAGTTCTTCCATTTACTTCCCATGTCATAGGGAAAAATAAAGGTCTCACCCGTTTGGTAGTACTGGATTCTGTCTTTGGCCTGGAAAATAATTAAGAAATACAGTATATAAAAACATACCCTACAAACTGCAATCGAGTAGCAAATATTAAGAAGGCCAGGTCATAAGCCATGTATGGGTCCATGAGACCTAAAGGCAAACATTTCGAGGCAAGAGCAGTAAATTCCTGCTAATACTAACCCAAGCTTTTAAAACTACTTGCAACAATCATGGCATTTAGAAGTGTCTCTGGTTTGGGTCCCCCACCCCTGCTATTTACACTTTAAAAAGAGTCAGCTGGCTACACTGATTAACCCACTCCATGCTCTGATTTTATTTTACAGCTTTTTTTAAGGACTGAGGCCTGACTGTTTCTCAGTTACATACAAAGACTTCCACAGCTCAGGATTCTTTGATAAATGATCATTCATTGGTAGTGTCTATTCCACTGCACATACAGGCATGCTCTGAATCTCCCACATTCTGCAGTCATGAACTTTTCATTCTTTCAGTAACGATGACATCTAGTGGAGCAACCACAGAAGAGTTTGTTCTTTGTTGCAATAATGTTGTTTTTATTAAACACGTAAGTATTACAGTCTATGTTCAGTTTTCAGAAGGGACATATTAGCAGCCTGTGTTTTACAATAAAAATTTTAACAGATTATTCCAAATTCTACTATATAGTTGTAACAGGGTTTCCTTTCATTTATGTTCCATTGCCCTATTATTCAAAGGTCTAATAGGATTAGGATCCAGCTAAGCTAGATTCTGTGCAAAGAGAAGGCATTACAATACTTAGGTACTTACACACAGTCAAGATCCTCATGCTAATTTTGACACAGAATAAAAGACAGACAAGATAATAATGAAATGTTTGTGGACTTATACAAAATAACCTGATAGCACCGAACTAGTTTCTAAACATTGAGTCAGTTTTGCTTCCTCTAAACGTAGCTTCTGCTCCTTGGCTACATTTCGTCTGAAAAATTTTGTGAAAACCTCTGTAAAGATATGGAAATCAAAGAGAAATTTGAAGGAGAGAAGACTAGGTATCTCATTATTTTCTAGTACTTCTTCAAAATCAAGGAAAATCCTCCCAAGTTTAATCAGAGAAGTAGGAAATGAGGAAAATCATGAACCAAAACATGCCACCTAGAATAGGTTGGGGAGGTGGACAATTAAAGACACAGGCAGGCATAACGAGAAGCAAAGACAACTCAAGTTTCAGATGAAAACACCCACATATTCCAAGTAGATAAGCAAAGTCTCTTAAAAGCAAATATTTTTCTATGTTCACACCAATTCCCCCAAACAAAAAAGAAAAAAAATCTATGCAGTTAAATGAGTTCTCATCTATTTCTGTGAATTTCAGAGACAGTAAGGGAAAAGCTGGTTGTAGGTGTTAAGTCAGTGGTGAATTGAAACCACACCTTTGGTTTAAATCCAGAGGTAAAATGAGACATTGATAAATACGGAGAATAAGCTTTGTAACAATACAGTACAAGAATACTGTAATAAAAGCTTACCTTTTCTTCAATCCAGGACTCGATTGAAGTTTTATTTGTCAAAATGACTTTCATCTAAAATAAAAGTGTTCGGTGAAATTAGCATTGATTTTCTCTGCCTAGCTGATGTATTTCTGTAGACAACTTCACTTAAACTAAATTTGCTTTAAAGAACAAAGCAACTTTTATAGGCTTAACTGAAACATATAAAACTTTCAAAATTAAGATTCAGCATAGATACACACTAATGCTATCCTCCAGAATTATACACTTAGTATCACACAGTATTTCAGTTTATGCTTAAAATGTATTTTTGTTTCCTTTCAGAGATCTCAAACATTTGAAGTAATATATCAGGCATGTTTATACCTATTTTCAGGGATAGGAGCATGTACTCCTGAAATACCAAGTACTTTCCTTTTTCCAGAGAATTTATAAAGCCCATCTCATGTTTTCTTAGTTCATTAGATTTTTACCTCCAAGTTCTCCCATGAAAAACAAAATTGTGGTAACAACAGAGGCACTGGGAGAAAGCAACATAAAACCCTGGAAAAATTACACAGCAACATAAGCTCTAAACAACTGCTCCTATCTCAATCCTGAACTCTGTTTCTGCTCCACAGCCAGACAAAACTTATAGCTTTTAACTTCTTTGTAACAGAAGTCATAAACTTACCTGGATAAGAAACAGCATACCAACAGCAATAGTTGTTCCTAATGCCAGTCCTAAGGCAAATAAAGATGCAGCAAATGCAGACAGTCCAAAGGGAATAATGGGTCGAGGGTCTCTTTTGGCTGCACTCATGTCAATCTTTACAGAACTCCACCCGAAAGATATCTGCAAAGGAAAGATATCATTCAGCTCTAGAACATTCTGACTGTTGAAACAAAACAAGTTACCAATAAGAAATCTGGCTCTGAAGGTAAGTGTCCAACTTCTGACAGGTTTATAATGCAAGTGGAGTAATAAAAAAAAAAAAAAAAAAAAAATGTATTCAAAAGACTTTTCCTCTTCAGAAATACGTTCTTTGCTAGATGTAGGCCTTCTTCAATGGAAACACTACAGGTTTTCCTCTGATAGCAGTTCTCAACATTATTACTCTGCAAATACAACACGCAGCCTTCATCTGTTACACTCAGCTGATGTTTTCAAACTCTTTGTTGCAACCACAAAGGCTGAAATCACAGCTCATAACCTTAACCATGGATCTGAGATAAGGGATGTATTCCAGAACAAGCTTTGCTCATTGTTGCTGCAGTTAAACTTTTCCATTTAAAAACAAATCCAACTATTTATTTTTACTTCCAAAAATAATGTATTTTTTTCCTTGAAGAACTGGATACAATTCTAAAAAAGTGGCAAAAGAAAATAAATAGCATCTAACTTGTGTGTTGGAAATAAACAGCAGCTAGTTTCTGTGCCAGCCAAAACACAGCCTGTCTCTCTCTATATAAAGTGCTACTCAGAAACTGCCTTCAGTCAAAGCAAAGCTCTAGGAAATGCCCAGTGATTATGACAAGCAACAGGAAAAAAAAAAAGCAAATAGCAAGAACTTTCTTTGAATCCTCCTCCAATTAATGAACATACTTCTCACAGGCAAAGAGCTGAACTGAAAGTACACGTTGAAAGAATAACAGGGAATTCCACATACTTCTCAGGAAACCAAATTGTCCCCTGCTTCCAGAAATAAATTATCCATCTGACTTAAATAATATTTTAAATATTTAATTATGTTTTCTTACTCTGTTGTAAAGCTGAGTGTACATAGTCATAACAAATATGAAAGAAGCGTGAATGCATCCCAGTGGAGCTAAGAGGAGAAACAGAGTGAAAGATGCATGATTCTGGTATCCACAACAGTTGTTGATCCAAGGACAATGGTGATCCATCTTCATGACACATCTGTGAATAATAAATATTGATTAATACAAAGGACATATATGATCTTTTTCAAAAAGCTCAAAGAAAAGGACAGCTAACTTTCTACTACTCAACCTCCATTCATTCATTTAAACCCACCAATTTCCAACAGATCAACACAGTAGTTCCTTTTTTTGTTGCTATTCAGAATGATGTTTCATGTTGTAGAGTGAAAGAAAGCAAAATAAAAGGTGCTCCCAGGTCCTGCCCTCCCTAGTGATCCCTCCTCCTCTTTACTCAAACTTGCTAGTTGCTGACAAACACCGTATTCCAGAGCCAGGAGACAGAGGCCTAGAATGGGACCTGTAGGAACTATCAACACAATAATTAAGCACTAATATTATTGCCAATTTTTTAAAATAAGCACACCAGGAAAATAAAGGAAATATCAAATCCCCTGTGAACTACTTGCAGAAAGAACATATAAACATACACAGACAAGTGTGTTAATGTCTCTTTCTTCTCAGTAGCAGACCCTCTGAAAGCTTCATCAATTGCTATGTATTGACCTTATACCACTGTAAGTCCTTTTCAAAATCTATTTAACAAGCATAAACACCCTAGAGACACTCTTGTGTTTAATATGAAGCTGGTTATTTTGGTTTAGCTTACAGGTGCAAAAAACCACCTGACAAAAGATTTGTCCACATCCCAAATTGCATTGATTTAACTTAACAGGTGTAAAAGTCACTAATTATAATGTTGCAATTCATCTGCACCAAACCTAAGTGATAAACAAAGGACTGAATTACACAAATATGCTGCTCCTCTGAAAATAAAAGTTAATTGTTTTGGAACTACTGACCTCATTATCTTTTAAGCTAGTCCATTCCCACTAGGAAGTTCAGTTTCTCCCTTTTAAAGAGTTAATTATTCTTCATTAGCATATGCTCAACTGCCATAGAAGACTTCTGGTGGTGGTTTAAGCTAGCTACTTTGCTGCAACAGGCTAGAAATACATGTGGGATGAGTTCCGTTGGCCAGAGTTGAGGGGGCAGAAAATTCTTAAAGCATATCAGCAAAATACTCGGAGAATGTGCTGCAGTTTCTTCAGTTTTATTCGACAAAAGCTAAATTATTTAAAGAACTTGCTTTTGCAAAGACAATCATCAGGATCTGCTGCCATTTTCTACTAAGTTCTCAGTGTAAAGACTGTGACTCAAGGAAAGGAGTCTAATTTTAAATCTCAGGAT
Organism: Fregata magnificens; assembly: GCA_013389945.1. NCBI lineage: Eukaryota > Metazoa > Chordata > Aves > Suliformes > Fregatidae > Fregata > Fregata magnificens. Next base: position 8,544 of record WAAD01003127.1, read on the forward strand.
GATGTAGCCAAATTACAGCACTGCTCTACAGTTTCAGTCTCTACTTCCTCAAAGCACGCTGACTGTGCATCTTGTGTTTACAGAAATAATAAATGAATGTGTATGTTGCAGTACCCTTTCACCACGTTCTCTGTTAGCCCTTCAGAGGAGGACCTGTCCAGTAAACCCAAGATAAATGCAACTACAGCCTGGACTGCAGACATCTGAAGTGGCTTGCTTTTTCAAGCTGCACTAAATTCCAGTGCAGCTATTTATAATAAAAGCATCCTTTAGCTCAAAGTCAGTCTGTTGGAAGACTAACACGTAACAAGGCACAAACTTTTTAAATTGACCCAAAAGGCTTATTAGTTCACTTAACATGCTGACTCCCCTCAAAAAACACATTTAGTGAACAGTAAAGAATAGTCAAAAATTTCCACTCAAATCAACATTTAACTCCATTTCGAAAGATGACAGAATAAGCTTTTCTGCTCTCTGAGCAGGTGAATGTTTGAACTTGCAAAGGACCAAAAGATTTTTAGGTATTTACACAGCCTCACTTCCCTGAAACAGCACTGCAATGTTTTGTTAATACTGTCAAGAAGTTCTTAAGAGGAACTGCTTTCAAGCTAAAAAGAAAATGTTAGAGACAGATTTATATATTAAACTAAAACACAGTAAACCCATATAGAAATCATACAACCAGAAAGTGGAAATATTTGAAACGGGTATAGCATTCATGTGGAAGGCTTCTAAAAATGCACAACACAAGACTTGGAAGAATAAATTATAATAATAGCTTATCATGAGATTCAAAGCTGCTTTAATATGCATTTAAAACAATTTTAAAGAAAGACAGTACCTGTTACACTTTCGACAGTGGTGTGAACGTGGTGCCTTATAAGACTGACACACTTTACAGTATTGGAGATACATGCAATCCTGAGATTTTTCCTTTAAACAGAAGAATAAGTGTGTTAGATGTATACATAATTCTGCTGGCAATACATATCTTGGCACTTTCCTAACCTAAGTGTCCTGGTTTCGGCTAAGCATCTTTGCTTTCTTCTGACAGGGTGTGTTTCATAACCCAACCCTATTTAATGGTAGTTGGCAAGGAGAGAAAAAATCAAAATGAAATAATCTCTTGGCTATCAACACAGCCATCTCCCACTGTTGAAAGTGCCGGTTGCTAAAAGAAACAAACAGTTCTTCCATCAGGGAGAGTGACTGTACAAGCAGGGTTTCATAGTGAAGTTCTGAGAGTAAAAAAACAGCATGAGGCCTTTATAATTTAAAAAAAAAGCTTGTGCACCTTGTCTCTCCATTTTATACCATGAGCCAACCTAGGCTTACTACTAAGACACAGTACTGGTAAGCATTAATGTTCAACTAGCTCTTGTCTGCCACCTTCTCTCTCTCAGACACACACACACACGCCAACTACAGCAAGATGAGAGACAGAGAAACTTGTAGATGGCCAGTAGTAATACTGGCCAAAATCTTCTGTTCACGAAGTGGAATACCCAGTTGTCCTGCTAGGACTACATCTGGATCCTCTTCTCACTAGACTCTGTCCTGAGAAATATTCCACAAGTAGAAACGTGATTATTACTAATCTTGATATCATGCCACTGGAACACAAACTCTGGTCAGCTGTCCTGAGTTACTGAACCTGTATTATTCTGGTCCTTGACTACTACTCTTCCAAGAGATTACCAAAGCAAAGGAAACGCAAATTTCTACCTTGACTTATAAAACTGCATTGAACGTAAGAAAAAACACGTAATTTCCTGGCTCACATCAAGAAAAAATTAAATTTGCTAAATGAGGTTCTTCTAATCTTCACTACTAGCAGCAAAGTCTTCAATACAGCAGTGCCTGCATGAGCGTGCAGATAACCTTGAAGTTCTCATTCCCAGCTAACAGTACTTGTTTCCTGTCGTTTTGAGAAGCACCTATAAAGCGTAACGACTACTGCCAACAAAGCAGCATTACCGTTCAGCCCCACATCGCCGTAACTGACAGAACAAGGAAGGGACGGAGTAGGCTGGAGCGTACTGGAAACGCTGGAAGCGGCAGCAAAGCCGGAGAGAGGCAGAAAGCGAAGGTGCCGAAACAAGATAAGGAGGAGTGGCCTGAGGGGCTGGCCGCGTTCTTCGGGGAAAAAGGGGGAAGGCCGGCACCAAGAGACAGGCGGTTTGTGCTGCCCTTCGGACGCCCGCACAGAGGGGGTCGCGGAGGAGAGGCCGGCCCGGCACAAGGGCAGGCCCGCCGCGCC
>WAAD01003127.1:11703-24331 GCA_013389945.1 Fregata magnificens
CGGGGAGGCCGCCGTCGCCCGGCCTGCTCGGCTCCCGCCTGCGCTGCTCTCCGCCTTCACGGCTCTCGCTGCGCACCGCAGGCCCGTCCCGCTCGTCTGTAAGAGCCTCTCCGGCTCCCGGAGCCTCCGGCTTCCCAGCAACAAGCGCTTGGGGTGGTGGCGGGGGGGCGTTAGTGTGTTTTTAGCGTGGTCTGTCTCTGTGTCCCGTCACCCGAATGTGTTTTCTTGCTCCTTACGCAGCAGAGTCAGGATTCATCTCCCGGCTCCCGGAGAAATGTGTTAAGAATAACCTGACAGCATATTGTTTGCTGGTCAGCTGTAAGGATCAGCCCTCCCCTTCTGACTTGCTGCGGGGCCACGCAAAGTTATGCCAGTGCAACTGAAGGGCTGAGCAGAGCGGGGGTCACAGCTGGGTGGATGTTTCCCATACCGGCATTGCTACTGAACGCTTTTTGTTGTGATCGTGCCACAACATCAATAATGGAAATCAAGTCTTCTTCGTGTGGCATAGGCAGAATTTGTGCACGATTTAATCCAAGTCTATATTTTTGCTGCCTACTGTTAGAACATTTGATTTGGGTAATTGACTGTAGTGACTCACATGTAGGAGCAGATTCAAAGAAATCAGTGTTCATTTACTTTAATGTGTTTGTCAGTAGCCTGCAGCTTTCATGGTCTGATTCATGACATATCCTTGCGGTAGAGACAATAGTGTCTATAAGAGTGTTAGGGTAGAAAGCTGAAAATGATAATCTCTTTAACCAGTCCAGCTCAATCTTCTAGTGCATACGAATCAGTGCCCTAATATAGGGCTCCTAGTACGAGACAGAGGGAGGCTGAAACTAGTGGCTTTCTCGTCTGTCCCTCTTGTAGCTCAGCTTAATGCCTCTTCTGTTTCCAGGTCATTAAATATTTCTGCCTCTGCTTCCTATGCACGTTTCCCGAAGCTTTATGATACTTAACCTGTAGGGGTGGATATCGTATAAGGAGGGAATAAACACACGCTAGCAGTGTGCTTTTCCATATGACTAAAGGCAAAAATATCATGCGTCCAGGGCCAAAGAATAACATCCTACTTTTAGAGTGGGAAATGCAGCATGAAGTGATGCAGTAGTGACTCTAAACAGGATTTGAGGTAGGTGGTCAAGTAAAACATATGATCTCGGTGCAACATTAATTCAGAGGTCCAAAATACATCTGAAATGAATAAACGGGGATTTTGAGTAAAAATCTGTCTGATTCTGGAAGGTTATGTCCAAATCTAATCTCATAAATTGGGGTTCAGTGACCAATCACAGGCATGATTAAAGGACAGGAAACTATGCCTTTTCGTTGGCTTAACAGAGCTATTTTGCTGTTGAGCTTAACAACAAGGACACAGGGCGGGGGATAATTCAGTCACAGTCTGCAGGTACTTATGAGGTAGAAAGCTTTTTCTGTTTTGTAGTGGAGACTTACAAAATGAAGAAGGGAGAGATCCAAAGAGTTCCTGTGATTGAAATTTAGAACTGGTGTAATTTAGTCTGCTCAGAAATGATATTTAACCTGTAAATGGCCACTGGAACAATTTACTGAGGGGATGCAGTGAATTCTTCACTAATGTAAAGTATCTAATCAAGGTAGTATTTCCCACTGCCTCACAAAGGGTTGTTCACTTTTAAACAGAGTAAATTTAAGGACCTCTTGTAGGGACAGGGAGACATCATAAATACACTACTGGCTCCTCTTCTGAAAATCAGTAGTGTTACACTGATTTATGGAAAAAGAATAGAGGTTTAATTTCCTAATTGTATAGATTTTGGAAGTCATCAGTGTCTGTTCAATAGTTGGAAGAATATTCTGCTTAGTAGTAGTGGATTTCCATAATCCTCTCCTTGAATCAGTCTCCCTTATTCACTTAGGGAGACTTTGGAGCTTAAGTATGAGATGTTTAAAGAGTGTTGTCTTAAACAGTGGCATAGCCTAGAAGCAGCAGGCTTTGAAATCATGATTCTTTTATATGGCCATTAGAAGGTTGTGGGGTTGTTTTTTTTTTGTTTTGTTTTTTGTTTTTTTTTTTTTAGAATTTGCTGTCCTCTCAGAGGAGAAAGAATGCATGTTCCCTGCGGGATCAGTAGTGTGGTACTGAAGTGAATGGCCTTCAGATAAGACAATGCTTAATTTTTTTTTTTTTTTTTTTTTTTTTTTTTTTTTTTTTTTTTAAGAGGTGACTTTTTCATGTTAGGATTTGAGGCTGGTCCTACATGGCTTGGACTGGGTTGCATTATAGCTGCTTCTTGCACTGTACATTTATGAGTGAGTGCATTGCTTCAGTTTGCAGGGCTTTTCTGTCTTTCATGAGGAAAAAATTCATGTATAACTTCAAAACAAATTGCAGTCTTAGCTAATAGAGGCATTTGACCACCTGGAAAAAAACATAAATCTCTGACTATGCTGAACGCTTTAATCAGAAATATTTTAAATACACATTTTTCCCTTGTTTCTTAATAGGAATATTTGCAAGATCTTTGCTTCTTCATCACCAGAAGTTCCAGTTAGTTCTTGTGGAGATGGCTGGGAGAGCCTCAAAAAGAGGATTATGAGGTGGGAGGGGGACGTGAGGAGAGATGCACGTGAGGTGGCAGTTTTCAACAGCAGTGATTTGAGAGAGATTGCTGATGGCCTTCTTCCTCCACGCTGGAAGAAGCATGATGAAAGGTGTAAGGACTTGTGCTACTTCTGCATAATACAGAGAGACCTCCTGAAGTCTAGTGACTGGTTTATTTCCTTCTGCTGCCCAAGATGGACCTGCTGTAAGCTTCGCATTCAGTTGAATTGGAGAAATACTGGTTAATTGTTTTTGCAACATTCCTGCACTTGGTGTTGTCAGGACTTGATGCTGATTGTGTTCTAGGAGGATTATGGCTCAACAAACAATCCTGTTGTCACAAATGCATAAATAGTTCAGCAAGAAATGTAACAAAGGCACTCTGATACTACAGAAACAATAAGCAGCAGGGACAATAGAACGTCTTGGGAAGAAACGTCTTCTGTTGAGGCAAACATCATCTGGAGAATTAAAGTGTTCTAAATAGAGAAATGGCTTTTAAATAGATTTTCTGTGATGCTGCTGCAGGTCTTTGAAGAATGAAGATCATTGGCTGATGTGTTTTATTAATGTTCCTTGGTGTTTCAGAGAAACATCTGTCTTGTGATTTGACCAAAAATTTATATAAATTTTGATTGCTTGATCTGAAAGAGTTTTATCAGCACAAATGGTGATACTTAGCCTTTTCCCAGCACAGTAGCCTCTGGGTCATGATGGTTTTAGACTTGAGTGCTGTAATTCTTCTGATACTTGATACCTGCATTTTCTGCTGGGCAATCAAAGCATTGTATTTCAGTCTCTAACAGATTTAGCTGAAGAAAGTCCCACCTTTAATTTTCAACTGTACCCCTGTACTGGAGTTTATTGTCTCCATTTCAGGTCTGGCTCATTATGTTGTGCCTCTTGAACCCAGTTTTATAACCCAAAGAGAGAAATGCTGTATTGTTCCGTTTGTCTCTGCTGTTGGACAGTAACTTCTGGCAGTGTTGAAAATGTAAACCACCTCAGCCAGTGTAGCAAAATCTGCAAGTGGTCTATGAACTGAAGCCCTTTGTTACTCGGTCTCTTCCTCAGCATGTACTAATAAAAAGAAGCAATTCCACAAGCAATGAGACTACTCAGTCTTGGTCCAGACTTTTAAAATCTCTTCATTGGTTGTGAGATCAAACCAGTGCTGTGTTATCTTTCTACACCTGCAGGCAGATTTCTGTCTTTCTGTAACTGCTGTATTTTGGGGGACTAAACAGTGACTAATGCAAGAGCAAAGCCGAAAGAACTGAGGAAAATGTAGTAAAAGCTTGTTTCTTTTAAGAAAGTGATACAACCTTGTGTACAAACACACAGAACGGATTTCTTTGTTTGCAATCCTTACCCGAGGAAAAAACCACTTTTGTTTCCAGTCTTTATGCATATTTTGTCAATTTGACCAGTTAAATTATACAAGCTACATGCAGTATTTTCTTTAGGACATTCTGTCTGGCAATGTGGAGACAAAAATTCTATTCTAAACTTAGATGTATTTGATGGAGCATTATTTTTTTTTTTCTTTAAAGGATATTATCAATTCAGAATTAAGAAAAAAGTTATAAAAAACCCTTTTCATTATTTCATATGATGAAAGTGAATTTAAGGAAATGATCAAGTAGGCAGATTGAAAACTACTAAGACACAGTGGAGTAATACAGTTAGTAATATGAGGATCTTTAATTGGATCATAAGTTGTTTGTCCTGATCTACTAGATTACTGGCAAGCTTCTCTTACTCAGAGTAACTCCCTCTGACCTCATCTGCAGTCTGTGAGCAAGTCATCCTGCGGATATTGTGCCCTCCTTTCTATGGGGATTCTGACTGTGAAATAAGTTGTTTCCTTAGGTTAACCATGGCAGTAAAACTGAAAGTAAATGACCTGAAAACCATTCCAGCAAGTGCTTTCTGATTGACAGTGTTTAGTTAATGCCTCTGTTGCTGATACCAACAACAGGTCTAGAGGTATTGGCAGTCCTGCAGGCAAGTGGCTCCAGGCAGCGTACTCCCACCAGGATTTTACATGGATGTGGCTAGAGGAAGAGAGGAAAGAGAAACCAAGTCGGTGATACTTATACTTTGGTAAGCTTGCTTTTCCTTACCAAAGTGACCCTGCTGGATCCTGCCACTCCTTCTTGCTCTGGGGACTACATGGTATTGTGTGCTCTAGAGGATCAGCAGTTTTAACCAGTTCAGCTGCTTTCCTGGAAATCTGTGAAGATAATGCTCCAAAGCTGCAGTGCTGGGATGTTGCCATGTGCCTGCTCACACATCTGTATATGAAGGAACAACAAAGGCCTGTTGTCAGTAGGCATCGCTCCCAGCAGTTGCTCTGGTCGCCAGCTGGGTGGTTATGTATTGATAAATCTGGGACAATGTTAAAATGCAACTCTGGAGTTGGGTTAAAGTTTAATTAACTAAGCCATTGAAGATCATTTGAATACCTCCTCAATTTTATGGGAGCAGTTTCAGCCAGACCTCCTTGTGTACTAATGAGTTTTCCCTACCAAAGGTCCATACCTTAATGTCTCTGTGGGTAGGTAAGATCTTACTGGTCAGTGGAGTGCTAGGTAGTTCCTGTAATCAAAAGTACACACAGAATTTCTATGGCCTGAAATATCTTCCCCAAAACCCCAACTTTATATCCCTAAATTTCAGTTACTTAATGTGTATGGAAATTGTAATCCAGTAAAACTCAGGGAAATACTGAAATTGCTATAGTACGTTTGTTTTCTGCTGCTATATTTTTAAATTTTATTTCAGCTTCAATAAAATGGTATTGTGTGTTTTATATCTTACATTGTTTTTCCTTTCATCCATCGTCATCTTGCCCGCTTCCGAATGAAGGACAGAACAGAGGTGTTTTGGGATGTTGGTTAGGAGAACTGGAATGTGCGGGCAAACAAAATGCAGATTCTCTTTTCTTATGGGTTTAGTTCTGTTAGGAAGATAAATCAATCACTAACCATTACATTTTCTGGCTTGGGTGCCATCAGGAGAACCTGGTGGGGAATTACAGACAGACATTGCTAGCAAAGAATGAAAAGTACTGCCAGAAATGAGCATTTCCTACATCTTCTGCTGTAGTAGAATCCACCAGATGTGGCAGTGTGAATTGCAGATTTGCAAGAAAGGTGCTGTTTTTCCATGGCTTTAGCTTTTAGAGAGGAATACTTGATGAAATTCTGGGCCTCTTTCAAGGATAAGAAGGGATGCTCTGTTTGGGAGGATTTAGAAGTGAGCTCTAAGTTCTGACTTGTGTCACTGGCAGAGTTCCCTTTACTCGAAGGGCTTCAGTGTTCTTCCAGATTTTATTCTAGCTGTGTTTTGCCAGACATACTGTTGTATCCTCAGAAGACAGCTTTTCTAGTCTTTGCATAGCTGATCATTTGCAAAGATCTCTGCATTATCTTCCTGATTCCATCATCAGGAACGATGATCCTGAACCTGATCCTCTCTGCAGGCAGAGTTTCAATGTATGTAACTGAAGAAGGAGAGATCATGATGTTTACGTGTCCTTAAATGAGAACACAGACTACCTTAGGTAAATCAGGGGTTAGATGGATAGGCCCATGCAAATGTAATGCAGGGTACTGTGGAACAGCAGTGGGAAGGCTCAGCTGAAACATGACTTGCTTATGCTGCGGATGCTTCACCAAAAACTGTAGCAATATAGTCCTTTCAGAAGTGGTTCTGTTGCTTTTAAGGAAGATTGTTTTAAGGGCATGTTTTACTTTATATGGCAGAAATTCTGGTTTTGGTTCCTACCTCAGCATCCCCTGATTCCTGCCTATGGCACTAAGTTCACTCAAAAATAAAGCATTTCAGCCTGTGAGAAGCTAAGTCATATAAATTTAATAAAGGGGGTCCCTCTTGAAATTCAGGGGCTTGTGGCACGCAGAGGATCAAAGGAGATCATCAGATAGTCCCTTTTGGTCTTTAATGTGTCAGTTCTAGGATACAAAGAGATCATGTGGAAGAGAAGCAAAGGGATTCAGGCTAGAAAAGAAATCCGTGAAGTCTAAAGATACACAATAAAGTCTCTTGTGGCAATGTAGACTTATCCATCATGATCTCTGGGAAGCAATGACTGGAGATACTTTTGTGCAATTCACTTTTTATCTGCTTCATCAGGCAAACGACGAGCACAGATGTCTCTTGATGCTCTTGGTTTCAAACAAACAGTGGTGTAAAGGGTTGTACATTTAGAGTTTTGTTGTTAACTTCCTTGAGACGATGTGTGCATTTACAGTCAGAAGGATGGAAGATGCGGCCATGAGAGGGGCATGAGGTGGTGCAGATGGCAGTATTGCAGCCCCTGAATGCCCACAGTAGTTAAGCAATGTGGGGACTTTTTATTATCCAGCGACTGAATGTTCCTCAGAAGGTCCCCTTTCATGCTGTAACAAACCAAGTGGTCAAGCAATTGGAATATTTGGCAGATGTGACACTGAATCTCAGTTCTCAGTTCATATTGGATTCTCTGCCTGAGAATGGATGGTTAGAGTCACGTCAAAAGTCAGAAATGCTCTCTATAGCTGTGTCCTGGTTTTGGCTGGGATAGAGTTAATTTGCTTCGTAGTAGCTGGTATAGTGCTGTGTTTTGGTTTTAGTATGAGAATAATGTTGATAACACACAGATGTTTTAGTTGTTGCTTACACTTAAGTAGTGCTTACACTAAGTCAAGGACTTTTCAGCTTCTCATGCTCTACCGACTGAGAAGGCTGGACATGCGCAAGAAGCTGGGAGGGGGGCACAGCCAGGACAGCTGACCCAAACTGGCCAAAGGGACATTCCATACTATATGGTATGTCATGGATGTATGGACGTCATGCTCGGTATATAAACTAGGGGAAAGCTGGCCGGGGGGCTGCTGCTCTGGGACTGGCTGGGCATCGGTCAGCGGGCGGTGAGCAGTTGTATCGTGCATCATTTGCTTTGTATATTCTTTTTTTTATTATTATTATTGTAATTATTATAATACTATATTATATTATTTTATTTCAATTATTAAACTGTTCTTATCTCAACCCATGAGTTTTCTCACTTTTACTCTTCCAATTCTCTCCCCCATCCCACCGGCGGGGGGGAGTGAGCGAGCGGCTGTGTGGTGCTCCGTCACCAGCTGGGGTTAACCCGTGACTTGTTGGGGAACCGGCAGATGATGATTGCTACATATAGCTTATAACTGATTCTAATTTTTTAGAATTTTCATCTTTTATTACTAATTTACATTTTTACTGCTACTAGAAGACAGTGGTTTTTTTGTAGTTCCCATGGCATTTCATTTTGTTCCTGTTGAAGCAGAAGAAACAGGGTTCTAGACCCAGCATAGGAGCAGGGGAATAGAAACCTCATTTTTCTTCAGTACCTGGATTCAGTGGTTTTGTGCATCTCATATTTTGCAAATAAATAGGGTAAGCCCTTGTTCTTAAACCATAATTTTTTTTCCATTTGGCGTAAGTATGTGCCTTCTCATGCATTTGTACACACCCAGCAAGTGGCTGCTGAGGCATAACTCCTATACCTGGAGCAGCTGTAACTGCTTTCCTAACTAGCAAATGCTGCATAACAAAGCAGAAGACTTCAGGGATTCTCCAATCTCTCTCTCTTTTTTTTTTTTTTTTTTTTTAATTACTAATGTGGATATCACAGTGCATGATGATGTCACACAGAACAAATCCCCTGAGTCAGTTTTAACTGATACATCTAAGCTTTTGAAATGGTATTTTTTTTTCATGGCAAGAGCACAATTATATTGGTATTTTCGCAATTCTATTTCAGATGACAAGAAGCAGATGGTTGCAAATGTTGAGAAACAGCTTGAAGAAGCAAGGGAACTGGTACGTTTTGTTTTTTCATATGTTCACTGCAAATTCCTAGGGAAAATAATAGGATCATTAGTGGTAACATTTAACACACATGATGCCCTAAAAATACTTAACAATAATATATTTGAAATAGTTCTCTGAGAATATGAAATACCCAAGAGGAGCGTATCCTTTGTTAATCTTGTGTTAAGTGATTTAAGGTTTGTGTTACTGCTGTAAGCTGTTACAGGCTGCTAGAGACTTTGAGTTGTAGGTCTTTTAATTTAGGAATTGAATTAAACATTTACAGAACTGGACTTTTTTTCTTTTCTTGTAGGACCCATATATCTACTTGATTTAATCTGTCTGATTGTCTTGTAGAGCAGTAGATCTTTTTTTCTCTTTTAGCAAATGAGTCATAAAGATATTTAGTTGTTTGAGGTCAAGGGGGCAATGGTAGTGTGGGTTACTGATCCAGGAAGAGTATATATGTTAACCAAGTATTAGTGGTCTGCGCTGACAGAAGAAGCAATATATGTTAAGCAACTGTGACTTTTTTTGTAATTTGTTACCTTTACAGCCTCCATCTGCATGGAGTATAAAAGTGAAGTTTTGTAGATGTGGACTAACTGAGCAAAGTTGTTGGTGATAGTTGAAATTGACTTTTTCCCACATAGCCGATAGTTCCTTGCCTGAAGCTGCTTTTGTTTATTGCTTGCAAATGAGTTTGGTCTATCTAGTATCAGAAATGTAATCTGGCTGTTAGGATAGGGAAAGGAACTTAGTTCTCCTAGCCTGAAAGTTCTGATAATTGAGCAACTTGAATCAATGATTCGGTTACTAACTAAACAGTGATATTGAAATTCACTTTTTAAAGTGGCATAGGAAGAAAAAGGTCTCTAGAGTGTTTGTTGACATACCTGGTGCTTTTGGTTTAAGAATTGAATTAGTGTGGTAGACCAGAGCATTGGAATAGCATCCAGGAAAGCTGGATTTTGGGATGACTTCACTGCAGGTTTACCCTGTGAGGATGGCAGGGTGCCTAACCTCTCTGGTTTGGTATTCTCAGTGAGAAACACGGTAAAATTACTGTCCCATCTCATGAGGATGTTCTGAAGATATAGTAAGGCCTTTTGGGCACTTTCATATTCAAACAGCTGAAAGAAAGTAAACATCTAGAAATGTTTTTCATCTCCTTTTCACTACAACTTGACATGGCAAAAAAAGCATAGCAGTACAGGGAAATTGTAGCATGGGTGGTCTGATGAAAAATCATTCAAATTTGGTTTTCTACTCAAAGTAAGATTGGAAGGAGCAGAAACCGAGTTAATGGCTCATTACTTTTCTCCTTATGTCAGAAAAAGATCATCTAAATTTGCGTTTATTATAAGATTAAAAAGTAAATCCTGTATCTGTACTTTCATCCTAATGATGATCTTCATTTAATGTACTGGCTTTTCTTTCACGCTTTTGTTTTAGATCTTGTTGCTAATGCTGCTAGGCAGGTGCTTAATTCAATTATTGGCTTTAAGCAATTACCTAACATGTTTGTGATTAATGTCAAGGCTTGGGTTTAAAAATCAATTGGAACAAACCTGCTAATAATAGAACTGATTAAAAAGATCCCCTTTTAAACTAAAGGCTACAGTAGAAAATCAAAAAAAATCTAATTCCTTGCTACTGATAATTTTCATACATTGGTTTGCTTCATTGTCTTGAGTAGTCAGAGCTGGGTTTAGCTGGCTTTGTTTTATTTCCCTCTTGGCTAGGAAATAACACTCTCATGTATTATAAATATTATTGTGGAGATAATTTATTTACATTGACTAACCATTGATTGTTTTAAAACACTGTCTGCTTTGTTTGGGTAAAATCACTGGTGTAGTTGATTTGATCTATGTGCAGAACTGACACTGAAACTTTTCAGGCTCCCAGGCTGCCTTTTCAAGCCAGAGCTGTTGAATAAGAGATCTCTGGAGAGAAATCCTGTCATTCTACATCCCGTGTGGAGTATCTGAATGTTATTTTTACCAGGTTTTTAAGAAAGGTGAATGTTGTGGTAACCTGAGGGAAATTCTTTGAGTGTAAAATCTAGCATGTGCTAGAAGAGCTGGAATTAGTGTTTTTGAGTGAAATTTTGCTTTTAAGAAGAAAAAACTGTCTGTGCATTATTTGCCTTTATGTTTTATGAGGGACACATCACAAAACTGATGTGTTGCAAATGCTAGGTTATTCTTATCTGGACACTTGGCTTTTTAATAATGCACGTAAATTTAGTGTTGCAAGTGCTAGGTTGTTCTTATTTAGACACTTGGATTTTTTTTTAATATAGATCTCTATTTTAGTTCCAGGACTTTAGAATCAGAATAAAATAGAAAAGCTTACAAGTTTCATAAAATGCTAGCAACTCTCCAGAGCAATTTCCATGTGGAAGAGTTCCTGCGGGAGGGAGAGACTTGTTTTGGAGTCTCAATGGACATCATCAGCAGTGCTACCTTATTTCATTGTACTTTTGAACGGAAATACCAGCGGCTGCTCTGTTTTATGCTGTATTCAGTGCTGGGAGTGTACTGGGTGTTGTTAGGAGCAAACTTACTAGGTTAAACATGCGAGGAGCCTTAAGGATGGGGCCTGGTTTATGAATTTGGGCAAGGATTAGGTGCCAGAATGCTCACCTTCTCCACAGTGGTGGCAAGTTTGAACGTAAGCAATAACAGAAGTTTGAGCTTTTAGGCTTTCTGAAGAAAACTTGAGCTTCTACAGATATTTTGAGATTTAAGTGCCAGATTATTTTTAGCTTTTAGTAGAATGTAGCTCTGTTCTTGCTTGTGTATGAAAATTATGATTTCATGACCAAGAGTATGAGGCCTGAAAGTGAAGATGCATGAAATTAGGTTGCATTTAGGGTCACACCTGCTTGGACCACTATCTTCTGCATGACTTTGCATGGAAATTTGTCAGCCCAGCCACAAAATGTACCCGTTTAATCTCATGATGACAAAAAAAAGATGTTAAACGTTGGTCAGCCTAAATATGCATGCTTCATCATTGTTCCTTGGACTTCACGCTCTCTGATACTGACTCTTTAGAATGAACATTTTGGATATCCTACACGGGATACTTTTAAGCTACACCGGATACTTTTAAGACTCAGCTGGACAGGGTGCTGGGCCATCTTGTCTAGACTGTGCTCTTGCCTAGAAAGGTTGGACCAGATGATCCTTGAGGTCCCTTCCAACCTGGTGTTCTGTGATTCTACGATTCTATGATTTCATGGACTGTGGTCTGATCCTTGCTGCAAATTCTGTATTCACTGGGCGATGGTGTCATTTTTATATAATAGATAGGAATTGAGACTTCATTAAAGTATCCCAACCTTGCACATCTAATTATATATATATGAGAGGAATGTTTTCTATGTTTATAGAACATTTGAGATCAAATATATTGAGATGAAGTTGATAAGAAATAAGCCATTAACTCCAGCTATTGGTTTAATTTATAATATCCCTTTGGAAAGTTAAGCCTGAGCCAAAGAACTGGGTAGAATTAGAAATTGATTTTTATGTTTCAGTTTATTACTGACTATTTAATTAAAGTCTGCTTTACAGTTTATTATTGAATATCATTTTGTACAATCAGAATAGATCAGACAGAATGACTTTTGAGTATCTGGTAATTCCATTGATTAAATTCAGATACTTTTCTTACGATATGAGGATGAAATTTCAAAGTGTAAGCAAGCAATTACATAGGAGTAAACTATAGCTGTCCCTTGTGAAGACCCATAACCAGTAGCTTGGGACCCTAATTGAAAGGCATTTCTGTTCCAATGCCATATTGCTCAACTGAGATCAGTAGGAGGTGAGTAAATATTGTTTCAGTTGCCTACAGCAACCAAGGAGAGGTATTCTTTTATCTTTTTAGAGTAAGTTGGAAAGATTTTTAAAAGGCAGGTAAGGGATTTTTCAGCTGTGCAAAATAGAATTCCCGAACAGACAGCACCATGTAGTGGAGGCTCCATGACCCAGTGGGCAGGTAATTAGCAGGCAGCTCAACCCTGGTTTATAACTCCTTTTGATTTCTGTACCTCTGTCCCATATTCTTGTGTTTCAGGCCCCTTAGTATTCTACATGGCAAGAATAAATAGAAAAAGCTTTCAAAAGAGATATTCTGTCTCTGACATTTTAATGCATTGAACTGTAT